>CM068545.1:10024957-10524957 GCA_035048495.1 Euptelea pleiosperma
GATCATGTGGGGACCGCTCCGTCACCGTGCGAACTGGACTTCGCTTCCTGTGATCATGGTGACAAGCCCGATTGTGTGGGGACCGCCCATAGTGGACTGGGCTTCGGTCCCTGTGATCATGGTGCCAGACCCGGTCATGTGGGGACCGCTCAGAATAACCTGGGCTTCGGCCATGCCGATCATGCGAACCTCTAGAAGACAAAGAAGAATCATAATGCCTAGAAGAATACCTGCTCAAGGAAGAAACCCGGGATGAAGAAGAATTTCTGTAAGACCTCTCCACTGAATAGCGTGAATAATGCTTCTCCAAGTAGCTAGAGCGATTATTGTCGTCGTAAATCCTCCGGCTTTTCGAACTTGGATGATCACTGAAATCATCATGGTATCTGCGGCTGCTGCTCTCTGATTCAGTACTGTGCCGTTTATGCCAGCTTGCAGAGTACTCTTTTCCATGACTCTTCCCATCTCTGTATTCGTGCTTAAATGAACCCAGTTCATTGCCTGCAATTCTCACACTGATATTTGAGTCCCTGTCATGGCCAGGGTCCCTAGAAGACCTCTTTCTCAGCTCACTCTCACTTCTAGTGAATTCTTTTCTCTGAGAAGCATCCTCTTCAGAAAATTTCAGAGAACGTGGTGTGCGCTCTTGCTCACATTTCCATCCCTTCTCCTTAGCAATTTCGTCTTTCTCCACTTCCCACTTTCGCCCTTTTGTCGAACCAAAGTCATTCTTCACCACTTCCCCCTTTCGCCATTTCTCTGGGATGAACTCTCCTTTCTCCAGTTCCCCTTTCCGTCCTTTCCCCAGGCAAAAATCCGACTTGTCTACTTCTTCTCTTCTCCACTTCCCTGGGAACTCTCCCTTCTCTAGTTCACCTCTCCACCCCCTTCCCCTGCACAATTCCCCCTTCTCTACTTCCCCTCTGAGCCACTTCTCCGGAACAAACTCTCCCTTCTCCACTTCCCCTCTTCGCCATTTCTCAAGAATAAACTCCCCCTTCACTAGTTTCCGTGACTTTTCTGGAGAAAATTCCCCGTTCTCCACTTCTCCCTTTGGCTCCTTCGCTGAATCCAATTCTCCCTCCTCCACTTCCTCTTTCAGCAATTTATCCAAAACAAGCTCTCCCTTCTCGAATTCCCCTTTTTTCCCTCTCTCCAAACGCAATTCCTCCTTCTCCAACTCCAACTCTACTTTTCGCCCTATCTCCAATCTGAATTCCTCTTTCTCTACTTCCATCTTCTTCTCGTGCTTTCCATGAAGCTGCGATTCTGCAAATTGGAGAGACTTCGACTTGAAACCACCATTGCCTCTGCAATACGTATCCAATATCGGAAATCTTTCCATAAAATGCTGCGAAGGCATGCAGGCGACTCCGCCATCGCCCATGGAAGTCCAAGGACTGCAGAAAAGAACCCTAATTATCCCCTTCCCTGGGGCTATCGATGCTCATACTGCAATTTCTCTAACAGGATCAATCCAAGCACCGAACTTGTAACCCTAATTTCCACCAAAACAGAATCACAAACTAAATCAACACAAAACATCCTGAAAACAATGTAGGGTTTCAGAAACAGAAAAAATAGAAGCTAAGAAACGAGAATTGCAAAATAGGGAACCAAAAGTTTCAAAATTGAAACCCTAGGTTTCGAAACTACAATCAAAAGAAAAGAAAAGAAAAAAAAAAAAAAACTCACAAAGAAAACCAAAGAACTCGCTCGACGGATCAGAGAAGAAGCTTCAGAAGCTTCGACTGCAATTACATACGAAGACAAACTAGCGTGCGTAAAGATCGATAGACGCCATGAACGGGCTGAAACGAAGCTGTGTATCTGTTATCTCGTCTCTCTTTCTCCCCCCTCGCGTTCGTTCCCTTTAGTTGTCGCTGAGAAACGAAAGCTTTCGGTTTTTTTCTTATTCTCTTACGCTGTTTACCTTCCCAACTATATCCTCGCAAACAAGAAGAGAGAACTACCGTCAAAAACCATAAATTGGTAGGATGTACGTCCGGTCAGCGGTCAAGGTAAAGATAGATTATTAAGATGGAGCTTGATCGGAGATTTCCACTACGGTCAGGGCACATTGATGCCCGGATCTTAGGTGATTTGTGAGAGATTAAGATTGCATTACATTGTTACTAGGTGATTGTTGTGTTGTAAAAATACGGAAGGTTTGTCTTTGCCACGGAGAATGCAATTACGTGAAAGTCCTGGCCCTTGTCGGGGAACTGCCGAAGTGAATCTGGTTATGGGTTGTGAGGAAGGGGTGTTTTTGTCATTTCGACGATCTTCTGTATTGTGGGGAAATTGAATTGTTGAAATAGGTCAGGGTAGTTTTGGTCATTTGAGCCCTAAAGCTTGTTGGCGCTCAACTTACCAAATTAAATTTTTAAGAGAAGGGTTTTTTTTTTCTTTTTGTTTCTCAATGGTATTTACCAAGGTTTAAAGGGGACCGTTATAACAGTATAACGGACTGGGGGGTTACCATTTTTTCCGTTATAACGGAAAAAAAAATGCCTAGGGGCAAAAATGAAAAAAATGGGGAAAATAGAAAATATTGGATTGTAACGAAAAATAATGGAAATAACAGAAAATTACAAAAAAAAATGTTATTCTTGAGGGCTGAAATGCTCCAAGAACACTAGAGAAACCCCATGAGATATCTGGTGGTAGCTAGAATTTGAGAACAAGAACCTAGTGGTCACTTTAGTTGTTATATGTATGGTAATTGGGCATATAACTTCAAGTAGGTTGTTTTGATGTACATTCGCTTTAATTCGTGTATGTAGCCTCTTTTAACTAATTTTGAGATGTACATACCTCGCCTTGCATATATACCGTAGATTCATTCTATTACGATTCTTGATGTTATTTACCTTGGTTGCCGTGTATCTTTTCTTGTTATCTCCATACAGATCCTTTTTGGTCTTACTCTTATTCTTTCTTATTCTTTTAGAACATTTAATTTGCACCAAAGCACTTCTTTTCATTGGTGGTTTTTGTTGAAAATGCTTAAACCCATTTCAATCGACTTTATTGGTTCTCATATTGGGGTTTCTCTCGAATTTGCTAATTTCTGATTGTCATCCTAGTCTTTCTACCCATCCATCTCACCATCTTCATCTCTGATAAACTTATTTAATGAACTTGTTTCTTGATCGCCAAACATTCTGCTCAAATGCTCCAATCTTTTTGATTATCGTTTGCTTGTTTGCAACTGAATTATTTTAAGTATGGACTAGTTTTAGCTTATTTTAAATATGGGCTTGTTTGATTGGTCCACTAAAGGAACTGGTGCATGGTGAGTGGAGGCCTCTCTATTGGGATCGCGCACCTGCCTCTTTCTTTTTCGATAAGCTAAAACATTGGACGCTTGAGACGTTTGAACAAAACATTTTCTTGTTTTCTTGGGAATTGAAGGGATGTGGAAGATAGTTCAGCATTGCTTGATACTCACAGAAGTGACTCTTTAATGGTGGGAATATGTCCATATAGGAATTGATTATTTGGATCAAAAAGTGATATATTGCTGATACAAGCCAAGGTGCCATTTCTGAAGCATGGGGACAATATATAACGTGGCTATTTTCCATTGTATAATTGCCTTGTTCTTTTGAGTAGCCCTCCTGGATCATCAAAGATTGTCCAACATTGTTCAACACTTCATATATTTGGGTCCTTCGGTGTTTGGGATTTGGAAATAAGAGGTTGTGTTAATTTTGCAGATATGCGAACTTTATTTTGATTAGCGATCAATGATGTGGAAATAAAGTAAGTGTAGAATAATTGTTTCTTTCATAATTTTTCCCATCAAAGTAGTGGAATGATGCGCCAATT
Source organism: Euptelea pleiosperma (assembly GCA_035048495.1). Taxonomy (NCBI): domain Eukaryota; kingdom Viridiplantae; phylum Streptophyta; class Magnoliopsida; order Ranunculales; family Eupteleaceae; genus Euptelea; species Euptelea pleiosperma. The sequence goes on from CM068545.1 coordinate 10,028,792, forward strand.
TTCTTTGAACTTGGTCTTTAAATCTTTCTATAAACCACATTTTGTGGAGGAATATAAGCAATGTTTCTTAGGTATTCACAAGAACAAATCCCTTAGACTAGAGTTTAGAAAGCCTTAAGGCTGCGTTTGGTTCGCGGAAAAAACACATTCTAGGATATATTTTTTCTGGATTATCATTTTTCTAGGATATTCTTTTTCAACCACTCTTTTTTATTTTGTTTCGCTATCTTGGGAAAAAAGTGTACCCAAGGATCCTTCATCGTCTCTCTCAAAACCATCTGCCCTTTATTTTTCTCCCGTTTTAGAGTAAAACTTTGATGACAGGGTGCAATATGAGCCATGTGGCACCAAGGATTTAAATTTCGGTCGAAACACCGAAATTTCGGTTTTGGTGGTTACCGAAATTTCTGAAATTTAGCTTTCTAGATCGAAATTTACCGAAATTTGAAAATATCGTCCGAAATTTCATTTTTCGACCTCACCGAAATTGCTACCGAAACCGAAATTTAAATCCTTGTGTGGCACACTCTTAGAGGACTCTGACCATATGGATGTTTTAGCGAAATACGCGCACACACACACACAAAATGAGGGCTATAGAATGTTTCAGAAATCCATAAGTAAAGAAGAAATGGAGAGTCATAGAGGGGGTCACTACCTGTTGGGTGGTTGATTCAGGTGGTCAAGGTTGTTTATAGCAACATCATCGATCCCACGCTCCTAAAGAACCTGAGAGGATGTGCAACATCATCAAGCAAAAAGGCCAGTTCTAGAACTAACAAAACGGGGAATGAAACCACGAAGTAGTGGACTGATAGATTGGGTAAATAAAAAAGGCAACCTTAATTATAAGGAAAACAACCTAAGATTTTACAATTGACAAAACTGCCACCAGGGGAGTGCATGGCTACCACTTTCACTCATGCAACGACTTTCTTGCGAACAAAAATAACACTAATTTGATTGGCTTGTTCATTTTATTCAGGACGAACTATTTTATACGGAGTAATTATCTCTGTATGACAATGGAAGAGAAATGCTTACCAGTTCTCGTGGGCGTGCATCACCAAACAGCGTTTTCCTGCATCCCCGAATAGAGCAAAAATTGTTAATCCATGACCGGGAAAGGAGAAGCTCACTTCCTCTGTATTTTACTTTGTTTTATCTTATTTTTTATGAGCAAAGAGCACTTCCTCAGTAAAAAATAAACATAGTAAAGAGTGAAGTATAATGACAGTAACAATCAGTCTGGTTCATGACAATACAGAAGGCCACAGCCTTCAGAGTTGATAATCGTAGCAATAACCAGAAAGACTTATCTTCTTTCATGGTGGACAGAAAGACGTCATTGACCAAACACAGCTTTGATCAACAATTTCTAAGAGTTACAAGGAAATGTAGACCTCTAGAGCTACTTGACATTGAGCATGTTCCTATCCATCAACAACCATCTACCATGCCATTTCATGAGTTTCACAAGGGCAATCTCCAGAGAAGGAACCTTGTATATCAAATCAAGCAAGAACAATATTAAGGGAATAAACAAGCTAGCTACATTCTTTAAAACCCTCAAGAGGATATCAAAAGTCATTTACACTTACATGTATGGTACAAATCAATGTTGATTCCTTTAATAAATGGTACGGAATAACGTCAACCCCTTTAGAATGCCAAAGATCCTTTGTAGAGAGAACCTTAAGATTGAATATATATCAGGGGAAAATGATCAACTATGCTTGTACCATAGTGGAAGGACCTATCAGGGGAATAGTTTTGTCGAATGGAAAGTACATGCCCTCCAATAAAAAGAATGCCTTAATTGAAGATCAAAATATTGGGGATAGACTGTAGTGGCTCCATAGAACAATTTTTTTAAAAAGGACTAGGAGAATGCCACGCGCTATGCACATGCACCTTACACATGGCACACTCGAAGAGATCACTGGCCGTATTGATGTTTGGCCCGTCTCTAGGTGGGCCTATATTAAAAAAATCAGCCTGATTAGTGGTTTTTAAGGATTTGATTGGACTCGTTTTCATGGGTTGATTTTTAACCATAGATTTCAAGCATTATTTGCGGTACTCAGATTCAAGGGCTTGAAATCACTAATCATACTGATATTTGGTATATAGGTCCACCTAGGAATGGGACAAACATCCTTAAGGTTAGTGGTCTCTAAGAGTGTGCCATGTCGAGACAACCTGAATTGTGAAGGGACATTTTAATGAGAGAGGGTTATACCTTTGAAAGTAGTGAGGCCTCTAATTGTGTCACATGTATGGCAACCCCAGTTGTTGCTTTATAATAGTATAGATTAACTTGCTTTGTCTTATCAATTAAGATTTAAAAATAAAAAATAAAAAAACCTAATTTACTTAACCAAGACAAGGCTTGGTTAAGTAAATTGCACATGCCAATCAGCAAAGTAGCAAATCCATGCCAAGGGCTATGAGACCATTGAGGTATCACCTTCCATATATGATACCCAAATACTTCAACGCGTCTGTAGTACCCATATCAATACCATACCTGGTACTTCTATGCCACCAATATCTCATTTTTGACTGTGCTAGTGTATTTTCTTAATTTCTAACAATTTATTTTTTATGACCGTGTTAACTTCTAACAATTTCCTTATTCCTTATGTCAATAAAAAATAAATAATGTAATATATAATAAAAAAAAAGTTGATAAGTGTAATATAATAAATTTTATCGCAAGAAACTTAGAAGTTTCCTTATATTGGCATGACGTGATGTGAGTATTAAATAAAGATACTTAGCTTGAAAAATAAAAATTAAACAGAAATTTCTTAAACGAAAAAAAAATTTAAATGCATTTACAAAAACAAAATAAAATTTCTGACATTAACAAAAAAAAAAAAGTAACTAAACGCCCTTAGAAATGGCGTCTCTTCCCGACAAAATTTAAAACTGAAAAAGGTTGACGGACGCCATTTCTCTTGCTGACAAAAATTAAAACTGAAAAAGGCTGACAACGCCTTTTCTCTCCCTCTGACAAAAACTAAAACTGAAAAAGCCTGACAGCTACCCGAGAACTTTATTCAGGTCCCACCCCCAAAGGCATCAGATCAATGGTTACTGAATATCAACTCAATGGTTTGATAGGTTTCACTCTGATTGCCAACTTGCTGAAAGTTTTAAAGCACATGGCATCTGGATGGCTTCATGAGATCGAGCATGGCTCTTATTTATACCAGAGTTTGGAGTGCACTTGAAATATTCAGTTTCACATTTGATTGCTCAAGAAAAATTGATTCCATTTTCTTTTGGGTTTGGCTAGAAACAGAAACCTGGTTATTAGATGGTCGAATACCATAGCTCTGAAGGCCATAGATTTTGGCTCAGATACCCTCTTGGATGGTCATTGAGTTTGTGTGGTGTATATCTAGAGGACCATCCGACGGTCTAAACATAGGGACGGAGTCCCGGATGGTGCAAGAGGTCTCATAGGCTGGAGGACACTTATGCCCTAGATGAGATTCATAATCAAAATTTGTTGATTTAGACAAAAAGAAAAAAACTTTGTATCTGATCTGATGAAATGAAACTATATACTGTATTAACGGCAACAATAGCTTTACAATATTTATATAAAAATAAAATCATATACAAACTGGTATCAACGGTTGACAGAGCCCCATCAAAATAAGAATCCCGTCGGAGAGAATGCAGGAATGACCACTGCAACTGGAGTTCGCCTGAAAATTACACAATTATTCGGCCATTATCAAAGAAATGATAGAAATATTATCAACAAAATAACATGTATACTAAGGGCATTTCAGTCACTAAAAGTACTATTTAATAGGGGGTGTTTTTAGTCATTTTATGGGCACTTGAGGAGTTGGGTGTGAACAAAATCATGTCAATCGTCAAGGACACATTTCTTCCGTCATGTGGAATGATTTAGATCGAAGAAATCGAAATCCATGGGAATGGCCAAAACCACGTTACCTCTCCTGATTTGTTGACTCAAGTTACGTCTATTTTACTTCAGTACTCAACTGGGTTACTGTGCGAGAAAACGGGGCTCAAAAGTCAACCGGACTTCTGAAATCTACCGGTTGGATCAAAACTGACCTACCAAACCCTATATCTCTCTCTCAGTAAAACTTTAATGACAGGGTGCAATATGAGCCACATGATACACTCTGAGAGGACTGACCGTGTGGATGTTTTGGCCATGTGGACCTACATACCAAAATTCAACCCGATAGGTGATTTCTAGGCGTTGGATTGGAGTTCTTAGGGTTGGGTAACTCATTGTATTGGATCCTCCCCCAAAATTTCTTTTTTGGGTCAAGTAGAATCATGCCATGTGACATTTTTCGGAACTATTGATATTATAGATGATTGGTCATCCTTTTGGCAAACCAACCAGAGCAAAGACCAATGACAGCAGGGCCTGTTTGGTATGTGTGGAAAAAGAGTTACACGAGCCAAATATTTGTGCATATCAATATTTAGCAACGTTTAGTGAATGTATTAGCTACCTTCATTTTCTTTCAATTTGTGTGGATCCCTCGTATCAAAGTAAGTCAAATATGGGTGAGGTGAGTGTGGGACCCACATATTAGGTCACAGGATCCAAACGGACCCCATAATAGTGATTTTCCCGCGAGAATAAAATTTTCCTACCAAGGTTTATTAGGTGTAAAAATATTTACTCAAGGGGAGGTGATCAAATAATTTCCCGCCGTAGCGGGTAAATTTGTAGGCCCGGCTGGCAAATACGTGCCAAACACACCTAAGTGAATATTAGCATGCACAAATATTTTATTTTCCCGCTGTAGTAGCCTACCAAACAGGAAGTCTAAAAGAGATTAAAATTTTGAAAAGAAATTTTAAATCGGAACAAAATAGATAGCTTTAGACAGAATTAAATGGAGAAATAAATTCATGCAACCGACCTATATAATAGGGATAAGTCTTATGATGATTATGAACAATGTTCGAATCCACAACTAAAAATCAAACAATAAAAAAGACTCATATCCCATGGTTAGAAAATCACCAATCAGGGCTACTTTTTTTTTATTTTTTTGTGTAGAACCATCAAATATCCATATGGTTGAAGAGTGTACCACGTGGCGTGTTTTTACCTCTAGTGGCCGGTCAAAACTCAAACAGGCAAATTTTATTTGCATCCCAAAGATTGTGAAAGCACAAGGAGCAAAACTTCGCTGATCGCCCACGGTACGTGCCACGTGGCTCATAGGGTGGTCAGTGAAGTTTTAGTCAGGTGCTTTCCCAATTTGTGGGGTGCAAAAAAAGAAATTCCCAAACACTCTCCACGGAATTCACGGAGAATGTCATTTTACATAAATTCAAGACGGAAAAATAATTAAAATGGAGCTGTAAGATGACTAAACTGCCATCGTGGGTTTAGGGTTATTCGTCGTCGTCGTCATCATCATCATCTGATTCGTCGTTGGCTTGATCCAACTATATAGTACGCTCCAGAAAAGGAGATATGCTTACCGGAATTCGTTATCGCTATGGTCACGAACGCGAGTCCTAGCCCTCGATCCGGCCTTTCCCGCTAATTTCTTCCCAGATCTGACTGTCCTTTCTGCTTTTCCAGTCACTACATAGACAACTTTGTCTTCGGAAATCGCGCAGAGCGACGGCCGCCATTGAGCCGTCGATACCGAGTTCGACCCAGTCACCTTCCCGCGCTTCCTTCGAGGAGAAGGATCGCTCCCTGAGCAGGATAGCAGCATCAGGCTCCTTGTCTTTTCCATGCGCGGAGGGCTCGTTGTTGGGACCGATTGACGTGCGATCGGCCCGCAGCAAGAAACTAATTCCAACAAAAACTTCATATTATTGGAGACAAAAACTGGAGCTCCGTCTGATTATAATTACAAATTATCCATTGCTGAATCGCTGGAGACTCTCATCTCCCTCCCCTCCTGCGTTCATCTGAATCTCCAGAGTCCTTTTATAGACGATTTCTTTTTTTTTTTTTTTCCTCTAATTTGGGAGCGTCGTCTTTATCTCCAACTCATGTTTTAAAACTAAACAATACTTCTCTTTTTATTACTAAAGTGCCCTCGCTTACTTGTTGTCAAGTGATGGCAATATAGGAAATTTCAAGATTTCTCCTAATTGCCCTGACCTTTGATGTCACGGGCAAGGCGGCTCATTGTTTTTCCTTCTTTTAACGGTTTTTCCCGTTAAGAAAATTTAAGGTTCTCAGGGTATTTCAGTCATTTGACAGATACAGGAACTTTGCCGACGTCGATGACGGTCCACATTATGAGTACGCCTACGTGGCTCACTCTTAGAGATTGCCGACTGTATGGATGTTTATCCCATCCCTAGGTGGACCTACATACCAAAAATCAGCCTGATTAGTAAATTTAAACCTTTGGATCATTGTAACCCAAATAATCCTTGAATTCCACGGTTAAAAAGACACCCATGAACACGACTCCAATCCGATACTTAAAAATCATTAATCAGGCTAAATTTTGGTCTGTAGGTCGATCTAGGGTTGGGCCAAACATCCATACGGTCATCGATCTCTAAGACTAGTGTTCGACGTAGCTCATAATGTAGTCCATCATCAACGTTGATGACGAACGTTGGTCAGCAAATTTATTCTCGTCTTTAGATTTGTTTGCAAATCACTAAAAAAAAAAGAAATTGTTATTAGCTCTCCATGCAAAACACGTGTCAATATATGATATTTTTATAGGATTTTATAGTTTCTCGGATTTCTTTGGATTGTCTGTTTGTCTTGTGAGCCAGCATAAGTTCCAACTTGCCATGTACACCCGTTGAAATATGGTTTGTGACTCAAAACTTGTTGGCACAAGCAACTTTTTATTATGGGACGGATTCTCTGCTCTGACAGAGAGAGGAAATGTGCCCAATGATTGCACTCCACATATACCCATGGTTCAGACTTTGCTTTAAAACGAGTAAAAGATTGTGAATCACACGATCACAGCCAATGAGTTCTCGGCACGTACACCTCAAAGCAAAAGCACATGAGTACGTTTCACAGCACTTGTGTACGTGCCGAGAACTCATTGGCTTGTGATTGTGTGATTTACAATTTCTTGTGATAGAAGTTTTACTCTTGAAGTAGCCATCATGTGCCCAATGATTGCACTCCACATATACCCACGGTTTAGACTTTGCTTTAAAAAGATTTTTCTTTTAAAAAAAGTAACCATTGGTATATGTGGCGCTCCATCATTGGAACATAACCACTTCAAAAATCCCACTGCTTCAAAAATTTAATTTTCTCGTGTGTTTCTTGCTTTTAAATAAGGAAAAAGATGTAACAAGGTATGCCTGAAACTGTTTATTTGCGGAAGCGGCATTTTTGGTAGTCATGGCTGCCATCTGGGCCCACTGACCGCTTGGATGTTTATCCCACCCCTTGGTGGATATACATACCAAAAATCACCTTGATTGGTAATTTATAACCATTAGATTTTAACACTTTTTAGCACCATTTAAGGCGTTCTTATAGCAGTTGAATACAACCATTTTTTGAGTACTAAAACCAACGGCTAAAAATCATTAAACAATCTGATTTTTTGTATGAATGTCTATTAAAAGGGTCGGCTAAACATCCATGCGGTCAGTGGGCCCAGATGGCAGTGGTGACTACCAAAAATACTGCTTCCGCAAATGAAAAGATCTCAGGTATACCTTGTTACATCACGACCCTTTAAATAAATGCACAGGCAGAGGCCCTTTTAACCATGTGGCAGAGTCCTATTTTCTGAAGGGCAGGAAATTTAGAACCGGCGCCAATCATATTGCACCAGGTACACCTAAGATAACTTGGCACAGTATAATTTGCTCATGATCGCCCGTTCCGTTCTAAATTTCCGCCACTTCAAACATTTTCTGAGGAGTGATCGAGCTAGGTGGAGAAAGATGGACTACTTTAGCCAGGCACCTCAGCTGCCACATGTGATAAAAACAAAGAGACCTTCTCTCCTCTGTCTGAGCAGAAAATATTTTAAGCAAAGACAGGGACAACATGTTGAGATATTGGTGTGCCCACTACTGCAACGAGGAGACTAATTTAATTTCAAAGAAATGGAGTTGAGTGCTAGTGAAGCTATCTTAACCACATGGTGATGGTTGTCTATAGTACACTAGAGACTTTTCTCACAAAAAAATCAGTTAGATTCTTACATATCTTAGCTCATGAAAAAGTTCGACTTTGAATTTGAAAAATCTAGACCATTCGATTAAATTTTTATTTTAGGTCTTTTTATATAACTAGTGATATCACAGTGAATTGATAATTTGTAAGATGATCATGCATGATCGTGGCGGGTACAATCCAATATGGGCCCCCCCACCACTAAATTTAAGAATAAAGAGCTAGCAAGGTTAATTTAGTAGAGATAGATAATATCAACTTCATCAACAAGGTGGGTAGTCATTTGGTCACCAAAGAAATCCACCAATAAGATGGGTTTCACCTTTCAATCATAACTCGGCAAGTTGACTCGGGGTTGAGTTTATTCAAACTTGTGAACAAAATAAGGCTTAGAAATTGTCATTCCCCTCCAAATTTCACAGTATGCTTCATGTAGCTAGGGCAGGTGTCAATGGATAGTTGAAAATTCGAATTTGAATAATTGGATATTTTCAAAAAAACTTACGACATGGATTTGAATATTGATATATCCAATTCAATAATATCTGATCCGATATATTATTTAATAATTATAATTACTAAAATAATAATTATATTTATTATGCACTCGGGACTCGGCCGATTCGACTCGACTCAATCGTATTTCGAGTCGACTCGGCATACAAACTCGGATTTACATAGTTCGGCGAGTTGACTCATAATTCAGCTGAGTCACCCGTTTAAAGGTTGAGTCCAGTCGAAACTCAAATTTTTTTTCTGATTTTCTAAATAATTTTTTGTATTTTTTTCCTATTTTCAAAGGTTTTCTTAATAAATATTATTTTTTATAAATTTAAATAAATAATAATCAATTTAATGACTCGCCGTGTCGACTCCCGAGTCATCGAGGTGACTCGGACCAATGGACTTCCGAGTCGAGTCCGAGTTGAGTTTTAGAACATAGATGTAAATGCATCACTATCGCTTATAAAATGTCAACATATTATTGTGTAATTGACTCGCCAGTGAAAGTGCATTAGCTAACCAAATTTAGCTGAGAAACGTACGTGATCTATACGGCAACGCCCTCGTAGCTTGATATTTACGACACAGATGAAGGGAGCAGAGGAGAAGAATCTGAACTACAAACATCAATACAGCCAAGGTTACTCCTATTGTCATTGATTGTGTCTAGACTCTAGTATCCTAGCTAGCTACTTATCAAACCTGGAAGAAAAGAACCTCTCAGGCGTCTAATAGCCCGCTATATCTTTCAGGCCCGATCGTTTCTATTTTGTGAAAATGATAGAATTGTTAGGTCGTTTTCTCCAACTAATTTCATCTCTTGTTTGTCCTAATTAAATTGGTCACCAGCCTCCTGCATGTGCTTGAGTTATTAATTCACTGTTACGTTTCTTTCGTGTAATAAAATCTTTCTTCAGGTTCCCTGGCTAAGAGGGCAGTTACCGTTTGCCATCTGCAGACACTGAAAATAATATTGGGCTTCATGTTTTGCCACATGTCAAGCATTGAGACTTGTATAGATATATGTGAAAGAGCTCGTCGCCGTAGATGTAAGCACACTGTACTGCACAAGCCGAGAAGACAACGGTGGTTGATAGCAAGCTGGCATTCACTTTTTGCCAAAGCAAACCATCGTTGGATTTTCGGAATCAACGCCTGCCTCTGCCTGAGAAGACAAGTGAAATTACTAGTGCAAAAAGGCGAGTCCCCGCCGGGAACTAGTTCCTTAATTAATATATTAAAAGTAAAGAAAGAAAAGATAAAAAAAAAATCTATAAGTATCACACCGCCACTTGTTTTTGACACGGGTACTTCACTTGTTTAGAAGATTCCATGCTTAATTATAATTTATAACCTCTGTTATATCTATAAATAATGCTCCTTGTATAACAGTCACCGTCGATTCCTCTATTATTTTTTCAAAATGAGGTGAATTATACATCAGATTTAATAATTAAAAATTTAAAAGTAGTGACCACAAGTTAGAAAAAGCTTGCTTCCAATCTTCCTTTTGCCACGCATATATGAGTGGATGGGAGGCCTTCTTTCCTTTCCACCATTGAGGACCCTTTCCGGACTTATTATAGATTTTTTTTTATGATCTTTCCTTTCCTTTTCACCTCTATCTTTCTCTCATCTCCTCTATTTTAGGTGCGGGCTGTTTTGTTTGGAGGGTCTTTTCCTCCTCTCATGAAGTTGCTCTCTCGTTCGTTGTAGTTCTCTCTCTCTTTTAAATATATAATCTTTTAGCGAAAAACAAGTTAGAAAAAGTGCCCACAGTTATAATTTCTGGTATAACAGTTATTAACGTTGAATAACTGTCAAAGTCAACCACTGTGTTATTTTTAATTGTTGTACTAATCTTGCTCTTGTGAGCGACGGTTACAAACAATCTGAAGTATAGTGGTGACACGGCTAAAGGGGCTAGCCCGATTATAATAGTAGAGATAACGGTCGAGGGCAATAACTGTTATAACGAGGTTAATTATAACAGTTCATGGTTCAGGGCTTGTTATAACAGGTCTCGGTCCTAAACGAAAATATCTTATTCTCATGGTTCAGGGCTTGTTATAACAGGTTTCGGTCCTAAACGAAAATATCTTATTCTCATGGTTCAGGGCTTACATGGTGTCCATCTTCAAGTCACATTGACAAGAAGGGTCTCTATCTCCTAACATGTCTTTTAAAAAAACTACTTTTATCATGCGAACTCTGATGGAGAGAAGTCATTATAGCAAATACATATCAATAGGGGTCGTGGGTCTCGTATTAGGATCTTCTTTTTAAATTTCTTGGGAAGTAAGAAGCAAGGTTTAAAGGGGACCGTTAACGGTATAATGGACTGGGGGCGTTACCGTTTTTTCCGTTATAATGAAAAAAAAAACGTTCAGGGGCAAAAACGGAAAAAAATGGGAAAATAACGAAAAAAATGGCGCTGTAATTTGAATTTCAAAATTTCAAACATGGAAAAAAACGGAAAAAACGAAAATAACGGCCGTTTTTTTTCACAAAATTTTCCAGAAAACAACGGTCGTTATTTTCGTTATAACAGAAAAATAATGGAAAATAATGGCAGTTATTTTCGTTATAACGGCCGTTATTTTCTGGGCATTTTAACTGTCCATAACGTAACGGGGTAGGTCCGAATCCATTATAACGGCCATTTTTTAAACCTTGGTAAGAAGTGTTGTTGGCTTAGGTGTCTTGTATTCTACAAAAAGTACTGTTTTGCAGGGATTATATTGTTAATGAAGCCATAGTTACTGAGTCAAGCATATATTGTATAACTTGTACTGGGGATATGTTGGATATTTCTTTGTATACCGAAAAACTATATATTCTTTAGAGCATGTGTCAAAGTCTCGGCTGATCCCGGTTTGGATCGGGATCGGAGCCCACCAATTCGATCCAAACCAGGCTATGTCTCGCCTCAAGATCACTATTATATAAAGGACTCCCACTTTGTCTCGTGCAAGATGGGCCGATGCTGTTCTGGATCGGATTGATCCGGATCGGGATTGGAGCCCACTGATCCTGAGACTTTCATTTATGCTCTAGAGGGGCTTTGGGGTTCGTACATGTACATTGAGATAGTGAGACAGAGGAAACTATTTTATAACCCAATTCTTTTAAGGTATTGATGAAAGAGCTTTCTCAACTGTGGATTTAGTGGCATATTGCCGAACCACGTAAAATTGTTGTGTCTGTGCGATTGAGCTTTTATTCTCTTTATTTTGCTGATTCGTGAAGGTCAAGCTTCGACATGTGCCTAGTTAAGCCAAATTATGCTCTCATTTTTATTTTTAACAAAATAATGCAAGCAAAGATTTTTCTTGAAATTAATGTAGTAAAGATCTTAAAGTTTGATGCTTTGGATCCTTTTAAGTCTTAATGGGACTTCGAGACCCCAACCCATCATGGTGAAAAGTTTTTGCTGAGGGTAACTGTAGTGTGACATTGTGGGTCGCGTAAAAATACACCATGTGGCACAATCTTCATGACCATTGACCATATAGATGTTTGGCTCAACCTTTGAAGGACTAGACACCAAAAATCAGCTTGATTGGCGATTTCTAGCCGTTGAGTAAGAGTATCCAAATGATGCTCCCCATACAATATAGTAGCTATTGGGAGTGGACAACAGCATTTGCACGCACTCTCGCACCAAAAGAACAAAACAAAAAAGCCCCAAAAGGTAATCATATACTCCCCAACTTAAATTCTTTGGGTTAAAAGTTCCAAAAATAAAAAACGACAAAATATGAATTAGAATCACGAATCGTAGAAAGAGCTTTTGCCACTTGATATAAGTGGATTTTATCTTTTAGACGCATATCTCTCATGACTCCACGTTTTTATTTTGATTGAAAACGAAGGCCTACGTAAATCCATAGTTTGATTATTATTGTTAACATAACCATTTAATTACCTCAAAAGATCGACCTTTTTTGGCAAAGGCGAAACAACTATGTATACCAATAGGTCGTTGGACCAACACAACATGTGCGCGGGAATACATCATCCGCTAAGACTCCCTCTCAGCAGGAATACACTCCGTTGGAGACTTGAACCCGCGACCTCCTAAGTCTTAAGGCTCTGATACCACGTTAAACAGCCATTTACCCCAATAGGTCGATCTTTTGAAATAAATGGTCACGAAGAGTTTTTAAGAAAAATATCATGAGACTTTAGAACATCATCTCATCTAGGTGATATTCAACCTGATTGGAAGATCACAACCATCCAATGTATAGTTTTCTCATTTGGGATTGTTATGCAGAAACTAATTCAATAGCTTGGACGTACGGTTGCAGTAATCTGAGCAAGTTGAATTTCCACTTAGGAGATCTACAAGGTGGTACACATGGCATTTATGATGTCATACCCCGGCCCTTCATGTGGGCCGTATTTTCTGTGCACTGAATGAGTGGCCTTCCAATGACGGCAGCAAAGATGGAAAGAAAAAGTAGACCCTTTTATGGCTACAAAATTTTTTTTTTTTCATCACGGCGGGTCATTTTAAAAGTCCAAAGCATTAAGTTGCATCATCCTTGGAAGGCGTTAGCTTCAGTCTCTTCAACGGTGGCGGTGAGATTATAGATTGCGCTGCAATCAAGCATCCATGATGATCTCGTGTTATACTATTTGCAGAAGCCTTCGAATCTGGATTTGCAAAATGGCCTCCACGTTTATTTTGATCCATTCCTCAGTCTTGGGATTCCAGTCTTGTCTTATATTAATTTATACCTTTTGAACTGTTCTAAAGGAGTTTTACTGTTCATTAAGCCACAACTTTCATTTCGCGCCTATAACTCTTGTCTAGGGCGAGATTTGCATTTATCGGATCTACGGATTGCATTAAGTGTAACAGATTTCATTTCGCCTATAACTCTTGACCTATTGAACTTTCAATTTTTTTTTGGAGAACCTCCACAGAGGAAGGAAGGATTTATTGATTGAAAGTTAACAGTACACATAATCAGGGAGGACGTAATTACCTAACCCGGTCCCTCGAGATGCTAACAATAAATGAAGAATAGATGCATGCTGATAGAGGATACAAAGAGGAGCAAGCCTAAGCTCTAATGTAGAGAGTACTGATCTTATCTAGATGGATAAAATCGGTGAGCTGGGTAGGAAAAGAGTCTTTGAATTCCTGATATGATTTGACGAGAAAGCCCTGAAGGGTCATATAATCTGCAACGGCATTCGATTCTCTGTAGATGTGAATGATGGAATAATCAAACTCTTTAAAAATGTCCAAGATTTTTCACCACCACTGTTTCAAATGCTAAGGAATGAGAATAGGTTTAGTGATCCAAGAGACCACGAGCTTAGAGTCTGACTGAATATTAACTTTGTAACGTCCATGTGGTCAAGACCTATTTTTCCAAAGTCATTTTCTGTCCTCGATCTCCTTGTCTTGCTGTCTTGTTCTATCCTATCTTGCAGTTGTCCAAATGGGCCCTTTGTTTTTAACCATTGAACATGCTTAGCCAATTCCCCTCCTTTAGGGTGTATTTGGGAAGCTCAACAGGGCTTAATTAGCCCAGTTGAGGGAGAACCAGTATCATGTTGCTCCTTTTCAAAAAAGCTAACCCTGGTCCTCTTTTAAGGGCAAAATCTGAAAAAGCAGCCCAAAAAGGGCCTCACAGGGTTACTGAATTATCCAGTACAACTGGACTTGGACTGAGCTCGTCTGGAATAGGCTAAAACCTTGGCTCAAAATCTAATGAGCTGGGCCAAAGCCAGGTCTGGCCCAATAGAGGCGAAAACAACCATACCGAAGGCCTGCTATTCTTTATTGTGAACCAACCATTAAAGATTCCCCCAATGCATACTGGGAACAAATCTGCAGATTGGGCCGGCCCATTAAGAGACTAATTATTCTTTATTGAAAATTAGGTTTAGGTTTAATTTAATTCACTTATGGTTACCATAAAAAGGGTCTAACTCACAAATGCATTGGACCTTGAGCTAGACCATGTCCAGCCGACAAGCTAGTAGAAGCCTAGGCTTGATCCAACAGTAGCAGGCTAGACGTGGGTGCTAATTGTGCACCCGTCCAAGAAGAAAGGTGTTTGTTGTGCTGGTAATAGGGGTGCCAACGAGTCGGTTCATGTTCGGGTTTAAATAGGTCTTCTGGTTCCTATTGGTTCCAGTTCCAGTACTCAAATAAGTGGTACTGGTACCAGAACCGATAAGAACCGCGCGGGTTACCAGTCGGGTATCGGGAAAATATATATAATTTTTGTCTATATTTAGAAAAAAATACGTGATGTATTAACACTATATGTCAGTTTTGGGTCCTATCAGTTCTAATTCGGACCGGGTTCTTGTGTGTTAGGAACCGGAATCTTTCGATTCCGAGTCTAATTGATTTCTGAAATAGCTAGTCCCAGAACCGAGATAATCTGTTCTGGTTCCTTTCGGGTATCGATTCCATGGGTACAAATTGACACCGCTAGCTGATATAACTGGACTTTTGGGCCTATGTAGACACACAAGATGATAATATATTAGGTCACTAGGATTGTGTGAGTAGAAAAATCTGGCCATCTAATTAAGGAGTGGTATAGCTTTTGAACAGTTGCACGGCCCTGATTATCCACATGGAGCCAAAGAGAGGTCAGAAGCTAGGCCAAAGCTAGGCCGAAGAAATTGTGTGATTTTTTCAAAAGAAATATACGCAAGAAATTCGGGATGGGGACGCCATGCATGAAATCCATAAAGAGAGGAGTTAGCAGGCCCCTAGCTCTGACCCGCTACAATGGAACCGTGTGGTCGCCTCTGCAGTCGGCAAGAACGTTACGTTGGCCCAAGAGTACTACAATAACGATAAAAATACAGATTTTGTTCACAAGATTGTGAATCTTCATTGACAGTCATAACAATTATCTTGAACATGAAAATCGGGAGCTTCATCATCAAATTATTGAAGAATAATTTGTTAATTATGCATAATTTAGCATCTTGTTAAGGCCCAAGGCATCAATTATGCAAACGAAGAAAGGACGCAAGTACGTGGAACGAGCTACCGTACCCTTTATTTTTCTTTAAATTAACGACAAAACGTAAAGATTAATTTAAATTTCAAACCAAAATTTGGGTGAAAATTACAATGCATAGCTTATATATTAAATAGTTATACTAATAAAGCTTTGGAGCTCCCATTGTTTCATGTGGCATATACGGATGATGATGATCACTTTGTTTTCACAAGCATCTGCCCCTTCATCATATCACCACAAAACAAAACAAAAAGTGATCGATATCGAGCTTAAGGGTCTTTGGTGGTGTTGTTCTTTTGTGCTTCCCATCTATTTGGAAGGGACCATGGATGATGACATTTTCATTCCTTTTGCTTGATTTCATCACTTCTCACATGCAATCTAGTAAGTCTTATAGTTAAAGAGTATGTAGAAATACAAACCATGGTTTTAAAAAACAGCTGTTATAACGGATTCGGACTCCACCCGTTACATTATGTACCGTTATATATAACGGAAATAACGGTCATATAAAGATGTAGATGAGTATATATTGGAGAAAATATAAGTGATAAATTGTAACATAGAGACTAGAAAATGTCCACTGTCAGAGGATTCTATTGTGATAGATGTTGGTAAAAATGAAAGAGACGGGTGTTCATGATGAAGTTTTCATCATAAAAAAAATGTCACTGCATTCTGTGGTATTCAACAAGTAGGGGAGTAAACGTACATTTCCTGTTGTCTCCTAATGAGAAGTGGTCTGCTTGTTTTTTGTGGTGGATTTACATGGCACTAAGCAACAAAGTTATCATCTCGTGTATGATTTTATGTGGAAGGATGAGAATGTGGGTCAAAGACAAAACCGAATGCCCTAATCAGAAAAAGAGAGAAAAAAAAAACAAAATTATTTAAAATAATAATATTGGGTTTGTCTTTGATTACATTTCATGAGCACACATTCGACAAAAGAGTGGGCGGCTAAGACAGCCTCTTTAACCTAATCTCTACATTCTAATCATCCATGAAAATTTAGAAAATAAAAGAGAGAATGATTACCCCTTATACCCCATCATGGACCTTACCCCTTATACCCCATCATGTGGCCAGCTAAATCATTGACTGGGGATCGACCATGCAATCAGGAACCTCTTGGAACCCATCAGAGGATCTTGACCTTAGATCTATAGAGCTAATACTTGCAGAGCGAGCCCAAACTAATAAAGTCACATGTTTCCTAACAAAAGACTTATGGTATAGAGAGGATAAGAGAAAACCCTTGTACACATGTCATTTCAGTATAAACACAAGGTTCATTTTTAACTATATTTTTGGCTCTATATATTATATAAACAAGGAAATGTGGGAATTGGGGCAAGTTAGTACCCTACACCTTGGAGTACAGTATCTAAATTCTGTGTGTATATATGGTCCCTAGAGGCCTAGACAATAGGTATGTAGTTTGCAATTTTCGTCTAATCTCTCTCTCTCTCTCGTTTAAAACACAACTTGTAGAGCTTTCCAACACACTACTCGTACTTCTTCCTCTATCCTGCAAACCCACATCTTCGATAAGATAAGACCCTAGCTCGTCCACTCTCATCCACCAATTTCCATCTCTCTCTCTCTCTCTCTCTCTCTTCCCCGCAAAGAAACCAAGCACCTTCATGCACGTATAAGCAAGAAAAAAAACCCTAATATTTCTTCTCCATTGATAGCAATGAAGACCGAACTAAGAGGCACGACAACACCCATCTCTCTTCCAAACCCTAGTCTCTTTAACATGCCCCAAGATTCTCTATCAGGTGCACTTCAAGGATGTCTTGGAAGTTTAGATGGAGCTTGCATAGAGAAGCTCCTCCTTCACTGTGCAAGTGCTCTAGAAGGCAACAACGTAACCTTAGCTCAACAAGTGATGTGGGTACTTAACAACGTGGCTTCTTCACTGGGTGATCCTAACCAAAGGCTCACTTCATGGTTCTTAAGGGCACTCATCTCTAGGGCTTCTAGGGTTTGCCCCACTACACCCATGAATTTTCATGGCACCACCACTACCCTTCAGAAGACAATGTCTAGGTTAATGTCTGTCACCGATCTAGCCGGCTATGTCGACCTAATCCCTTGGCACAGGTTTGGTTTTTGCGCATCAAATAGTGCTATTTTCAAGGCAATTCAAGGTCACCCAAAGGTTCATATCTTAGATTTTAGCATCACACATTGTATGCAGTGGCCTACGCTCATTGACACCTTGGCCAAGAGACCTGAAGGTCCTCCCTTTCTTCGAATTACTGTGCCCTATTGTAGGCCCCCAGTCCCTCCCTTGCTTAATGTCTTAAGTGAAGAAGTCGGTCTACGACTCGCGAATTTCGCGAAGTCTAGGGATGTCCCTTTTGAATTCCATGTGATCACTGGCTCTTCTTCTGAGCCTATTGATAACATGGAATTACTTTTGAGTCAGTTGAATCCTTCCATGCTAGACATCAGAGACGACGAGGCCTTGGTCATCAATTGTCAAAATTGGTTACGATACTTGCCTGATGAGCAAGATGGGAGCACTCAAAACCCATCTTTACGAGATGGGTTCCTAGAGATGATTAGAGGTCTTAACCCTCATATAGTCATTGTAGTCGATGAGGATTCAGATTTGGATGCGTCAAGGCTCACATCGAGAATTACTGCATGTTTTAATTATCTATGGATACCGTTCGATGCCTTGGACACTTTCTTGCCGAAGGATAGTTTCCAGAGGATGGAATATGAAGCTGATATTGGGTATAAGATTGAGAATATCATTGGTTTTGAAGGGTTGCAAAGGATAGAGAGGTTAGAATCAGGTGTTAGGTTGGTGCGACGGATGAAGGATGCCCATTTTCTCAGTGTTCTATTTTGTGAAGAGACTGTTACAGAAGTTAAGTTTTTACTAGATGAACATGCAAGTGGTTGGGGAATGAAGAGGGAAGATGATAGGTTGGTACTCACATGGAAGGGCCACAATTCAGTCTTTGCGACGGCTTGGGTCCCAAATGGGTTTGAAGATTAAAAGGATAGTGTGTTCTTTGAGAGTGTTAAATGTACATTAAGTGGCCTTGTTGTGCCTACTATGAGTATGAAATGGGTTTTTTTTTAAGGGGGGTGGTCCAAGGGAAGAACAGTGAGACAAAATAGGGTAGCTTTGCTTATTGTAGAAAGGCTGCAAGTGATAGCGTACAAGACAAGAAGGAAAACAGCAGGATTTTGAGAATAAGTTCATGCCATATCTTATCTTTGTAGTCGACCCATAGCTATGTTCACATGAAAGGCAAAGTAAGACATGTACATGTTGTCATTGTATGAGACAAAGATATCTTTTGTGCTTCTTTGCAGGCTCTATATTATGGGGAAATTGAAACTAGCTATTCAAGCTTTTATAATAACTGATCCATTTTGAACATGAGCTCATGACATAAGAATTTCCATCTTAAGATACTTGGTTTTGCATATTGAAAAGCTAGGAAATTCATTTTAATGTTTTTTTTTTCCATGGGCTTATTCACCCCTAGAAACTCATCATAACCCATATCCATGGGCTTATTCCATGGTCAAATTATTCTTGATTGCATTTAGAATTCTAGAAACACAAGAACCATACAATATATATATCCGAAATTTAACAATTAATCATTAAACTGAATATAATCCCCATTTTCCATGAAAATAATAAAAGACGACATAAATAAAAGGAGTATTAATCTTTAGTCTGGCTGAGTTGGTCATTTATTGTCCGGCCAGCTGCAGCACTGAAGGAGATATATATATATATAGTCAGGATCAGGGGACAACAATTTCATACAACGTTTTTGACAATAAAAATTGGGGCAGGCCAATTTATATATTATAAGTCTTGGAAAGGGGTGATTTTGGCGAGTACGGTCTCTATGGTGAGGAGATCATCCTCACAAAAATTCAAATCATTCTGATATCTGTAGACCGGTTTACAAGTTGAAGAATTATGGACCGTCTATTTTTATCGTTAACTTGAAAACCACATTTGATGGGGTTAGAAATTTCAGAATAGGCTGATTTTTTGTAGGGGTGATCTATATGATAAGGAGATCATCCTCACCAAAAATCAACCATTGATTCATCTTCCATGTGGAAACGCCAAAATTGTTGTCAAAAACGTTGTATGAAATAGTTGTCCCCCGATCCTGACCCATATATATATATATGAAACACAAGTTTATCCCAACTTTGGTAAATTAGTAAAGAGAGAATTTCTGCACATAACAGAATTATATAAAGTTCCCTTCTGTACGCATACATAAAGTTTTGAACGAAGAAAGAGCAGCACTCCTCTGTACTTTCAGGCCTGCTTGGTTCACAGCAAATTGAGTGCAATGCACTCACTTGCCACAATTTTGAGATTGAAAGTGATTGGTTGGAGGTGTGCAATGAACTACCGTGCAAGTGGTTGACAAGCCCTTGCAGAGTCCTTAACAAAATAGATGCAAGGAAGTGCAGCCCAAAAACTGCTGCAATATAAGCAAGTGCATTGTGTTAACTCAACATTTTTTTTTTCCAAAAAGAAATAATATTATTATTATCTTTTTATTTTTTTATTTTTAGTTTTCTATTTTTACAGTGTAACTTGAAAACCACATTTGTGGGGGTTAGAAATTTCAGAATGTGCTGAAATTTCTATGTGGGTACACCAAAATGGTTGTCCCCCGATCCCGACCCTTTTTTATATAGCTGGTCGAAGTCCCCTAACCCCAAGCTTTCCCCTCAAAAACAACAACAACAACAACAACAACAACAACAACAACAATAATAATAATAATAATAATAATAATAACAATAATAATTATAATCAAGGTTTAAAAAGGGCAGTAATAACGGTATAACGGACTTGGGGTGTTATCAATTTTTCCGTTATAAGAGCCTTTGTAACGAATTTTAACTGTAGGGGCAAAAAGGGCAAATAACGGGGAAAACGGAAAAAAATGGCGCTGAAATTCAAATTTTCAAATTTGAATAAATGAAAATAACTGAAATAATGGCCATTTTTTTTCTTACAAAATTTTCCTGAAAATAACGGTCGTTATAACGAAAATAAAAGCCGTTATTTTTAAGTGTTTTAACGGTACATAACGAAATGGGGGAGGTCCGAATCCATTATAACGACCATTTTTTAAACCATGATTATAATGACAATGATTATAATTAATAATAATGAAATCAACAATGATAACAATAATAATTTTATTGTTTACTTTTTTTTATAAAATCAAGAAATAAAATAATCCATTGCATTCATTTGCAATGCACTACCAACCAATCAGCTAAACTTCATTTGCATCTATTTACATGGCGTGAACCACACAATTGTAAGTGACTTACATCGCAAGTGATTGGAACACAATTCATTGTATTTGCACTAAAGTGCAAAATGCACCCCAAGTGCAGCGAACGAAGCAGGGCCTCAGTTTCAACCCAAGCATCAACAACAACTTCACTAGCAAGGATTTAGAACAGAGAGGGAGAGGGAGAGAGAGAGAGAGACTGTTATGGAAGGGATAGAGCATAGAATGTTAGCTGTAAATGACATACATGTACATAACAGAAAAAGGCCAAGGCACCATGGTGTTGGGCTAAGAAATAAGAAACTTACCGAATAAGTGTTACAGGGAAAAAGAGACTTAACTAACCAGAGAAAAAGGAAGGAGGAAGGAGGATTGAAGGAGGGAGGAGGAAGGAACCAGTTCTTCTAGTTCCTCTCCGAAACTTACAAACGCGGCAATCTCTCCTACTGCGGTTGGACACCATGTGCACTCTAACTAAAATATGTTCCAACAATTTATGAGTGTTTACAATTCTCCAAAATAGTTTAAATCTGGCCCTACTTGTTTTCAGGCTAAAAACATAGTAGGTTGAATGAGCTACAAAGCTTAGTAGGAATGACGCCACCCTCTCTCATACTAATGGAGAATGCAACAGTAAGAAAACATAATGATTTTAAAACATGTACAAATCCATGATCTTGACATATAATCGATAAAATCACATGAAACATACATCGAAAAACATAGGAATCCAAACGTTGGATGTACTTGTAAAAACAATGCTAATGCTTTTTAGGAGCTCACATCCAAGGGGGACATTCCTTCATTAAAAGTTCTTTAGGGGATCACCCCCATGACGAACATTCTATCGTCGTTATTGTTTTTAGGGGCTCACACCTAAGGGGAATATTCCTTTGTTAATTCTACTACATGGATCCAAGGGCGTTTAGGGCAGTCTTCTCAAGGACACTAGACCTTGCCTTGCTTCTTTAAGGGTTTCCACTCATGGACTGTAGCCCACCATTAATAAGAAATAAATAGAACATGCATAAAAAATTTCAGCAAGAGGGAACATTTCATAAATTTGAGATACAACATGGAGCTCAAAATCAAATTTTTAAAAAGATGTTCACATGCATTAAAATTGATTTCTAAGGAGATGGACAAATTCATTTAAAATCAATTTTTAGACCTTAACCTACGTATTTACATCAATTTTTTTCATGGATGATTAACATGCGCATAAAAACAAGCGTAAATCTTTATATATAATAATTTCAAAATTATGAAAATATGGGCAAAAAACATCATAATTTCAAAATTATGCGTGAAATAGATATTATAGATCTTTAAACAAGTTTGTTTAGAACGTCAATCGAATACCTTAAGTAAAAAAGTTATCCCTTATTAGAAGAAGACTGTTAAAATAGAAACTTTCTAAAATCTCTTATTATGTTTTCACACTATCCCATTTATTTTAATCCTCACGATTTTGCCAAAATTGTCAATTAATTTTTTTTATAATTAATCTCAAATACTAATTACCACCCGAAGGTGAAATATGATAAAATTACCAAAATAACCTTATATAGTGAAATGACTAAAATACCATCCAATTGTAGTTTGATGCTAATATATATCTTATGAAGTTCAAGATCATCCCTATCAACTATCATTTAATGTCTATGAAATGGTGAAATTACTAATTTATCCGTGTAAAAAGTACCAAATGTCATTATATGAAAAATTTATCATTTTACAAACCCATACATATAAAATCACCAACAAATGAATAAGCAAATTCATAAATGTATCAATATGCCCTCTCCGCTATCAATGTTGGTCCATATAAAAATTTGGCCCGTACTCCTAATGGGTTTCAAGCAAGAGAATAATGTGGACATACAATAAGGTTCATATCAATTCGGGTCTAAATTTATTTATTTTTGGTGGTATTACGGGTCCCAATCACTTGTTATTTTGGAAATAACAGTAATTAATTATTTTGGAAGAAAATATGTTATTTTATCGTTATCAGCAAGGTTATTTTGAAAAACTAATAACAATAAAAATATGGTTGATGTGACCCTTATAATGGCCATTGTAACAGTAAAAAATGACCGTTATAATGGTATATCGGACTATTTAAAAACTTTGTGAACAAAAAAAAGACTTAAAGCATTAAAAGAAAAAGAAAAAATACACAAATTCGTTGCAATCATTAAAAAAAGATGAGCAATTAGTAAGAAAATCAAAGGTTTAAAAGGACGAACACCCACAAATTCATTCTTATCAGTACAAAAATGAAATTAGGAAAAAGAATGCGGTGAGTCGATCGAACATACGACCTTCAGATCTTTGGTTTGACTCACTCCCGACTGAGCTATCCTGGTTAGTGTTAGACGCTTGGGTTGAGAGAGACTTGAACTCTCGACCTCAGGATAACTCTTAGCTATGAGACCTACTGTAACAATAAAAATATGGTTGATGTTATAAAAGATAATGGTACTGTTAATTGTCCGTTATAATGTTATAAAAGATAACGGTACTGTTCATTAGAAAAATGAGAAGTTAGTCAGAAAATCAAATGTTTAAACGGGGCTGAAAGCATTAAAAGTAGAAACGCACACAACATTCGTTCTTGAAATTTGGAAAAAGGAATGCGGTGAGCGTGGATCGAACACGCGACCTTCAGATCTTCAGTCTGACGCTCTCCCAACTGAGCTATCCCCGCTAATGTTCAATGCTTGGGGTGAGAGAGGCTCGAACTCTCGACCTCAGGATAACTCTTAGCTATGAGACCTACGCGCTAGCCAACTGCGCCACCACCCCATTGGTGAATGTTTTTAAGATGTTACAACCACAATAAGAAAAATTGTGCCTGACGCAATGCCTGATCTAAATAGCATTAAGCACAAACAATTACGATAGGAAGTGTTCCGATTGATCTCATCTGAGAAAAGCTTTTTTTTTTTGTAATCTTGAAAAAAAAAGCTTCTATTTTAAAAACACTTCTTTTGCTATAAAATTTCAAATGTTAAACGCCGGAATATCAGTTATAATGATATGGACTCTTCAGACTAGCAGGCAAGTCGCATGTCCCTATGTGTGGATACGGATTCATATGCCGACCCACCCTGGACTCTTGTTTTTTTTTTTCCTTCTTGTTAAAATAAATATTCAATATAGGAGAATTTGGGGTTTAAATTCCATGGGAAAGAGAATAGGGTTTTGCTTCTAAGGTAATCCTACCAAAATCCTGATATTTTGCGGAGACTCGTTGTTATAAAATAAAAATAAAAATAAAAATAAATTTATAATTAAATATTCAGTCGAGTCCTTGAATCCTGTTTTTTGGAATTTGCCAAGTCCAACACCTCGTATTCGTGGCAGACTCCGACACACATGTCCATGCAACATAGTTAACAGAAGTACTGGTCCAATTGATCAATTGAAATTATTTGATTCATAGCCATGACATCTTGGACCCATAACTTGCTAGGTTGGTTCATGGTTTAAACGGCTAACGGCCATTATAATAGTAACATCCCGACCCTGTTACACTATTTTGAAAATAATATTTTTTACCAAAAAAATGGGATGTCCATTACAACGCTGTTGTTTTAAAAAAGAAGGGGGTTTTACTGTTAAGGTTCTTTGATTTTTTAAAAATATTTTGACCCGATATAACATCATAAGGGTAACGTAATAACGGACGCTTTAAAACCTTGGGTTCATAGGGCAACTGATTGCTAGTATTCGTCCACTGTGCCTAGCCCACAACAAGAAGCTAAGGGGGTGTTTGGGAACCAGAAGTAAAAGCACTTCTACTTGTAGTAGAAGTTACAAGTTGATTTTTTACCTCTGAAAAATTCATAGAAATTAAAATGTCGGGAGGCGATCTAATTTTTAAGAAGTAACTTCTCTTAGAAGTTAAAAGCTAAAAATTTTAGCTTCAGTGTTAAGTTAGTTTTTAACGTTTCAAAAGTTCAATTGTGAAACACATCCAAAATAACTTTTAAACTTTTTAGCTTATAAGTCAATCAGTTACTTATTTTTGTGTTGCCAAATGCCCCCATGTCATAGATGGGACAAAAGCGGAATACATAAATCATAAATTGACTGAAATCGAACGGTGTAGGATTGTTACATACGTTTATTATGTGATCGTTTAGATAAACAAACCCCGAAGATTCATTGTAGATCGTTGATCCTTTTCCAAAAGTTGTAATCGATGAATATTCTTTGCAAAAGGTCTGGCAAGCATGGCTCACGCTTGCTTTGGTGTCTTTGCATCCGCAATGTAAAGAAGCATATCCCTTTGGTGTCACTGTTTCACAAAGGGGTCCCACTTTGTCTCAGGCGAGATGGGCCGATCTCTTTCTGGATTGGACCGATCAGGATTGGAGACGGAGCCCACGGATCCCAAGACTTTGAACCATTCCTAGAGCAGAACCATTTGATCGTCATCCAACGGAGTGGATCAGTTTGAAGCCTTTCTAGGGAGTTCAAATTCTAAATAGATGCATACCCACACTGAGATGGCAATGACACTACACCAAGATCTCACTAATTCAAGCAAAAAAGAAGCGGGCTCAACTGCTGAAAAAGATAATCAGAACAAAAGGATGCATATATAATAGTTTAATACCATTATTTTCGCAGACTTATAAACTAAGTTCCTCCTAAAACATTAATAAATAGCAAACATAAATTGTTTTGCACACCTAGTGTGAAGAATGTCTATGACTAGTTACTCAACATCAACTCATTTGATAACCTCAATATTTCTCAGTTCAATCTGTTCTGCTCCATATGGGATTCAACAGGAGTTAAAACTTGCCAGGTAATGGAGGACCATCAGAGCTCTCTTGAATCAAAATAGAGAACTAGACTTCACAAATAATACTCCCGTCTCTAGACAGTTTAATATCTTGGCGATGATGGAAAAGCCCCAGTATTCTCAGGAGGTGGCTGTGGTGTTCTTGGTCTTGCATACTCTGCGAAAATAACCCAACCATCCAGAAACTGCACAACACAGAACCGGATAAGAGGAGAATTGTTAGATAAATTACAAGAGACCAAGGGTTTTGTTTCAAGATTCTCACCAAGGCAATGAGCATCAAACATCTAAAACTTGGGAGTAGGGAGAATCAAGAAAGAAACCTAATGGTGGTACCATAGATGCCAAATAACTTGACATACTTAGGTTCTTGAACTACAGTCTATATGCAGTTAACAATGTTCGAAACACTTCTGAAAAACTATTTTCCAGAAAACATATGGAAACTAGTCTCCATACTCCTATGTGTGCACTTCCCAATTTCGGGCAACATATTTTCTTTGTTCTTCGTGAAAGTGGGTATCCCAAGATGGAAATGAGATTCATACCTGTCCAGGTATGATTCAATAGGAAATGGATCCAAAGACCTCAAAGTGTTCCTTGGTAGATGTGGTCGACGGATTCCAAGAAACAAAGGTGGTTTAAGGTTGAGAAAACAACCTGTTCTCATTTAAATGTCTGGTTGGTAACTTCTAATTTGCTAATGACGGATTTTTTTTTTATCTCTCAGTGGAATGGCTGAATTCTGAGGCTAATGATAGCTCACCTTTCCATCCATGCCCTTTATACCTTCTGCAGCCTCATCTAAAGTGGCATATCTTACAAAACCGAAGCCCTTGGAATATCCCGAAGTGCGGTCGGTCACAACCCGAGCTGCAAATGGCAGATAGATTGATAATCAATATTTCACTAATATAATTTTCCAAAGAATTCTTGAGAAAGAAACATACCATTGATGACTTCACCAAATTTCAAAAAGGCTTCTTTAAGTCCCTCTGACGTAGTACGTTTGTTAAGCCCTTTAGAAAATTATGGTTTGTATTAGAAACTGAAGAATAACACGTTAGACTAAATGTTGACCAATTCCAGTTCCTTTGAGACATTAAAAGCAAGAAATCATATTTATCATGAAGCCAGAACAACTGGGTATATGATCATTAAGTTACCGGTTTACTCTAAACAAGAATCTTACTTATCTCACATGATAATCTAGTTGAATGAAAAGTTCCTACCGTACAGTTAAACGCCAATCTAAAGAATAATATAAGTCAGCTACATACATGAAGATGACATAATTCCCCTGTTTCCTTAGTGAATAACCATCCTATCTTATAAGAAATATACACTATAAAGCCAGTGTTTGTGTATTTATTTAGTACAGATGTGGGTAGGGGTATTTCTGTCATTTCCTATTTACTCTGTCTTTCTTATTATTGGTTCCTGGAAGGGCATTTAGTAATTTGGGTGTCAAACCATAGTAAATATACAAATTTAGGGGTGATCGTGCACTCTTAACGAATGCACCCTCTCCACTCTTTCTCTTGTCATCTCTTATCTTCTTCTTTTTCTCCTATGCTTCACTTCTCTTTTCCTTATTTTCCTCCTTTGTTGTTAGTATGCTGAAACCCTAAATAAATCTACTTGGTATCGGAGTGGGATTTATGTCCGCAAATTTAAGGGTGATCGTGCACCCTAAATATATCTTTTCCTTAGATTTATGACAACGACTATTCTACGACTTTCTCTTCTATGGCTAAGTTGAATTTTGCTCTTGTGATCATATCCTTGGCAGTTAATATGTCTTGGCCATTGTTTCAGTTAGATGTGGAAAATACTTTTTTGCATGGTGACCTATCTAAGGTGTATATGGAGCAATTTCCTAATTTTGTTGCTTAGGGGGAATCAACTAAGGTGTGCAGGTTGGAGAAGTCCATTTATGGACTCAGATAATCGTCCAGAGCCTAGTTTGACAAGTTTAGCCAAGTTGTAGTTGCTCATGAGATGAGTAGGTATTAGGCAGACCATCCTGTATTCTTCAGACGAGGGGCGAGTAGTACTATTATTCTCATGGTTTATGTGGACGATATTGTTGTCATAGGCAATGATATAAAAGGGTACTAAGGTTCTAAAAAATCATCTTCGGAAGTATTTCTACAACAAGGATTTGGGCCAGCTTTGCTATTTTTTGGGCATTGAAGGTCGCGAGATCCAAAATTAGCATCAACTTGTTGCATAGGAAGTATTTTATGGATCTTCTAATAAAAACATGACTCATTAGGAGCTAAGCCAGATGACACTCCCATGGATCTGAATCATAAGTTGACTGTTGATCAAGAAGTCCTTAAGTCATTCTGGAGGTATCGGAAATTGGTTGGGAGCTAAGCCAG
Source organism: Euptelea pleiosperma (assembly GCA_035048495.1). Lineage (NCBI taxonomy): Eukaryota > Viridiplantae > Streptophyta > Magnoliopsida > Ranunculales > Eupteleaceae > Euptelea > Euptelea pleiosperma. The sequence continues at coordinate 10,056,994 of CM068545.1, forward strand.
ATGACACTCCCATGGATCTGTATATGGAACCACTTCGTAAAAGCATAAATTTTTTTTTTTCAATCAGCAATCAATGGTCAAATTCAACCTAGCCAGTTAACTAGTTGGAGTTGGACTTGGATTGATGGGTCTAATGGGCTTCTAAAGGGCTTGGGTTTTTCAAATAGCTTAAGGTTGTGGTCTTGGGCTTAAGTTTGCTTGAGCTCACTAACAAGTGAAATGTTGGCCTGATAGAAGACAAAAACCCATAAGTCATCTTCTTCCTTGAGGAGGAGATTTGGGTTTTCAAAGAACCCTAATCTAATTTCCAAAAGAAACACAACTAGTGGGGGAAGAGGAGTCAACGACTTACTCAGGGCGGCGAGGCTCTGGCAAAACGATGGTGGCGGTGAAGAAAAGGCCTCCAACGGGGCTGAAACCCTCTTTTTTTTTTTTTTTTAATCTTTTGTTGTTCAGACTGTTATGGAAACGAGAGATAATGGGGGTGGTTATTCAGGGCAAGACGACGGCAACGAATGGCTAGGAACTCTGGCAATGTTACTGTAATGGTGATGGTCATGAAAAACGTCGGTGAAGTGAGTTTGGAAATGATCAAATAATGGTGAAACTTCGGCTTTTATACCAAATTGATGGCGAAACGGCGATGAATCATTTGACAATCGAGAAGAATACGATGAAACCACTCCACCCGGTAAGGAATCACTCCTTCAATGAAGAATCACTCTTCAACTATGGATTTCAAACCCAAAAACAAAACACTTTCATTCAATCTCTCAAACGTCTAGATCATCTCTCTGTTACATCCTATTTATGGCGCTAACGTTCCTAATTCAACTAAAAGTCCTAAAACAAGTAAGTTTCCTAAAAATCCTTCTTCTAAAAACATAAACTCCTAATCAAACTAAACTTTCTTAAAGCAAAATCCTAACGAAAATAAAACTTTCTAATATGAGTTTGAGACCGTGGGAAGCTACTTCTCGATTAGTTCCCCCTGCTTGAAAGAACTCGACTCCAATGAGTTTGGCGATTGAATCTCTTTCACGCACATCTTGGTTTTGTTGAAATCCATCGCTTTGATGAGCTCTTCTTAATTTTTGCTAATCCTTGGAGAGAAATTGTGTGGCGGCTTGAACCTTTGTCCACCTTCTTAGAATGTGTTGTTCTCAAAGACTTTTGAGATGGCAATTTCTTGTAGTGTATGAAACAACTTGCCTTAAGGGATTCAAAGTGATATTTTTCCCTTTGTGCTTGAAGGAACAGGTATTTGCGCATCCATTATGGTTCACATCTCGATCATAGATCCAAGGTCTTCTCAATATGACATGTGCTACTTGCATAAGAGAACATCACTCCATACTTCATCAGAATATGATTCAATTGAGAATGAAACACGACATCTTCGATTGATCTTGATCTTTGTATCATCATTCACCCAAGCAACTTCATAAGGTTTCGGATGTAGCTTGGTTTTTAGTTTGTTTATCTACCATCGATTCGATACAACATTTCCTTCGCTACTAGTATCAATGGCTAGAGCACAAACTTATCCTTGCACTTCACTTTCGTTTGAAAGATGGTGTGTCGTCTCCAATCTTCCTTTTCTTCTGATAGCGCTTCTGTGGTCAGCACCCTTTCCAACATGAATTCAAGTACATCTCTACCCCCTACCCTTCAACGTCGAGATCTTCATATTCTTCATCCTCTTGCTCTCCTTGTGCTTTTGACGTTCCTTCTATGAGAGTGGTTTGTTCACTAGGGCAGTGAAGAGCAAGATGACCTCGTCCTCCGCATCTGTAACATAGTTGTTCATCTACTCTTCTGGATCTTTCTTTCTCGATACCTTTACGTCAATCAAGAGTAGGGGCAATCTTCTCAAGAGTTTTCTCATTAGATGGTCCATGATCGTTCACATGCTTTCTAAAAGTTGAACTCTTCAAATCTTCAATTTGCAGGGCAATATGGAAGGCATCTTCGATTGTATACACTCGAGTTGAAGAAAGCCAAGTTTGAATTTGAGGCTTCAAACCTAACTTGTACAAAGCAACAAGTACTTCTTCATCTCCCTCAAATTCTGCACGTGTCGACAACTCGTAAAATTCATCTATCTATTCTTCCACAGACATCATTCCTTGTTATAACCTTTGGAACTGGATATTTAGACGTTGCTTGTAATCGAAGATCGAAACTTGACTTTAAGTAACTCTTTAATTTCTTCCCAAATTCTGATTTCTCCATGGCATGTTCACGATATATATCTTGTTGCCTTCTCCACCAAAGTAGAACTGGCTCTTTCATTTTGGCAATAGCATATTGAACCCTTCGTCCTTTAGCTAATCCATGCCAACTGAAGAAGCTTTCGAGACTTGAAATCCAATCCAAAAAACGTTATGGGTTATATTTTCCATGAAACTTGGGAACTTCAAGCCTAACACCTTTATTTGCATCATGATGTCGATCATGAGAACGATGCCTTCTATGCTCATGGAAATCAACTGGTTCAGCTTGTCGATGACGAAAACCAACTCTTGCCTCTAGACACAATGGTTGATTCCATTGAAAAGGTCGTTCTCTCTGAACATATCACACATCTTGATGATCACCTTGAGGTAACATTCTGTGTGCTGCATCGGAATCATCCTCTTGGTAAACACACGAACCATGGTCTCGAACAACTCCTTGAGCATTAATGAGAGACTCCAATTTCTGCTCAAACATGGTAAAAGTACGGTCCAATTGACTAGAAATATTTCCAAGCACCTTACCATATTCCACCATTAATTCCATTATCTTTGGAAAAAATCTTCCAGAACAGTCATTGTAATAGTAGTACCGTATATGGAACCACTTCGTAAAAGCATAAAAAAAAATTCTATTTTTTCCAGTCAACAGTCAATGGTCAAATTCAACCTAGCCAGTCAATTGGTTGGAGTTGGAGTTGGAGTTGGATTGATGGGTCTAATGGGCTTTCTAAAGGGCTTGGGTTTTTCAAATAGCTTAAGGTTGTGGTCTTGGGCTTAAGTTTGCTTGAGCCCACTAACAAGTGAAATGTTGGCCTGATAGAAGACAAAAACCCATAAGTCATCTTCTTCCTTGAGGAGGAGATTTGGGTTTTCAAAGAACCCTAATCTAATTTCCAAAAGAAACACAACTAGTGGGGGAAGAGGAGTCAACGGCTTACCCAGGGCGGCGAGGCTCCGGCAAAACGATGGTGGCGGTGAAGAAAAGGCCTCCAACGGGGCTGAAACCCTCTTTTTATCTTTTGTTGTTCAGACTGTTGTGGAAACGGAAGATAGTGGGGGTGGTTATTCAGGGCAAGACGAACGGCTAGGAACTTTGGCAATGTTACTGTAATGGTGATGGTCATGAAAAACGTCGGTGAAGTGAGTTTGGAAATGATCAAATAATGGAGAAACCTCAGCTTTTATACCAAATTGATGGTGAAACGACGATGAATCATTTGACAATCGAGAAGAATAAGATGAAACCGCTCCACCCGGTAAGGAATCACTCCTTCAATGAAGAATTACTCTTCAACTATGAATTTCAAACCCCAAAACAAAAACTTTCATTCAATCTCTCAAATGTCAAGATCATCTCCCTATTACATCTTATTTATATAGCAAAAGTTCCTAATTCAACTACAAGTCCTAAAACAAGCAAGTTTCCTAAAAATCCTTCTTTTAAAAACAAATACAACTCCTAATCAAACTAAACTTTCTTAAAACAAATCCTAAAGAAAATAAAACTTTCCACCATCTTGATTTCTTGCAAATTTCCGCCAATTGTGACACATCCATGAGCAGTGAAGATTTTAACCCAACATGTTAAGAATTTCCAAGTGGGAGTGAGGCAAAATCTTTTAAGAAGCCCATGTTGGTTTCTCTCTCTCGTTAATCAACAAAGTGTAAACAAACTTTTTTTTTAAAAGGTTTTTCTTTTAATCCTCTTTTCCCCTTTCTCTTAAATTACTGACTTCAGGACTAACAGTTCGTGCTGATGAATAAATGTTCAAAAAGATCAAAACTTTAGACTAAAATCGCAGAACAAAATATTTTAAACATTTTACTAATTGAAACTGATCGATGTTGTAGCAGGCATAGTTATTCGATTTAAAAAAATTCTAGGGTTTTGGGAAGAACGACAGACGTGCCTGAGACAAAGAGGTTGGTAGAGGGTTCAGCTGGTTGAGGAGCTGTAGCTGATGCAGGTGTCGGCGGAGGAGCGAAAGCAAAACTAGAGAATAGCCGTCTGCTTAGCCCACGGGGTGCTGCCGCTCTCATCGCCATATTTCTCTCCCTCTTACAAAAGTGACGAATATCCAGACTCGGGAGAGAAGGAGATCAGTTGAGAGGAGAGATTAGGTATAAATTTTCGAGAAAATTTTGGGTATGGAAGTCAATCTTTAGGGTCCACTGACCACGAAGGTTTGGCCGAGAAAATATTCGCTGTCTCGGTGACTTCTAAAATTTGAAGTCTCCCCCTCCCAAAAATGCCATGTGCAACGCACTTTAGGGTGCACCAACTTTATGGATGTTTGATCCATGTTTTAGTGGATCTATATTCCAAAAATCAGTTTGATGAATGATTTTAACACTTATATTAAGCATAAAAAAATGATTAAATCAAACGGCCGAAATTAACTCTGTTAAAATGCTAAATCCAACGATTAGATATCACCAATTAAATTGCTTTTTGATGTAGACCCAACAAGAGCTTGAAAAAACAAACATCCTAACGTCAGTGGGCACTAAAAGTGCTCTACACGTGTAACTTTGGGTGAGGGTGTCAATTTTACCCTTTTAACCGAACCGAATCAGAACCGAAACCAAAACACCGGTTTCACGTTTTTTGGAAACTGACTAAAAAAGAACCGAAACCGGAACCAAATCGAAATTAATGGTTCTGCTTCTGGGTAGTTTGATATAGACCCGAAACAGATAGGAATCGGAATCGAACTGATAGGAACCGGAAGCGATATATAAGTATGGTGTTAAATTTTTAAGGGTCGGGCTCCATGGACCGGCCTTTTGTGACTGGCTCCCGTTACAGGACACAATATGAGCCACGTCGCACACTCTTAGAGGACTCTAACCATATGGATGTTTGGCCAATCCCTAAGTGGACCTACAAACCAAAAATCAACTTGATTAGTGATTTCAAACCTTTTGATCTTTGTACCTCAAATACTGCTCAAATTCCCACAATTGAGATTAACCCATGAAAATAAGTCCAATCCAACGCCTAGAAATCACTAACCAGGCTGATTTTTGGTTTGTAGGTCCACCTAGGGATTGTCCAAACATCCATACAGTCAGAGTCCACTAAGAATGTGCTACGTGGCTCATATTGTGTCTTGTAACGGAGCCCGACCCAATTTTTTATATTATCAAGATTTTAACCAATATACTCAAAATCAGAACCGGAACTAATCAGAACTAATAATCGGTTCCGTTTCTGGTTCCGTCATTTTGAGAATCGGAACTGATAGGACCCAAAACCGATAAGAACTGGAACCGTTAGTTCTGGTTCTAGGTACCTTAGGAATCGAATCGGAACCGACCCATTAACACCCCTAATTTAGGGGTACGTGTCAGACATTTTGGGAGGGGAGCTTAAAATTTTGATGTCCCTAGACTTTGCCGTCCCTAGGGACATCCAAATTTTCCTCTTAATGGACATCCACATTATGGCCATTGGATTTGAGAAATTTTTTCTTCTGTTGATTTCTAGCCATTAGATTCGAGCATTTTTTGGGGGTACGTAAATCCATCAATTTGAAATCACCAATCAGATTTGTGCGTAAGTGAGTGGGCCGAGCATGTGAACTTTTTTTCTCAATGACGCTGTGTGGAAATTTCTCTTCATGCTATACTCCTCAAGATCTGGTTCTGATTGGTTGCGTGTAGCTTGCCAACGGGATCTGGGTCCCTAGACCTTCGTTTGTCTGTATTTCTTTATTTTGATCTAAATGACGGGGCTTTCAACAAATAAAAAGAATCTTAAAATATAATTAAGCAATAGCACTTGCATGAAAATACTTATTAATACATACATATTTGTTAAAGCATACCATTGACATGAAATTATGAAAACCATTCATTAAAACCTAAGAATAGAAAATGACTTTATGATGCATTCACTTGGATTGAGAAGCACTAGATCAAAGCTCCTCATTAAAGGCCAACATTTAACTTTTAAGGAGATTTCCCATTAAAAGCCAGCATTCCACTTTTAAGAAAATTTCCCCAAATGGCTAGAAGCCCCAACGGCTAACTTTTCCCACTTCTATAAATCATCTTCAAAGATTAGCATTGAATTAGCTTGTTTTTATTTTAACTGTAAGAGTATTGAGAACTTTAGATTCTCTTTGAGTGAGTGACTCCTCGTCGGGTGAATTGAGTCCCCTTTTTGCGTATTTTATTCTAATCCACTTTTCTGTAATCTTGTTCGAAGATTCAATAAAGTTCATTTTTTTAGAATTTTACTCCGTTGATCTACATCACTTTAGCACTCAAATTAGAGAGCCGCAAACATTACTCAATATCTCCCCATATGAGCGAAATGGGTTCAACCAACAATGACATGACTTCGTTCTTGATCTGGTTGTCTGGAGCACCATGGCCATCTCCATTCTGATACATATACTGGGACGTTCGAGCAAGGTTTACTGCAGCTCCAATACAAAGTTGTGGCAAAGGAGAATCAACAAATTGGTCTTCATTAATCTTCTTCCACATTTTACCAATCAAATCCCTTATATGTTCACGACCAACTTCCTTAGACACGCCTGTCTCGTTCATGTAACATTGGATTGCTTTCTGGACGTCGCCTCTTTTTAGCTCGAACTGTTTAGGAAAAAAAAATTATACATGAGCAATTGTATCACTCTGCCACAGAGTAAATTTCATTAAGATATTGCTTAATTATAAGTGGTTCGTATACATTGGAGGCCGGACAATTATACATGACTGGCATTAATGAAATGGGATTGTTGTGGGTCATTACTAAATTATCCTTCACCTTTTTTGATAGCTGAGGGTCAATCTAGGTCTTGCACACTCTGAAATGGCAATTCCACTTAAAATATGCTCCCGTAGCTATGTTGCTACGACAACCCTCCTCCAAGCTATTTTGATTTTCAAGAAAAGCAATCAACAATGCTCACAAACCCCAATAAATGAATTTGTTGGGGTTTGAGCATCAATTTTCGATGCATTTCCTGAACATAAAAAATTTCTCCTCTGCATTCCAATATTAAAACGTCCACTTTTTGTTGGAAAAAATTATGTCAGTCAGTATTTAGCAAAAGAGATCAATATAAACAATAAAAAAAAGGAACAAAGATGCATGCAATCACCCACAACACATATACGTGTGATTCTCACTGGATTAATGAGGTATGTCTACGGATCAACACCGATTCCACTATACTTTGAGGTGAAAAAAACACTCACAATACGATGAATAATCGTCTCTAATCAACCGATTCCACTATACTTTGAGGTGAAAAAAACACACAATACAATGAATAATCGTCTCTAATCAACCGATTCCACTATACTTTGAGGTGAAAAAAACACTCACAATACAATGAATAATCGTCTCTAATCAACCAAGGTATAAATAACTCCAAGACGAAATTAGGTTTCCGTATCTCTATGTAAAAGTACGAAACACTCTTAATGTGTACTAGATCTAGCACCATCAGGCTCCACATAACGTAACAAAAAATGCCATACTGCACTCTCTGAGGCTCCCCAATCCGTGAATGTTTGGCACACCATTAGTGATATATCGATCCTACACACAAGAAATCAGCTTCACTGTTGATTTATAGCCATTGTGTTCAAGCATTGTTTCATCACAGGTTTAATTAGAAACCACCCATATGCCTGTTCACGTCGACGTCCATGATGATAAAATGCTCAAATTCAATGGCAATCACCAATGAATGGACCAAATGTTCATGGGGTTAATGGCACAAAGAGTGCACGTACCACATTGCATTTTTTTTTTGGCTGATTGTTAAGACTTCCACCTTAGGGGATTTTTTGGTTGCAGGGTTACTATTGCTCTCGTCCTCCAAAAATTTCCTAATTGGTGTAATTCACTTGACCCAAAAAATGGGATAAGTCATGCTTTTAAAAAGATATGCCTATCCCCATAATTCGGCAACCAAACACCGGGTTAGAAAGGTGTTTTTATTTTATATATTGATTTATCAAAGCCGCTAGAGAGTTAATAGGTGCATATTGGGAATTTCTCTTAATAAACAATTAATTTATTGAAAATGAAATGAGATAAAGAGAATATGAAATAAGAAAATTAAAAAAACGGATAAGGAGGGGACTTTAACTTGCATACCGTCGAAGTTCCAAGATCGTCAGCAAGTCGAACAATTGTAGCTGCCCGACGTATGATATTTGGACATCCAACAAAGCTTTCTAATGCTTCCTTTGTGAGAGCTTTCCTCATTGAGAAATAAGCATGAGCTAGTACAACAGGAGCTGCTACTGATATCCATCCATTGTTCAGATATTCCTCGAGTGTTGGTGTATACCCGTTGCAATACCATTTCGCTTCTACTAAGTATGATTTACATAAATCCGCCCACTAGAATTAATGTACGAATAGAGCTTATTAGATAAAGCAAGTCCATAAAAAGAACAAAAAAAAAAGAAATCCATGGAAATGTATTAACTAATGTGATACCACTTTCTTTAAATATGGTATGCAATCCATATTCTGGTGCTTGAGGATATCGAAGGCGATTTCATTTGTAGTGTTGTAGAGAGCTAGGAAACATATCTTCATATAGTATGGAAGTTGCTCCACTGCTTTAGTATCCCATCTAAAAGTTACATAAAAAATGTGAACTATGGTCACTATGCAATTAGAAATTAAAAGAAACTAGTGTTTTAAAACTCGTTCAGTCAACTCAAAACTCGGCCAATTTGACTCAACTCATCTGAATTTTGAGTGGACTCGACTCGAGCGATTTTAAAATTCTTTTAATGTGTAAAAGCCTTATATGATTATAAAAAATTATAATCGGTAGACTTTTGAGATGAATCGAGTTTTTGAGTTTTCAAACACTGGAATGAAAAAACTTCATGAAATTAAGAAATCTCCGTACAAACCTCTCAATAGCATTAGTAAAGAGTTCAAGTTCTTCTAGGGAACCATAAACATCATAAACATCATCGATCACTGTTATTAGTGCAATGGCTTTTGTAACGCTTTTCCTACAATTATCGAACTGAGGCTCGAAGCTCACTCCCATTGCCCATAAGAAGCTCTCCATCAATCTGTCTCTAGCGAAGCTCAACTTGTTCGTGAGGCCCAAATTTGCCCACCACCTGAATGCCGAGGACACAATAATTTTGTTAGGATCTGTGAAGAATACGGATTTACCTTGATATCGATCTCGTGCGCCCTTACCTTGTCAAATCTACGAGATCTTTCTGGTGTATTGCTTGCAACATGTTGAAATCCAACTTAGCCAATTTGAGTAAAACAGGAATCATGTCCTCTTTTTTCTCATATTCAATGATGTACCACCTGGCCTCGGTCCTTAGCATCCTCCAGTGCAAGGGAAGCTCCAAGGCGTGACTTACTTGTCGTGCAAGGTCTGGGTTGTCTATGTTTCCATTAAGGTCTGTGAGATGCATAGTTGCGAAGGATTTCGCCTCATCCAAGATGCTTTCCCCCTCTAAAGCAAGGTGTGAAGCTTCGTACAAACTCAAAATTCCCTTTTTGTCTTTGGAAACACATGCCATGAAATTGCCCGTCTCATCTTTGAAGCGATTAAAAACATCTGTCTTTCACAATTATCAAGTTCGATTAGTAGATCATCAGAATGTATAAACATTGAAAGTTGCAGAAGATCAAGATTGAAAATAACTGAAGTAATTAATGGGCGTGATAGAGTGATGGACCAAACATTTCTTTTATGTCAAAGGTAACTTTAGACCAGCATATTAAAACCAAACATTTCTTTTATGTCAAAGGTAACTTTAGACCAGCATATTAAAACTCAGTCGAGTTATCGAAACTCGGTCGAGTTGACTTGACTCGGCTGAATTTCAAGTTGACTCGACAGAAACTCGTTCTATTTAAAATTTGATTCAGTGTGCATTAACTCGGCGAGGTTCTCAAAAACTCCTCGAGTTGACTCGACTCAACCGAGTTGAGTTACAAATGCTTACTATGGTCTTATTTTTGGTGGGGACCGCAGGCAGACATGTTAAGGTCTTATTTTTGGTGAGGATAGTGATCATCCTCACCAAAATCAGCAATATCTAAAATCTAACCCTATCAAATGTGGACCTAAATTTAACGGTCCAAATTTTCTTAACTTGCAATCCACTTTTCTTGATTTTTTTGTGAGGTTGATATCTATGTTGAGAAGAATATCATCACCAAAAATCAGCCCTTATATGCATATGTATATATTGCAACATGTATATAACTAACTAGTGAGTGCCCCGTGCCATTGACACTCCTCGACAAAGAATTTGCCAAAATCAGGTGAGTGACGGAGATCCACCATCAATTTGGGGGAGGATTAGATCTCGGCCCTTCTTTGTTGATGCTTATAAGAGGAGGTATAAGTAGGGAGACAACCAATGTGTTTTGTTATATAGAATAGTAAATGGCCCATGCTCACGGCACTCTCCGACAAAAGCGTTTGCGAAAATTGGGTGCCTTCGGCTCTCAAACAGTATAACGGACTGGGGCGAGCGTTACCATTTTTTTCATTATAACGGCTGTTATAACGGATTGTAACGCACAGAGGGAGAAATGGAAAAATAACAGAAATAACAAAAATTAACGGTGTTGAAATTTAAATTTTTGAATAAATTGAGGTCAAATGAAGCGGATTGAGTGGCTGAAATCTAACCATCCACATTAGATCGATGGATTTGATCTCAACCACTCTTTATCTAACCGTCCACATTAGATGGATGGATAAGATAAGAGAATACAACTGATTTGTCTTGATATATGCGTGGGTGGCACTTTCCAACAAAGTGTTTGTCAAAACCGGATGAGAGTTAATCTCAGCCACTCATTATTGAAGCCATATAAGATAAGAGAGGTATAAGAAAACCATTAAATTTCCGTGAACTTCTATGTTTTTTTAAATTTAAAATTTTAAAATTTATAATTTCAGCACCACTTTTTTCCTTTAAAATCCATTTTTTTCATTTTTGCCCCTGGCCGTTTCAATCCGTTTTAACGGAAACACCCCTCTCGATGCATAAAAAGTGGGGCTCTTGAGCCTGACCCTTGGGCTATATGTAAATCCAACCTATTTCATTCCTTATATATAGGTAAATAGTAGGTGACTTGTGCCCGCAGCACTCATTGACAAAGCGTTTGTCAAAATTACGTGTGAGTGGCTGAGATCCACCGTTCATTTGGTGTGATAAGATCTCGACCATCTTTTATGAAGCCAGATAAAGAGGGGGAGACAACCGTCCTGTTTTGTTATATAGAGATTAATATATTTTTCTAGTAGAGTTCAAGTCTTGGAGTTAACTCAACTCGGTAGAATTTCGAGTTGGGTCGAGTTTTCAAACACTGCTTTAGACGAATAAAATTCTCAACCCTTTCCTGATATATAAAATTAAACAGACAATTTGTTGGTTCAAAGGTTGGATTGTCCGTTCTTTTAGAAAATTTTGGATTCAATTCTGACCGTAGTTGAACTTGGTACAACTACGGTCTGGTCTGATTTCAGCTAAATTCGGTACAATTACAAAATAGAGAAAAATTAGGAAAAAACCTGGTTGATTTAAGAAGAGAAAAACCATGTTCATTTAGGTGATTAAAATTCCCGTTGTACCTTGTGAAACCTCGTATCCATGTTGTCTAAGGAGCCTAAAGTGGAGTGCTGTAGCATGGATGTCGTCCTCAGTCCATGCACCACATTCCTCGATGGCTACTATGGTGTCTAGGGCTCTCTTGATATCCTTCTGGAAGCGGTAATCTAATCCTAGCCTTTGGATGTTGTCGATCAGCTCGAGCCGAGCCAAGGGACCCACCTTTTCATCGTCAATCATACGCTTCACATTTTCATTAAGTTTTTCAGCCAGTTTTGTCCACGTTTCACCCTGTAGAATAAATTCATCCGGAACCAGTAAGATCCATGCAACATATATATAGCTGTAGTATGAAGGGATAAAAAACAGTATTGAAAATGTATGTCACCGTGTAATCACTCCGTAGTGACTGCATAAAGTCGTAACTCCAAGTGCTTGGCTCATAGTTGCCTGATCGCCTATCTGTCGACGTTGCCTCGTGTATTTCATGAGTACCTGCAAGGCATCTTACGTGCCGAGTCACGCTGCAGGCTCGACTCAGAGCACTTGGAGGGACGAGTCTAGTAGGTGCCAAGTTTGTGAAGGAGGAAAATGTGGGCAGGAAGTGCAAGTGAAGAGCCATTGTACGTACAAATGCATGTCAAGGTTCTGAGCTTAGCTCTTTAATCTATTTATATAATAGTATATGAATCAATAATGGTTCTCCTTACGCATGAAACGCATTCTCTGAATCTCTGTGGGGCTCTTTTGTGGATGATCCGTCCACCTAACGTTGAAATATGGACTTCACTCCAACAACCAGCCAGACTGGATTAATTTTCTCTAGCCATTGGATTTGAACATATTTTTCGTGGGGTGTTTAATTTTTTGCCGTTGGATTTGAATATTTTTTTTTGATATTGAATGGGTAGAGGATCACAAATCAGACTGATTTTTCATGTATAGGTCCATCAAGTGGTGGGCCAATCATTCATGGGTCACTGAGCCTGAAAGAGTATGGAGGTGGCTTTTTTTTTATGCGCTCCAAATGCTCCATAGGGACAAAAATGCTCCACATGCAGCCTAAATTTTTTCATGGAGTACCTTTTGGATCAGCCATACAAAAAGTGACATTGTCAGCATAATTTTCATTGGATCATCCATACTCTACTATGCATTCATTTTTCTGATAAACCTCACCTTTTGATAATTTTCATTTACTGCTAATTAATATAAAATTATAAATACCAAATTAGAACTCTTGCGCCTTTTTATCATGTGGGTGTGGGCAAAAACTTGTCACATCGGGAGGGAGTGAGGTGCATAACATGATAAGCCATTGAGCCTGCCCCACCTCAGCTTCCATGTGTAAGAAATAATCCACACGTCCATTACTACAGATATCATCATCATCATCATCATCTTCTTCTTCTTCTTCTTCTTTACCTTTTCTCAAATATTTAAAATTGGCAATATCTCTACATCTCTTTCAGAAATAAATGTTTGGTGGCACAGTATGGTTGCCTTGATTAGAAAATATAAAAATAAAACCTAGAAGGATATTATAATTTGCTTGAGATCTGCAAGAATATTTGGCATGCATTATTGCTAATCATGTGCAAACCTATTTTGCCAACCACTAGTGTTTATATATATACTAGTGGGCGTGGCTTGTAACGCACATAGACAAAAATAGAAAATAATGGAAAGGAACGGAAATGACGGTGCTAAAATTAAAATTTTAATTTTCAAATATTGGATATTTTTAAAAAAAAATAACGGTCGTTATTTTCGTTATAATGAAAAAATAATAGAAAATAACTGAGCGCTAAAATGGTACATAACGTAATGAGGAAAGTCCAAACCTATAATAATAGCCGCTATTCATAATGTACACCGAATCTCTTTAGTTTTGGGCCCATGAACCCTATTTATGTTTGGCACATATTTGGTGGACGTACACCAAATCCAAATCTGTATAGTGAAGTTTTAGATTTCTCCAAAAATCATAGCATGAAGCGAATAAATGAGTGGGATTGAGTAGTTGAGATCTGACCGTTCAACATTAGATGGATGGATTTGATCTCAACCACTCTTTATCTTATGAAGCCAAATAAGATAAATGATAAGACAACTTTCCATGTTTTGTTATATAGATAGTGGGTGACTCGTGCCCACGGCACTAGCTGACAAAGCTTTTGCCAAAATCAGGTGTGAGTGGTTGAGATCCACTATCTATTTATAAGATAAGATCTCAACTACTCTTTGTTGAAATCGGATAAGATAAGATAAGAGATAAGACAATTTCCCTGTTATATATATAAACTTAACCACAGTACTCGCTTTAATCTCTGACTGGACTTTCTCTGGATTAAAGTAGATCAGCTCGCCCCATCGGTCGGTTGAATGGGGCGGGCCCCTGCCCTGGAACTTGCCCCGGAACGTTGAATGAAATAGGTGGCCGTTTCTCTTTCTACAACCCTATGGATATGAGAGGTGAGTACAGGTGATAAGGAACTGCCTTGGGGGATTCCCTGCTCAGTTGCCACATAGTTATTTTCCATCTTGACCGAAAATATCCGTAGTTAGGAAATCTTGGATTAGATCGATCAGCCTATTGAAGTCTTTCGCGAAGCGACCCACCTATAAACAACTCTCCTTTATGTTAGGGGGGGACTCAAATGGAACTTCGATCAGATGCAGGTATCCAATCCTGCTGCTGAGATGTCCAACGGATTCCTAGGCCTTGACGAATGGCCGGCTGAAAACACAACTAAAGTCGTTTTACCCCTGCCCTAATATAACAGCCGTATCCCTTATCCGTGGTCAAAACTAATGCCGTTCAACCCGCCTTTCCAGCATTAGTGGTCCAAGCGGGATATCTTTTTGACTATTTCTTTCATGTTATTGTGGATGACTATTGCGGCTATTACCTTGTGGCACCCAAAAGTGCTGGCTTATTTGGCTGCCGCTCCACACTTCTAAGAAGGGGATGCGCTTGATGTTCCTCGGCAAGCAAAGCCTAACGGTTCACAGGTTGTGGGCCTATCCCTGGTGTACCAATGAGTTTTCTTGCAGAGTTTTCATTTCGTCAGTGGGCTTTACGGTTATCTCCTCCCTTGGCCTGCTTTGATGAGGGACCACCTGGAAAACCACTACCGGCCTCTCACCCTTTCGGTGTATGGAATAACAGCTGTGCTGCCGATTGAACGATATATATATGGTCTAGTGACTAATATAATGACTTTTGTTTTAAAGAAGAAAAGGTATATATTAATAGAAAAGGACTGAATACAACCGAAAAGGAAATCTGACAGGTGCATAACACCGGGACATGTATTAACGAGTATATCACCTTAGGATGAGAAGCCTACTTATCCAGGAGCAGTTCCTAGACAGCCAAACTAAAATTCCGAAGAAAATCATTTATACTGTATAAAACCAAAAAGCCCAAAGGGTGGGTGACATATTCATGCGGTCAGTGGACTCCTACTACATTGTAAATTTTTTTGGCAGTCTGATTGATCATTTTTTCTCAATAACAAAATATACACCTTAACCCTAACAATACATACGCTTGGTCATCAATACATGCTATCAAAATGTGGCCCAGCTTATGGATTGACCACAAACGAGAGTAAATATTTTTTTTAGCCTAATGAAGGACCGAGTTCAGTTTTACTCGACAACACTACCTTCGCATCTGACACGTACTTCCTGAAAAAAATTGTTAATTTATGAAATTAATATTCAACCATTTTTTGAAAAAAGTGATTACAGGGGTACATGTCTGAGGCAGGGGTGATAAAAATGTTCTTCCATACCTAGGGCTGGCTCAACCACTAGGCGTTTGAGAAAACTGTTTAAGGCCCCAACGTCATCTAAGGCCCCCAACATGTTAACCAAAGGCCCCCAATGATGAAAACCCATTGAGTTGCAATAATTTTCATTTTTGCCTTCCCACTTTTACCATCTTTCCAGAGTTCTTTAAAAGCCCATAAAAGCATTAATGTCATTTAATTGGTTACATTTGAGTAAAATTGTCCTTTAATTTTATAAAGAGTTTAGAGAAGAGAAACATGGAATGCATTCCATGTTCTTCTCCCTCAATAAATAAGCAATATTTTTTTAGGAAAGTATTTTTTTTCTTTGAAAGTCTTTAGAAACCAATAACTTTTAATTTCTAAATTCATTTGTAATGAGAAGAATCCATTAGAAAGATCTCGCCGAGATATTTTCAATGATATCTAATAATAATTATTTTATTAAAAACTAATATTGATATTTATATTAATTTTATTTTATAAAATATCCTTATAAAACTGATTTTTATACTTAAAATGAGGTATAAGAAAGTAATAACGTTATTTTACGTTGCCTACTTACTCTTACAAATAAAAAGTTGTACATTTACCATTTCAATAAGTTATAAATGTAATTTTTATTTCAACATCACGTGCATCACTTGTGCACTTCTGTAGGGTGCCTTTGGATGACATAACATTTTTTTTTGTGGGAGGGGGGTCATTGATGCTTAAAAGAAAATATGGCGAGAAACATGGGATATATTTAGGGGCCTTTGGTTGACGGTTTGTTTTGGTGTTATTGAGATCTGAGAGAAAAATGACTAATTTTTAATTAATTTTTATTTATATTAATATTTTAAATAAAATAGGCCTCAATTAATGTCTTTGCCTCAGGCCTCACCATATATTGAGACGGCCCGGCTATGTCCAGATCCAAGGGGAACATTCGCACCATCTTTCCTACTCCATCCCGCTAAAGCTAATATTTTGCCAGCAAATGACACATGCAATCTTAATATAAGAAATGACATAACGCTGATATGTAATTGACTTGACGGAAA
Organism: Euptelea pleiosperma; assembly: GCA_035048495.1. NCBI lineage: Eukaryota > Viridiplantae > Streptophyta > Magnoliopsida > Ranunculales > Eupteleaceae > Euptelea > Euptelea pleiosperma. Next base: position 10,073,668 of record CM068545.1, read on the forward strand.
AACATAACATGTCTAGCCAAAAAAACAAAAAAAAAAAAGTGAAAACATAACGTTGCCATGAGATCTGACAAGTGGCACGTGAGGCGCATGGCATGAGTCTAGCATTATTCAAATGAGTTTGATGTCTTGGTGAGCGAAATGGGTTCAACCAGCAATGACATGACTCTGTCTGTATCCTCGCTGTCAGGAGCACCATGGCGATCTCCGTTATGATAGAAATATTGGGACGTTCGAGCAAGGTTTACTGAAGCTCCAATACAAAGTTGTGACAGAGGAGAATCGGCCACTCGATCTTTGTTAATCTTCTTCCATGTTTTATCAATCAAATCCCTTATATGTTCACGACCAACTTCCTCAGAAGCGCATGTCTCGTGCATGTAACATTGGATTGATTTCGGAACATCACCTCTAGATCTCTCTAACTCTGCCTATTTAAGGGAAAAAAGAAAATATGAACATAAGCAATTAATGTATTACATTTGATGTACACTCTAATGAGGCAAATTCACTTAAAACAGGCTCCAAACTTTTTTTATGTTCAGGAAAAGTATCAGTTATGATGCTCACACCCCCAATACATGAATTTAATAACTTTTTTTTCTTCTTATATGTATGTGGCGACTTTTGGGTGTGTGAAGATTTCGATGGGTTCCTTAAAATCAAAATGTTCCATCCACAATTTCATTTCTTGGAAAAATTCCGCTTGGTCAGTGCTGAGCAAAAGCGGTCAGTCAGGCTACAAAAATTACATGTGACATACTTTTTGGGGTCCATTCTTAGTGGACCTACAAACAAGAAATCAGCTTGATTGGTGATCTCTCTAGCCGTTGATTTGACCATTGTTTCATCCTAGGCCTGAAAAGGGGATGTGCCAATGACATGGTTTTAAAAGGTAAGCGTATCCCCATAATTCAGCAAACAAACACCAGTACTAGAGAGTTAGAGGTGCATAATTATTGGTAATTCTGTCCATAAAAAATGATTAATTTATTAAAATTGAAAAGAAATATTAAAGAGAAGAAAATTTCATAACCAAAAATAAATTTAAATGTATTTGCAAAAACAAAAACAACTTTCTGTTGACATTTACAAAAAAAAGTAACTAAACGCCCTTTGAAAGGGCGTCTCTGTCTGACAAAAATTAGAGATGAAAAAAGCTGACAGGCACCCTTTAAAAGGGCATTTGCCCATAGAGGCATAAAACTTCCACCACAATACGAGCCACATGTCACACTCTTAGTGGACGCTGACCGTATGGATGTTTGGCCAGTCCCTAGGTGGACCTGCAAACCAAAAATCAGCTTGCTTAGTAGTTTACAACCTTTGGATCTTTGCACTCAAATAATGCTCAAATTCCTACGGTTAAAATCAACCGATGAAAATAACTTCAATCCAGCGCTTATAAACCACTGATGATGTTTATTTTTGGTGTGTGGGTCCACCTAGTGAGTGGCCAAACATCCATATGGTCAGCATCCATTAAAAGTGTGGCTCGTATTGTGATAGAAGTTTTATGACTCTGTGGGAAAACGCCCTTTTAAAGGGCATCTATCAGGTACAGACGCCTTTTAAAAGGTCGTATGTCAGCCTTTTTCAGCTTTAATTTTTGGCATGCAGAATTGTTAGGCTTTTTTTCAGCTTTAATTTTTGTCAGAGACTTCATTACTTTTTTTTTAAATGTCAAAAAGTTGTTTTTGTTTCTGTAAATACATTTAAATTTATTTTCATTTATGAAATTTTCGGATAAAAGAATCTAAAGTGGATTTTAACTTGCATACCGTGGAAGTTCCAAGATCGTCAGCAAGTCGAATAATCATAGATGAGCAACGTATGATATTTGGATATCTGGTAAAGCAATCTAATGCTTCCTGTGTAGAGATTGCCTCATTGAGAAATAAGCATGGGCTATTATAACAGGACCTCCTACTGATATCCATCCGTTGTTTAGATATTCTTCCAGTGTTGGCGTATATTTGTTGTAATACCACTTTGCTTCTACTAAGTGTGCTTTCCATATGTCCGCCCACTACAATAAATATACAACTTATTAGATAAAGCGAGTCTATAAAAAGATCAAAAGACAAAGACAAGGGAAAAAAATATAAGAACCGCGCGCGATGTCATACCACTTTCTTGAGGTATGGTATACAGTCCAAATGCTGGTGCTTGAGGACATCATACGCAATTTCATTAGTAGTGTTGCAGAGAGCTCGAAAAGCTATCTTCATATAGTGTGGAAGTTGTTCCACCGCGTTAATATCCCATCTGAAAAATGTGAACTATTTATTGGAAGAAATAATAAACAAGACGAAGATGCAAACACACGACATAGAGAACATAACACCAAGGTCAAAAATCACCATACAAACCTCTCAACAGCATCAGTAAAGAGTTCAAGTTCATCCAAGGAACCATAAACATCATAGATGTCATCGATCGCTGTTATTAGTGCAATGGATTTAGTAACATTTATCCTAGAAGTATCGAACTGAGGCTCATGGTTCACTCCCATTGCCCATAAGAAGCTCTCTATCAATCTGTCTCGAGCAAAGCTCAACTCGTTCGCGAGGCCCAAATTTTCCCACCACCTATATTGCAAAGAAGGATAAAATGAATGTTATCAGGCCCAAATTTTCCCACCACCGGCTAAATTGCAAAGATGGATATCAAGTGCGCTCCTACGTGCCTTGTCACATCTATGACATCTTTCTGGTGTACTGCTTGCACCATGTTGAAATCCAACTTAGCCAGTTCAAGTAAACTGGGAATCATGTCCCTTTTTTTCTCATAGGCATTGATGTACCACCTAGCTTCGGACCTTAGCATCCTCCAATGCAAAGGAAGATCCAAGGCGTGATTCACTTGTTCTACAAGGTCTGGATCGTCTATGTTTCTGTTAAGATCTCTGAGATGCGTACTTGTGAAGGCTTTGGCCTCATCCAAGATGCTTTCCCCCTCTAAACCAAGGTGTGAAGCTTCGTACAAACTCAACATTCCCTTTGTGTCCTTGCAAAGACGTGCCATGAAATTGCCTGTCTTATCTTTGAAGTGATTAAAAACATCTGTCTCTCACAATTGTAAAGTTCCATTAGCACTGATTCATAAGAAAGTTGCAGAGAAGATAAATGGGGTAACAGCCTACGATTTTTTATTTATTTTTATTCAAATTGGTTTAAGATGACGGAACCAAGTTGAGATCTTGTCCCTGAAACCGATTTTTGGGGTACGTGAATATCAAGTAAAGTTACCTTAAAACCGATGTTAATTTATTAGTTAGATGATTTAAATTCTCACGCGAGAGATTTTGTACCATGCGAGACCTCGTATCCATGTTGTCTAAGGAGCCTGAAGTGGAGAGCTGTAGCATGGAGGTCGTCATCAGCCCATGCACCACATTCCTTCATGGCTACTATTGTGTCTATGGCTCTCTTCATATCCTTCTCGAAGTGGTAACTCAATCCTAGCCTTTGGATATTGTCAATCAGCTCGAGCCGAGCCAAAGGATCCAACGTTTCATCGTCTACCATATGCCTCACATTCTCCTTCATATTTTCAGCCAGTCTTGTCCACGATTCACCCTGTAGAATAAATGTCCGAGTCAGTAAGACCCATGCAATGCAACATATAATAGTATGGAGGATGGTATAATATTACCGTGTAATCACTCCGTCGTGACTGCACAAAGTCGTAACTCCAAGTGTTTGGCTGATAGTTGCCTGATCGCCTCTCTGTTGGAGCCTCAGTTATCTGAGTACTCACAGCGCATCTTACGTGTTGAGTCACGCAGACTCGGTTCAGAGCTCTTGGAGGGACGAGTCTAGTAGGTGCCGAGCTTGTAAAGGAGCAAAATGTGGGTAGGAAGTGCAAGTGGAGAGCCATTGTTCAGATGCCAAGGTTGTGTGCTTACTGCTTAATTAGCACAATCTATTTATAGACTACTAAATGAATATATTACACTTGAAACCAATGCTTTAGAAATCCATGCGGTCAGTGGGCCCAGATGGCAGTGGTGAGTAACAAAAATCGAGTAAGAGCCTGTCATCGAAATCGATCAGAGGGTGCAATATGAGCCACGTGGACCACTCTTAGAGGACTGACTGTATGGATGTTTGGCCCATCCACAAACCAAAAATCGGCTCGATTAATAATTTCTAGGCGGATTGGAATTATTTTCATGTATTGATTTTAACCGTGGGAATTTGAGCATTATTGATCATTATTTGAGTTACAAAGATGCAAAGGTTTAAAATCACTAATGAAGCTGATTTTTGGGTTGTAGGTTACCTAGGGATTGGAAAAACTTCCATACAGTCAGAGTCCTCTAAGAGTGTGCCATGTAGCTCATATTGCACCCTGTCATCGACCTTGATCACTGGGCTCCGTCACCGAAATTTTATTCACAAAAATCATGCCTTGGCCTTGCCAAAAAGTTTCAGGTCGGTACAGTGGCGGAGCAAAGAAGGGGTTTAGTTGCCCACCCTCAACTTTGAAAGTTCAGTACGAAATTTTTTTTTTGAAAAATTTTAGTTGCACCCTATGAATTGTGAGGGCACCCCACCGGTTGAAAGCAGCTCACGAATTGTGCTTCAATTTGCTTAATTTACGGAAATGCCTTCCATATGTAGACTCGAGATCATCGCATGCAACTTCATGCAATAGTTCAGGGACCCATGTGACACACTTTTAGAGGACTTTGACCGTATGGATGATTGGCCATTCCCTAGGTGGATCTACAAACCAAAAATCAGCCTGATTAATGATTTCTAGGCGTTGGATTTGAGTTATTTTCATGGGTTCATTTTAACTGTGGATTTGAGGTACAAAGATTCAAAGGTTTGAAATCATTAATCAGGCTAATTTTTGGTTGTAGGTCCACCTAAGGATTGGAAAAACATCAATACGGTCAAAGTCCTCAAGAGTGTGCCATGTGGCTCATATTGCACACTGTCATCAAAGCTCTACTCTAAAAAAATCACATATATTATTTGTCAACATAATTGTGGGATGGATTACAAAAAGGAAAAAATATTATTGTCAGATTAATGTTTAGTTTGGGTGCCCTCACAATTCAAGGGGTATGACTAAAGTCTCCCCTTTTTCTTCTTTCAAAGTACCTTTCTGCCCACCTTGGAAGAGTATACTTTTGCCCACGTAGAACAAAATCTGTACATGCAATAGTACCCACGTCCCCTTGAACAAAATCGTGTAAAACTTTGATGACTGGGCCCTGCCGCAGTTTCTCGGCGCGTGGATTTTGTATGGGCTGACCACCTCGGCCTCACCACACAAGTACCCAGGTAGGTGTTTTGGCAAAAAGCACTCGACTACACTTTGGGTACTTGTGTAGTGAGGTCATGGTGGTCAACTCGTACAAAATCCACGTGCCAAGAACTGTGACCCGGGCCCAATCATCAACGTTTTACTCCAAATCCACTGGGTAGGTATACCTTGTTACATCACGACCCATATGATTTGGGGGGCACGTGCGTTGCAGACAGCGGGAGCCAAGAAGGGCCAGGGGGCACGTGCCCCCCCTCAACTTTCAAAATCTTTAAGGCCGTGTTTGATTGCATAAAAAATTTTCCCAAGAAAATGCATCTGGATATGCCTTAAATGGCTGATTGAGTGCAACTAAGAACACATATTTCAATCATGTGAGAAAATAAAAGGTTTATTTTCAGGTGGAAATGAATTCTCAGCTATCTGGATGGGAATTGAATTATGGGCTTAGTGGAAAAAATTATTCAGATTTAAATGGCTTGTTTTTATACTGACTATCTAACAATGGACAGTTGTGTTTTCCTAAGAAAAATGCAATTTTCCCACTTGGTAATCTTTAGACCACCCCCCCCCCCCCCCCCCCCCCCCCCCCCCCCCCCCCGGCCATTAAGTCGTATATAGGTACACCTAGGGAGGGATGGGCAAAAATCAATGCAGTCAGCGTTTCACGTGGCTTACAAATGCTTCTGTCACAATGCAAAACACAGGCCAAGTGGCACACTCTTTGTAGACGCTGACCGTATGGATGTTTGGCTAGTCCCGGTGGACCTAGAAACCAAAAATCAATTAGTTTAGTGATTTATAACCTTTGGATCTTTGCACCCAAATAACGCTCAATAAGGCTCGAATTCTTGTCATTAGAATCAACCCGTGAAAATAACTTCAATCGAATCCCGTATAAATCGCTGATCAGGCTGCTTTTTGGTTTAGAGGTTCACTGAGGCTTTTCGGTTTAGAGGTTCACTAAGGGGAGTAAAACTTCGATGACAGGGCCCTGTCATCATGGTAGATGACGGGGCACGAGATGTCGGCACCTGTATTTTGTACAGACGGACCACCTCGGCCTCACCGCACACGTACACAGGTGAGTGTTTTGGGAAAAAGTACTCGCCTGCTGTGAGGCAGAGGTGGTCCGTCCGACAAAATACACGTGCCCATATCTCCTGCCCTGTCATCTCCCTTGATGACACGCCCGGTCATCAATGTTTTATCCGAGGGACTGGCCAAACATCCTTACGGCAAGCATCCACTTAAAATGTGCCATGTGGCTTTTGTTTGTATTGTGACAGAAGTATCTGTGAGAACGCTATGATAGAAGCTTCACTCTGAGATTCCCTGTAGTACATTGGTGATTTGACAATATGAGCAAACATGTCACCACTCCATGATGTTATCACTTGTCATCACAGATTTGGGTTACACTGAGTATAACTTCTAGAGTAGAACTTCGAAGACAGGGCCCTGTTATCAAGGGAGATGACAGTGCAGGAGATGTCGGCACGTGTATTTTGTAGGATGGATCACCTTGGCCTCGTCGCACACGTACAGGGATAGGGTTTTGAGAAAAAGCACTCAAGTACTCACCAGCGAACGTATGCGGTGAGACCGAGGTGGTCCGTCCGTACAAAATACACGTGCCAGCTTCTCCTGCCTGTCATCTCCCTTGATGACAGGGCCCGGTCATCAAATCTTTATCCCTTCTTCTGTCACAGCATCTGACAGATGCTTCTCTCACGATGAAAATCACACCCACCTGGCACACTCTTAGTGGACACTGACTGTATGGATGTTTGGCAAAGATCCAAAGGTTGTAAATCACTAATCAGGCTGATTTTTTATTCAGAGGTTCATTGGGGACTGGTCAAACATCCATACAGTCATCATCCACTAAGAGTGTTCCAGGTGGCCTGTAATTTTATTGTAACAGAAGCATTTGTCAGAACGCTGTGATTTGTCCGGACAAAGGTACAGATTTGTCCGGTTATAGCACGATTCCTTTTGGTACGAGGAGCTGTTCAGCACATGGGACATCGCTGCAAAAGTCCTGCCTCACAATCCCACGATTCCTTTTGGTACGCGGAGCTGTTCCCTGCCTCGGGTGAGACAATCCCATGACCGTCTAATCAGTGGGTTTTCAAACCGGATTGGCTGATCTCTCGGAACCAAAATGAGTTAACATTTCGCTGACCACTGCAGTCAGTAACGCCGCTTACGGCTGCCAATATGGACCACGAGGCATACTCTTAGAGGACGCTGACCGTATGGATGTTTGGCCAACCCCTAGGTGGACCTACAAACCAAAAATTAGCCTGATTAGTGATTTAAAACCTTTTGATCTTTGTATCTAAATAATGGTCAATAATGCCCAAATTCTTATGGTTAAGATCAACCTATGAAAAAGACTTCAGTCCAATGCTTAGAAATCACTGATCAGATTGATTTTTTATTTGTAGGTCCATCTAAGGATCGGCTAAACATTCATTAGGTCAGCATCCTATGAGAGGGTGCCACGTGGCTCATATTGGCTACAGTCAGCCACAACGAAGTTTTACTCATCTTAGATCCTGTTGAGTAAAACTTGCGTGACGCTTCACAATACCACTGACTTGGCTTTTCCACGATGCCAGCTTCTCCCACTAACCAATTCTCTTAACTCAGGTTTGCTTGTTAAAAAGGCTTACTTAGTTTACAGTTCATTAAATGCCCTTTCCAATAAAAAAATAAAAAAATCTTCTCCATAAAATAGTCCTCAAATTACTTCAAATTTACAAATATTACATTTTCATCTTTGTAATTATTTTTCTCTCTAAGTGTATTTTAATACTTCTACATTTTAACATTTTAAACCACATATAGAAGCATTAATTTATGGGTCGTTTTACAGGCACCCACAAGGGACCAAAATGCTCCTGTTTTGTTTGGGCACCCCAGTCCTTCTCCTTCATCTCCTCCCTCTCTCTCTCTCTACTGTAACTATCTCCCTCCCTCTCTCTCTCTACTGCACTCTCTCCCCCTCTCTCTATTGTATTTTCTCTCTCACTCTCTTCGCTCTCTCTCCTCTTTGGAGAATGAGAGAGTTTACAGTAGAGAGAGAGAGAGAGAGAGAGAGAGTTACAGTTGAGAGAGAGAGAGGAAGGGAGAGAGAGGAGAGACGAAGAAGGGACAGGGTGGGTGTCCGACTGAAGGAGATGGGCATTTTCGTCTATTGTGGGTGCTCAATTGAAAGACGTGGGCGCCCGTGGACCGACCCATAATTTATAATGTTGAACCTAAATTATCTCAATAGGAAAAAACTTTGATGAGTGCAGTCCATCATCAGTGTTGATGCGACATCACCATGTGAGCCACATGGCACACTATTAGAGGCTATTAACTGTATGGATGTTTGTGCCATCCATAAATAAACGTACCTAACAAAAATAGGAGTGATTAGTGATTTCAAAACTTTGGATCCGAGTACGTCAAATACTGCTAGAAATATACGATTAAAAATAAAAATGAAAAAACCTTTAATTCCACAGATAGAAATTACAAATCAGATTGAATTTATGTATGTAGGTCTGAATGCGGATGGACTAAACATCAATGCGGTCATTGGTCTCTAAGAGTGTGCCACGTGGCTCATAATATGGTCTTTCATCAGTGGTGTCAAAATTCAAAATTTAAAAAATATATATATATTCTCCAATGTCCCGTACGTGTCATGATTAATGATCAAATGGTCTAAGGTCCATGGAGCACATGGAGGTGTCGTTTTGTCATTGGCTAAAAATCAACCAGATTAGTGATTTAATTTTAAACGTTTGGATCTCTGTATCCAAAATAAAGCTCAAAATCTACGGTTAAAAATGTATCTCGGGTTGCGTACAAATATTCTCTAAAAGTGTGTCACGTGTAAGGTCCACGTTGGGCCCCTAGGTTGAGGTATAAAGATCCAAGCTTTGAAACCACTAATCAGGCTTTGGTATGTGGGTCCACCTCAAGATGGGTTAAACAACCCTACCGTCGTTGGTCTAAAAGAGTGAGCCACGTGGCTAATATAATGGGGACGTTTATTAAGGGATGGTGTCCATTAAGTAATTGGTCTGTAAGAGTGTCCCATTCCTTGATAATTGCTCTGTAAGAGCATTTAATTAAAGAACTGCAACTTAGGTGTGCCTTTTTACAAACGAACCTGAGTTAAGAGAGTCGGTTAGATAGTCTTGGTTATACTAGACCAGCGCTGGTCAGGTGAGTTTTGCTCATACATGACACGAGATCCCACTCTATCACGTGTCGATTATAGCACATGAGTGTAGAACTTTGTTGACTGGCTACAATATTGTTATGTTCTGTGGAGCCCAATGGTAAGGAACGACACCTTAGACCAATTTCTTTTTACATAGAGATATGGAAACCCTAGTTTCATCTTGGGGTTATATATACTTTATTTGTTCAAAGACGATTATCCATTGTATTGTTTGTGTTTCTTTTCTTGGCTCATAGCATAGTGGAATCGGTGTGGATCTGTGGACGTACCTCAATCTAAAGGGGACTATATAAATATCTGTGTAATCTCTGTGTTGTCGTTGTTTGCATTTTTGTCTATTTGTTTGCCTATTGTTCTTTCTTTCCAACAACAAACCACGTGGCATAATATTTTTGCACTTAATTAGCAAAAAAAGTTATAAGAGAATATTATAATTTCCGTGAAAAACCCCATTGTTTAAAAATGACCATATAACGAAAACAACGACCATTATAACGGATTCGAACCTCATCCGTTACGTTATGTACCATTTTAACGCCCAGAAAATTACAGTCGTTATTTTTGATATAACAACTGTTATTTTAAAATAAATTGAAAATATCAGTCGTTATTTTGAAAATAATGGCTGTTATAACAAAAAACAATCGTTATTTTTTGAAAATAAGTGTTAAAAAGGCCATTATTTCCATTATAAATTTTATTGAAAATGTGAAATTCAAAATTTGAATTTTAGCATCATTTTTTTTTTCAGTTTTCCACTATTTTTAACTTCACATTTTCCACGTAGAAGATGAATCAATGGCTAATTTTTGGTGAGGATGATCTCCTCACCACATTGATCACCCCAACAAAAATCAGCCGATTCTTAAATTTCTAACCCCATCAAATGTGGTTTTCAAGTTACACGGTAAAAATCGATGGTAAAAAATTCTTCAACTTTTAAACAAGAATTCTGTTCAGAGGCACAATTTCCTGAATTTGGACCCACAGTTAGGCTGATTTTGCTTCTCATATATGGAAACTGCTGTTACAGTTAAAAGAATGTTTATATCGTCTTAATTTCACTCCCATTACGTTATTTAGTATTTAATGCTAAAAGATGTTTAACGTTATAACCGCGTTTTAACAGCCCTTATCTATTATTTACGTATAGTTGAAAAATAAACTAAATTTTTTTTTGGGGATATATCGTTCCTCTTCCTTGTCCTCCTGAATGCCATAATAATTTGGTTATTAAGGATCTTATCCTAACCTCGCGAGAGTGGTATCGCGAACGGGTGCATTCCCTTTTTCAGCCTATATATTGTATGTGGCCTCTCGTGCATACCTTCGTTCCATAATTCCTTTAATTGAGCCCAAATGGCCCGGTGTGGCTACAATTCAAACCAACATCGATGCTCTGTTTCAGTGTCCTAACAACGCCATAATTTGGTATGCTTCCCCTCTTTCATTTAGCTGTGCTGATCAGACCCCCTTGCTTTGGGTCAGTGGGTGCTTGATCCAAAAGTCCTACGACTTCGAAGACAAGGTCTTCAGGGTTATAGGTTAACTTAACCATTATGTTCTATATGCTCAGAAAGTGAAATTACTAATTTAATCATAGGTTATATAGTTACCGAAAAAAATTTCAGATGTTACAAACACGTGCCTACACAAAAGTTCATACCATGGTTTAAAAAACGGCCGTTATTTTCGTTATAACGGCCGCTATTTTCCGTTAAAACAAATGTTATTTTCTGGAAAAAATGTGAAAATGGAAATTATTTTCCGTTATATTCCAGTATTGTTTGTTTTTGAAAACATTTCAGAGCCATTTTTCTGTTATTTTTCATTTTTGCCCCTGAGCGTTACAATTCGTTATAACGGAAAAAATGGTAATGCCCCTAGTCAGTTGTACCGTTATATAACGGCCCCTTTTAAACCTCGGTTCATACCAGTCAGAATTTAGAAAATCCGGGTTATTAAAAGAGTTTAAACAAAATGATTAATAATCTAAAGAAGGGTTTGATAGCTACTCATTTGTTTTCTTTTTATTTTTTTTATTTTTTATAGAGACGTCTTGGGAATAATGTAATTATATAATCACCACAAGTGCCTTCAATTAATCATGCAACCATGACGTTTTCTATTATCGTTGAAGACAATGGGACCTATTTAACATTGGTAGCATTGTCTCTTTCTTTCTTGATGTAATCATACCAATTATTCAATAAAACGTTTATAACACCGTAATAATATGCTTCAACCCCATTACGTTCTTTTATATTTAATGAGAAGAGACGTTTTATGAAGTTACGATGTCGAAATGTCCCGAGTTTTTGGGAAGAGGGTACCATAGTATGAAAAACTTACTATGCGGTTTGATTTTCCAACATGATCTCCATGAGGGCCCCACTACTGGATGTAAGAACTGGATGTAAGAAATGGGTATATAGCTCTAGATGGACTCTATAACGGTAACATTACACGTTATGACGTATCCATTTAGACCTTGCTCTAACACTTCATACGCTTGGTCATCAATATATACTGTCAAAATGTGGCCCAGCTTATGGATTGACCACAAACAAGAGTAAATATATTTTGGCCCGGTGAAGGCCGAGTTCATTTTTTGCTCAATAGCACTACCTCTGCATCTGACACATACTCCCCCCAAAAGAACCGTTAATTTATAAAATTTAAACATTTTTTGAAAACAGTATAATGACAGGGGTACATGTCAGATGCAGATAACGATCTGATAAAAATGTTCTTTCCATACCTAAGCGGAGGATATATATATATAGGAAATTGACTTTAAGGTAAAATTAACATATCTAGCCAAAAAAGAAACGAAAAAAAAAAAGGTGAAAACATAAGGTTAATATGATTTATGACAAGCCCTTCATTATAAGTAACAAAGAAAAATGAGTTTAGCAGTAGTGATAGCCTCACGATCGAGTGTGTGCTAACATGATAGTTCCGAAGAGCCCTTTTTGTACCCCCCCTTGGGAGTCGGGCTCTCGGCCGTGGGGGGCTCCTGAGCCTGAGTTTATCTATTCGCACGCGAAATGGGTTCAACCAGCAATGCCATGACTCTGTCGGCGTCCTTGCTGTCAGGAGCACTATGGTGATCTCCGTTGTGATAGAAACATTGGAACGTTCGAGCAAGGTTTACTGAAGCTCCAATACAAAGTTGTGGCAAAGGAAAATCAGCCACTCAATCTTTGTTGATCTTCTTCCACGTTTTGTCAATCAAATCCCTTATATATGTTCACGACCAACTTCCTCATAAACGTCTGTCTCGTGCATGTAACGTTGGACTGATTTCGAAACATCACCTCTCTCGAACTCTGCCTATTTAAGGAAAATAGAAAATATATGAACATAAGAAATGTATTATTTTTTTTATAAAATAAATTTAAGTAAGATAGGGTCGGGCTCCCGGGCTGGCTCTTTTTGACTGGCTCCCAGACAGGCTTTGTCGGGTGTGGATTTCAAGAATCCAACAATTGTGATAATGTTGAGTTTGCATTCACTTTTTGCCAAAGCAATCCACCCTCGGATTCTCGGAATCCACGCCCAATAAGGCCGGTCCCAAGAGCCTGTTCCAATAAGGATATGGTTTAGTAGTCACTTGATTCATTATGTACTAAATCCTTGACCTGGGTTGTGTACACTCTAAGGAGGCAAATTCACTTAAAGAAGGCTCCAAACTTTTTTTGATGTTCAGGAAAAGCATCAATGATGCTTAGGCTGTGTTTGGCATTGAGGTTAGCTGAAAAATAAGTGCTTCTTAAAAGCACGTTTTTGTTAATAACTTAATTTAAGTTATTTTAGAAGTTTAGCTCACCCTGTTAGAAAAGTGCTTATTTTACCAAAAAGTATTGTTAAGGTGTTTGGTTATACAATAAAAAAATATTACTTTTTCTATGGAATAATTTGTCAAATGACATACTTATCCTACTTTACATAAGAGGTTTTTATTTGCTCAAGTTGGATTTGTATGAACTAAAACCTTGAGAATCCTAATAATTTGATCATGATTCTTGGCGTATTTAAAATCTACGTGGGACCGTCATCTAATAGGCCCACACATATTCTCCTATAAGGGAAAAAAACTAAGAAAAACGATTGGAAGACCTTAACCATCCAATCGGGCCTTGGGAAAGTCGGACAATATATTCCAGAAAAAATTCTTACGAGATAGTTGGACTCCATATAAGTAACACATATAACATTTCTAAACACTATCATCAGCTATTAGCTCATCTTCCTCAAGACCTACTGGCGCTCTATCTGTAAAGTTACATGGTTGATGTTGCACACACTCCTAATGTAGCCACCTTGTGCAGCACAATCTCTGCATTTGCATCCGGCTTGATCTTTACATGGCAAGCTAATAGGACCTTCCCGACAGTAATGGCCCATATGTGCAGCTCGTGAATGGCCACCACCTCGCCCATCTCGCAAATTTCAAACGTAGATTCTATGTATCAATGGAAATGAAAGAAAAACCATTCCCAAAATAAGTTTCCATTGCTACCCATTCTGAGAATATTCAAACAACACACATGATGAGATCCTGTTAGGCATTTCATCAAAAAGATGACAAGCTTCATCAAAATGACCAGACCTCACAAGCCCACCAATCAAGCTGTTCCACTCCAAAATTTCCCTATTTCTAACATACCCATTTATCAGGAGTTCCAAGACACAACATCCAATTCTATACTTTCATCAAAATCCCAACAAGCGTCATCCAATTTTCCACAAACTCAAGAGATACACCATTTACAAGAGATATATTTCAACAAAAAACAGTATATACCATTGACAAAAAAAGAACATGCAACATGAATATGATACTTAGAATAAACGAAACCCTAGAAATATTCCTTACCTTAGAGAGAGGAGGTGACGGAAGAGATGTGGCTACGAGGGAGAGGTGACGACGGGAGAGTTGCAGCGACAAGAGAGAAGGGCAACGGAAGAGAAACGAAAAAGAGAGCTCCTCTTCATCAGTTATTTTTTTAACCGAGGGTTTTTTAGGAATTTTCAAATGCTTATAAGGATAACGAGGGAAACTAAATTTTAAGCAAATCTGCAGTCCGCAAACGCAAAACGCAGAAGTCGTTTGCGGTTTTTCGGCTTATAACAGTTTTAAAAGGCAGTTTTTTATTTTTAACCAAACGCCACAAAACTACTTATCTTATTGCTTCTAAACCGCACTCCGAAATGCAACCTTAAACCCACAATAAATGAAGTTAATAAAAATATATTTTTTTTAGTATGTGGTGACTTTTGGGATTGTGAACATCGATTTTGATGGGTTCCTGAAAATCAAAATCTTTTAGTTATTTTTTCCATTTTTCTTAGTTTTTAAAATTTGAAGGCCAATTTTTCCATTATTTCTTTATTTTTTTTTATTTTGGAAAGATAGGACTTGATTTGAGAAAATATTGGATTTTAATTTGTACCTTATACAAATCGTTTGCACAAAGAGACTGTGTAAACGATTGCTCAGGGGGTGAAATGGGTTTTTAATTGCTAAAGAAGATGAGCATTCATTTGCCCGTGTGCATATGCAAATCACCGAATGCACGTGTACCAAACTTGCGTAGAAAACGATTGCGCGTGTAAACCTATTTGCACACCCAATTTACACACGTATCAAACGCACCCTAAAATTTTGCAAGCAACAGTGGCAGATGGAATCTTAATATAAGCAATGAAATGACGCTGATATATATGAAATTGACTCTTTAAGGTAAAATTGACATATCTAACCAAAAAAACGAAAAGAAAAAAAATGAAAACATAAGGTTGATATGATCTATGACAAGCCCTTCATTAAAATAACAAAGAAAAATGAGTTTAGCAATGGTAGCCTGACGATCAAGTGTGCTAGCATGATAGCTCCTAGTAGCTAGCTTTTTTCGTGCCCCGTCTTGGGAGTCAGGCTCTCAGCTGTGGGGGACCCTGAGCCTGAGTTTTATCTATTCGCGAGCGAAATGGGTTCAACCAGCAATGACATGATTCTGTCGGTGTCCTCGCTGTCAGGAGCACCATGGTGATCTCCATTATGATAGAAATATTGGGAAGTTCGAGCCAGGTTTACTGAAGCTCCAATACAAAGTTGTGGCAAAGGAAAATCAGCCCCTCGATCTTTGTTAATCTTCTTCCACGTTTTATCAATCAAATCCCTTATATGTTCACGACCAACTTCCTCAGAAACGCCTGTCTCGTGCATGTAACATTGGACTGATTTCGAAACATCACCTCTCTCTAACTCTGCCTGTTTAATGAAAATGGAAAATATATGAACATAAGAAATGTATTATTTTTTTTATAAAATAAATTTAATTAAGATAGGTCGAGCTTCCGGGACCGACAGGCCTTGTCGGGTGTGAATTTCAGGAATCCAACGACTGTGATAGCACTGAGCTGGCATTCACTTTTTGCCAAAGCAGACCACCCTCGAATTCTCGGAATCCACGCCCAACAAGGCCTGTCCCGAGAGCCTGTTCCAGTAAGGATATGGTTTAGTAGTCACTAGATTCATTATCTACTAAATCCTTGACCTGGGTTGTGTACACTCTAAGGAGGCAAATTCACTTAAAGCAGGCTCCAAACTTTTTTTGATGTTCAGGAAAAGCATCAATGATGCTTACACCCCCCATACATGAATTTAATAATTTTTTTTTTGTATGTGGTGACTTTTGGGATTGTGGACATCGATTTTGATGGGTTCCCGAAAATCAAAATTTTCTTGGACCCCATGAATGATATATTGGTCTGTTCTAAGTGGACCTACACACAAAAAATCAGCTTGATTGGTGATATCTAGCTGTTGATGATGGTAAATAAAAGGAATTCAAGTGGACTTTAAGTTGCATACCGTGGAAGTTCCAAGATCATCAGCAAGTCGAATAATCATAGATGAGCAACGTATGATATTTGGAGATCTGGTAAAGCAATCTAATGCTTCCTGTGTGAGAGATTGCCTCATTGAGAAATAAGCATGGGCTATTATAACAGGACCTCCTACTGATATCCATCCGTTGTTTAGATATTCTTCAAGTGTTGGCGTATATTTGTTGTAATACCACTTTGCTTCTACTAAGTGTGCTTTCCATATGTCCGCCCACTACAATAAATATACAACTTATTAGATAAAGCGAGTCTATAAAAAGATCAAAAGACAAAGACAAGGAAAAAAAAAATAACAACTGCTCGCGATGTTATACCACTTTCTTGAGGTATGGTATACAGTCCAAATTCTGGTGCTTGAGGATATCATACGCAATTTCATTAGTAGTGTTGTAGAGAGCTAGAAAAGCTATCTTCATATAGTGTGGAAGTTGTTCCACCGCGTTAATATCCCATCTGAAAAATGTGAACTATGTATTGGAATTTGGAAGAAAGAATACACAAGACGAGGATGCAAACGCAAGACATAGAGAACATAACACCAAGGTCAAAAATCACCATACAAACCTCTCAACGGCATCAGTAAAGAGCTCAAGTTCATCCAAGGAACCATAGACATCATAGATGTCATCGATCGCTGTTATTAGTGCAATGGCTTTGGTAACATTTATCCTACAACTATTGAACTGAGGTTCATGGCTCACTCCCATTGCCCATAAGAAGCTCTCTATCAATCTGTCTCGAGCAAAGCTCAACTCGTTCGCAAGGCCCAAATTTTCCCACCACCTATATTGGAAACCAGGATAAAATGATTGTTATCAGGCCCAAATTTTCCCACCACCGGCTAAATTGCAAAGATGGATATCAAGTGCGCTCTTACGTACCTTGTCACATCTATGAGATCTTTCTGGTGTACGGCTTGCACCATGTTGAAATCCAACTTAGCCAGTTCAAGTAAAACAGGAATCATGTCTTCTTTTTTCTCATAGGCACTGATGTACCACCTAGATTCAGACCTTAGCATCCTCCAATGCAAAGGAAGATCCAAGGTGTGACTTACTTGTTCTACAAGGTATGGGTCGTCTATGTTTCCATTAAGGTCTCTGAGATGCATACTTGTTAAGGCTTTGGCCTCATCCAAGATGCTTTCCCCCTTTAAACCAAGATGTGAAGCTTCGTACAAACTCAACATTCCTGTTGTGTCCTTGCAAAGATGGGCCATGAAATTGCCTGTCGTATCTTTGAACCGATTAAAAACATCTGTCTCTCACAATTGTAAATAAAGTTCCATTAGTACTGATTCATTGAAGGGATGAACATGAAAGTTTGCAGAAGATCAAGGTTCAAGATAACAAATATAATTGGGGTAACAGTCTGTGGCAGAGCCAGGATTTTGATGTGTACGTGCGCGTGTATGTGTGTGGGTGGCGAGAAGCACACGAAGCACGAAGTCAGGATGAAATCCCATAAAGAAAAAAAATGAGGGGGGCAAACCAAACTAAAAAGGTATTTCTGGAAAGTAAAAATTAGTGAAATTTCAAAGTTTGGGGGGCAGCTGCCCTTCCTCGCCCCCCCTTCCGACCTTGGTCTTTATTCTTTGTAATAGAGATATTTAGTGGATAATGCATAATGTATTTAAATGTTATAAAATAATGGGATATTGGCTTTAGTAAGAGTGTGCCACATGGCTCATATTGTAGTCGGTCAGCAAAGTTCTACTTGATATCAAGAAAGTTACTTTAATGAAATGGTTCCTGATGCAACAAGGTAGACCTGACGCCCAAGGCGCGACTTTTGTTACTCACCGCTACCATATGGGCCTACTGACCGAAAATTAGCTTGTTTAATGATATTCAGCCGTTGGTTTCGATATCAATAGGGATGTTGTACCTTGTGAGACCTCGTATCCATGTTGTCTAAGGAGCCTAAAGTGGAGAGCTGTAGCATGGAGGTCGTCCTCAGCCCATGCAGCACCTTCCTTGATGGCTACTATGGTATCTAGAGCTCTCTTGATATCCTTCTCGAAGTGGTAATCCAATCCTAGCCTTTGGATATTGTCGATCAGCTCGAGCCGAGCCAAGGGACCCAGCGTTTCATCGTCGACCATATGCTTCACATTCTCCTTCATCCTTTCAGCCATTTTTATCCATGTTTCACCCTGTAGAATGAATTCCCGAATAAGTAAGATCCATGCAATGCAACATATAATAGTATGGAGGATGGTATAATATATTACCGTGTAATCACTCTGTAGTGACTGCACAAAGTCGTAACTCCAAGTGTTTGGCTGATAGTTGCCTGATCGCCTCTCTGTTGGAGCCTCAGTTATCTGAGTACTCGCAACGCATCTTACGAGAGGAGTCACGCGGGCTCGGCGCTGAGATGTTGGAGGGACGAGTCTAGTAGGTGCCGAGCTTGTAAAGGAGCAAAAGGTGGGTAGGAAGTGCAAGTGAAGAGCCATATTGTTCAGATGTCAAGGTTGTGTGCTTACTGCTTAATTAGCACAATCTATTTATAGACTACTAAATGAATATATAACACATGAAACACATTCTTTGCGTTTAAAAGCTTGATGGGCCCACAACAAAAGCTTTTACAGATGCCAAGGTTGCCTATCACCGTCTATGTATAAATTCTGTGTTGTCTTTTTCGTGCTGACGTCTGAACATGGCAGTGTTTCGCTGCAGCCTTCAAAAATTGATGTAGCCCATCTGGTTATCAGCAAAATTACTCATCACCCACAATGGCATATTCTTAGAGATTTCGGACTTTATGAATGTTCGGCTCAACCCAAGATGGACATAAGAACCAATATTTATCTGATTAGGGTTGTGATGTAACAAGGTATACCTGAGATCTTTTCATTTGTGGAAGCGGCATTTTTAGTAGTCACCGCTTCCATCTGGGCCTACTGACCGCATGGATGTTTAGCCCACACCTTAGTAGGCATTCACACCAAAAATCAGCTTGTTGGATGATTTTTAGCCGTTGGTTTTAGTACTAAAACAAATGGTTGCATTCAACATATAAAAAAAACTTAAAAAGTACTAAAAAGTGCTAAAATCTAATGGTTATAGATCACCAATCAATCAGAGTGATTTTTGGTGTGTATAGCCACCAAGGGGTGGGATAAACATCCATGCAGTCAGTGGGCCCAGATGACAGCTGTGAGTAACAAAAATCGTGCTTCCGCATTTCAAACAGTTTCAGGCATACCTTGTTACATCTTTTTCCATCTGATTATAGTGATTTTTAAGCGTTGGATATTGGAGTCTTTTTTTTTTTTTTTTTTTTATGGGTTGATTTCTAACTGTTGCATTTGAGCATCATTCACCGTTAGTTGGGGTACAAAGATCCAAACGTTTGAAATCACTATTCAAGCCTCATTTTATTAGGTCTGTAGGTCCGGCTAAAACATCCATATGTACAGTCAGCATCCTCTAAAGAGTTCCACTTAGCTCATATAGTGGGTAGGCAGCGACTTTGCTGACTGCGGAAGTCAGCAAAGTTCTACTCGCAGAGCATCATTTGGATCAGCCGTACAAAAGTCCACGTCACAAAATTGAAATCTGCGTATTTTCTCAGGCGCAATCGAACAACCTTATAAGGTGTATTTTCCAAAAAAAAAATTCCATAAGAACAGAAAAATTCCGTAAATAAAAATACCACATCAGAACTCTTGCCTCTTTTTGCAACAAGGGAGAAAATATGTTGAGTCATTGAGCCTCCCACCTCAGCTTCCAAGAGATCTACGGTCTAAAAACTGCAAAAGGTAAAATAGTTGTTGTCTCATGGACGGTGATCTCTTGAATCTAACGGTCGTTACCTCAACCTAGGTAATTGCAAATTTTTCGTCGAACAGGTCAGTTTTATTTGGAGCCATATCCACATCCCTTTCAGAAATAAAATATACAAGACATTGCTAGGTGGCACAGTATTTTGCACGTGATTAGCACAAAAAAGTAAGGAAAAATATTATAATTCCTGAGAGATAGAATTGCTAGATTTGCGCGCCTTATGTGTTTTATATGTACGTATATAAACATGACAATCATATGCAAATTTATTATGCCGCCCACTATGTTAGTGTTTATAAATATATACCAACTTGTGCATGATTAGCAAAAATTCCTAAAAGATTATTATAATGTGCCAGCTGAGGTCTCTGCATCTTGGGCCCATCAACCCAACATGCCACTAGTGGAAGTTTTGGCCAAATACCTAATTACCTCCGCATACGGTGTCGTTGCTTGGCCCAACCCAACCAATAAGCATTTCTGTCTGTCTCATCAACAAGCACCCCACATGGTGCGTGAAAAAAATTTGATCCTAGCATTATTTTTTTTTTGATCCGGATGTCCAGGCCGCACCTATAAATACCACTTGACAGATTGTTAGATACTAGTGGGTGCCCCGTGCCATCGGCATTTCTTGACAAAGAATTTTCCAAAATCAGGTGAGTGGCGGAGATCCACTGTCTATTTGGGGGAGGATTAGATCTCGGCCCTTCTTTGTTGATGCTTATAAGAGGAGGTATAAGTAGGGAGACAACCAATGTGTTTTGTTATATAGAATAGTAAATGGCCCATGCCCACGGCACTCTCCGACAAAAGTGTTTGCAAAAATTAGGTGCCTTCGGCACTCAAACGGTAAAACGGATTGGGGCGTTATTGTTTTTTCCATTATAACGGCTGTTATAATGGATTGTAACGCACAGAGGGAGAAATGGGAAAATAACAGTAATAACAAAAAATAATGGTGTTGAAATTTAAATTTTGAATAAATTGAGGTCAAGTGAGGTGGATTGAGTGACTGAAATCTAACTGTCCACTTTAGATCGATGGATTTGATCTCAACCACTCTTTATCTAACCATCCACATTAGATGGATGGATAAGATAAGAGAATACAATTGAGTTGTCTTGATATATGCGTAGGTGGCCTATGCCCACGGCACTTTCCGACAAAGTGTTTGTCAAAATCGGGTGGGAGTTAATCTCAGCCATTGATATGAAGCATAGTGGATCTCAGCCACTCATTATTGAAGCCATATAAGATAAGAGGGGTATAAGGAAAGCATTAAATTTTCGTTAAATTTTTTTTTTTTAATTTTAAATTTTAAATTTTAAAATTTTAAAATTTGAATTTCAACAACTTTTTTTCCGTTAAAATCATTAAAATCCATTTTTTTCATTTTTGCCCTGGCCATTTCAATCGGTTTTAATGATAACACCCCTCTCGAGGCATAAAAAGTGGGGCTCCTGAGCCTGACCTGTAACGACCCGAGGTAGTAAAGGTAGGTCTTATGAGTCAAAGATCGTTGACTTGACCAAGATTCCAGTCGAAGTCGTCAAAATGTAAGAGATAGGGTAAGGTCACAAAACTAAAAATCTCATAGAAAGATCTGACGAGAAAACTAACTTCACCATTAGACTCAAAAGCATTGAGAAACATAATTTAGACTGTAAGTATATTAAAATTTGAGTTTTCAATAAAAAGTTACAAAATTTTGAAAAATGCACAAGAATGGGTAAAAAAGTTGAGATTTTATTCGAATAATATTTTGGAAGATCCAATCGTATAGATGAATAGAGCACTGGAAAATATGAACATAGACTGTAAGCACACCAAAATCGGACATCAATAAAGTCCTGATCAGACAAATTAAAAATAAAATAAGTATAATGATATTTAAAAATATATTATTATAATAATAACATAAACATAATAGTGATACGTGTGGTACACCATAATAGGTCAAGTTTTAGCATATTCTAAATAGGTGGATTCGGTTACTGAATTAATTGTATTTGATATATGTTTATAAATAAACAAATCAAACAATAAAAGAAAATTAAAGAAAAGGAGAAAACCCAAAACCTAAAACTCAACTCGAGAGGAAGGAGATGCATTTAAGGTAGGTGTTAAAAGTTCATGTAATTTTATCTTGAAATTATTTTTTAATGGGTTCTTTGCTTGAATCGTTTCAACAAAATGCCATATTTTATATCTTATTTGATTTAGAATAAAAATTAGCTTCGGTAATTCTTTTTGTTGAATATCCATTTTTTTTAGGATGAAATTCAGATTCTTATTATTCAGAACTTTTTTTTCTTTGTTTTGTTTGGATTCTTATCCAAATCGAAATCCAAGCAAAAGGGTTGGGAAATTGACGAGTATTTCTTGCAAAAATCTTGAAATTTTATATTGAAACCTTCATGTTTTTTTTTTTTGGGAATTTTTGACATACCCCACCCCCCCCATGTTATCTTTAAAATTTGACATACCCCCAACAATTCGAAAAAGCTGACATACCCCCCTATGACTAGGTCCACTGTCATTTGACCAGTGTTGACCCGAGTTGACTACCTAATTTTGTATTAAAGGACGAAAGTGCCCTTGTCTTCAACATTAGATCAAGGGTTTGGGTTTAGGCCAAAACCCATACCCCATTAATCAAGCATGAAAAGAGGAGAGTAAAAATAAAAATTGAAATCCATGTTGGTAAACTTGAGAGTTTTTTTTGGTTTCTTGATGAATTAAACAAATATTGAGAAGAAAAAACCTCAAAAAATAAATAAAATTTTTTATGGATTTTATTGTAGAATAAAATTTTTAAATTGGGAGAACCCATCTTTCCAAAATCGACATCTCAAAAGCTTAAAATATAAATTGCTTTATCTTATTTTTTATTTTTGTTAATGAAAAATTTAAAACTAAAATTGTATGCTCTTTGTTTTTTTTTTTTTAAACCTCGGGTTTTAAATTATTGCCGAAGTGGTGGCCAGCCGGCCATGAGACTCCGGTGGGTTGGTCGTCGATGGGCGGCCAACCAATTGGAATCTCTTGGCCGGCCGTCCACCATAGCCGTTTGATTTGGGGTTTGGGTTTTGGCCCAAACCCTTGTTCTAAGGTTGAAGACAAGGGCATTTTTGCCATTTAATACAAAATTTGGTAGTCAACTTGGGTCAACACTGGTCAAATGACAGTGGACCGAGTCATAGGGGGGTATGTCAGCTTTTTCGAATTGTGAGGGTGTATGTCAAATTTTAAAGATACATGAGGGGGGGGGGGGGGGCTCTTTACATGATCTAACCCTCAGATTTGAAACCTTCGTTTTGGTTTGTCAAATACTCACGAATCCAAACCAAAATCGTGGGATTTGTGGAGTTCAAATGGGTAGTGTGTAATGTTCATTTCCCCGGACTGGTATAGTCCATACTTTTGCAACGTTTAAAGCAATTTTCAAGGGCTTAATCACCCATAAATCTGAAAAATATCAAAAGGTGATGATGCAAATTGCTTTTAGGGAATTTTTGGAACCAAATCCAGGGGGGGGGGGGGGGGGGGGGGGGGTACATGATCTAACCCTCAGATTTGAAACCTTCGTTTTAGTTTGTCAAATACTCACGAGTCCAAACCAAAATCGTGGGATTTGTGGAGTTCAAATGGGTAGTGTGTAATGTTCATTTCCCCGGACTGGTATAGTCCATATTTTTGCAACGGTTAAAGCAATTTTCAAGGGCTTAATCACCCATAAATCTGAAAAATATCAAAAGGTGATGATGCAAATTGATTTTAGGGAATTTTTGGAACCAAATCCACGCCCATTCATGGCCGAACATCAAACCCCTGTTTGCTGGTTTGCCTTAGTGGAGAAGACAATCTCCATTAATGGAAAATGGAGAATTAAGAAGAAAAAAAAAAAGTGCGTTTCTCACTTAAGCCCATATGGGTTTTAAGGAAAGGAAGTCCATTTAGGTTATAAAAAAAATATATATAATAATAATAAATAAATAAAATGATGAAAAAGAGAAAAAAATAGCAATTTCGGGTTTAAGGACGTGTATTTTCTGGAAAGGAAAATATTTTTCAGCGACGGAAAATATTTTCCAACATCACTTAAAAATTTTAAAAATGCGATAACTTGAGTTCTACAACTCGGAATCAAGTGATTCTTGAGTCAATTTTGGGTGATTTTTCGAGTAGAATCTGAATATACAATAAAATAATAAAAATAACTAATAAAATAATACAATCGATCAATTCAATGGCCACAAATCATCTTTAAGGCTAATTTTGGCATATTAGGGTCAATCGAGGGTAGTAGACTATTTTATTTTAAATTTAGATTTATTTTGTTGATATGATCGGGTCCTTCAAATGATGGATCATCTAGGAATCATCCTTAGGTTGACTTTTTGGTGATTAGGTCTGCCAAAAGTGGACCATCCATTTCATGGGTCAATGGACCCACAAACTTCTTTTTTTATGTTGGGACTCCATCTAGAGTAGACCTAACATTTCATGTTGGTGGGGAGTTCGAGTCAATTTTGGTATGACTCCATTGAGTCATCGGCCATGAATCTCCAACCCTGCTCTACCATTCTTCTAGTCGTGCCTTCTGCCACGCACACCAACTGTTCGGTCAAAGTCACCATAAATAAGAAGAAAATATTTAAGTAAATTAGATAAAATAATAATATAATAATGGGGCTTTATAGAAGTTTAAGATAGGGTTATCGACGCTCTTCTTTCTGTATTTTTGTCATCAATCATGAAGAAAAGGAAGCTGCACAAGGAAATGATCATAGATCGATATTTAAAACATTCGAGGAACCTTCAAGCCGTTGACGTTGCAGTTAAACCAACGAAATTACAAGCTGCACTTGTAGCTATTGGTAGATCATTTGGATTAGCATTGTAAGGTAGGTGGCTTCTTATCCTCTTAATAATCGTCTCATATTTATTTTGAAATTTATGTATATTGTTATATGATCTGATTTATGAATTAGAACTTAGAATTTCTCACTATTGAGTTTTGGAAGGGAAATTTTCGAAAGTCAAAAGTATTATGGGAGATTTTTATCGAAACAACTCTCTCTATTTCATTTAATGAAAGAAAAGAGTGATTGTACGTGATTTGATATGGATTTTGAGTGATTATGGGACGGGAGTTCCCAGTTGATTGAAGTATGTGTTGCGTGAAATCTCCAAATTAGCGGGTGATGGTGATAGATCACTCGAGACTTAGAACTTAGTTAACGGGTGATGGTGATAGACCGCCCGATATATTTTGGATAATGAGTTACATGAACTTCAACACGTAATAATCCGTATGAGGGAGGTTGGTCCCAAAACTACGGAACATATAAGATGTGACAGGGGAATTCAACACACATATTTGTATGCAAATGTTTTTTTAAAAAGAGAAAGAAAGTTATGTTGACTAAAAATCGTTAATTATTATTTATATTATATAATATATCACTAGGTGATCTGGAAAAAGATCAGTTGAACTCCTGTAAGAATAGTTTGATGCTATTTTCGGAGGTGACGAATTGTTCTAAGATATGACTAATGATTTTTGTCTCCTAGGTAGTGTGCGGGCTATCTTTGTGACTTGAATCATTATTCAAATTCAGGAAGTTTCATTTCTCTTTTCGAGATTACCATCTTTGTAGTGGTACGTCTAGATCTGATAGAGATTTACATTGCATGCCTCGATGATGTGATAGACGTAAGGGGTGCGGTTCGCCGGTCCCTGAATAGTTTAAGGATCCTTGAAATGTCTACAGACGTCGAACGACTGACCATCATTGTTCTTTTGACCTGTGTATTCGGTGTCATGGTCAAAGGCCTTCTC
The DNA here is from genome assembly GCA_035048495.1 of Euptelea pleiosperma. Classification (NCBI taxonomy): domain Eukaryota; kingdom Viridiplantae; phylum Streptophyta; class Magnoliopsida; order Ranunculales; family Eupteleaceae; genus Euptelea; species Euptelea pleiosperma. The sequence goes on from CM068545.1 coordinate 10,099,754, forward strand.
CTGAGCCTAAATTCACGGGCTTGTAGTGTGCTCCTCACACGCAGCTTTATCTCTCCGTCTGACCGCAAATCAGGATACCAACGGTGGGGTTCCACACTGGTTAAGTATTATGATAAAAGAAATAATTGCTAGACTATGGCTGATACTAGTCGTGACATCTTCACTCTAAGATAAATAGACTACCTGCCTTGTATTATTATTAGTTGGTGATGGATGTGATATAGATGATATTGATTTAATGTTTAATATACTACTGATTTTTAATTTTATTAGTATGTTTTAAATTCTATCATTTATTGCTAAATAAAGTTGTTCAATTTGAATTTTTGTTTTACATTTTTGTTTCTTTCAAAATGAAATGTATTTTGTTGTTATATTATTTTGTATTTATAATGATTGTTTTAAGGATACTTGGTTACCTGCGAGCTTTTTCAAAAAAACTCACACCCCCCCAGTTCTCTTGCAGAGAAGAACCTATGGACTTATTCAGGCTTGTTTTGAAGTGAAGTCTAGTTGCAGTAAAGCAGATTTTAGGTTATAAACTCGTGATTGAGTATATATTTATATTTAGATTCTTGTTTAGAAGTATATATCATTAACTTCACACATTATCTCTATTGTATAATGTCGAGTAGGTCTGCACTTCCGTATTAAAAAAAAAAATCCCCTGAAATTTATAACTTGAGTTAGATGTGAGAGTGAGTTTACTTTGCATGCTTTGGATTCAAGACAAATGGCTAACACCTCGAGATTCGCGTGGTCCGAATTCGGAGCGTTACACGAACCTTAGGCTATATGTAAATCGAACCCATTTCATTCCTTATATATAGGTAAATAGTAGGTAACCCCTGTCCATGGCACTCATCGACAAAGCGTTTATCAAAATTGTGTGTGAATGGCTGAGATCCACTGTCCATTTAGTGTGATAAGATCTAGGCCATCCTTTATGAAGCCGAATAAGAAGGGGAAACAACCGTCCTATTTTGTTATATAGACTAGTGGGTGCCTCTTGCCATTGGCACTCCTCGACAAAGAATTTGCCAAAATCAGGTGAGTGACGGAGATCCACTCCATTTGGGGGAGGATTAGATTTCGGCCCTTCTTTGTTAATGCATATAAGAGGAGGTATAAGTAGGGAGACAACCAATGTGTTTTGTTATATAGAATAGTAAATGGCCCATGCCCACGGCACTCTCCGACAAAAGTGTTTGCAAAGATTGAGTGCCTTCGTCACTCAAACGGTATAACGGACTGGGGCGTTACTGTTTTTTCCGTTATAACGGATTGTAACGCATAGAGCGAGAAATGAAAAAATAAAAAGAATAACAAAAATTATGGCGTTGAAATTTAAATTTTGAATAATTTGAGGTCAAATGAGGTGGATTGAGTAGCTGAAATCTAACCGTCCACATTAGATCGATGGATTTGATCTCAACCACTCTTTATCCACAATGGTAGGTTCTTAAATTCAAGTGGGCGGCTGACTATTGTGCGGACGCCACTTGAAGTGGCATTAGGGAGGGACATTTTGGATATCGATTTTTCAGGGCTTTCTTGGGACATTCTGATGGGGCCCAAAAGCAAGTCTGCACATTTAAAACCCTTTATAAGGACACAGAAGGAAGCAAACCATTGTGGATAACGAAACGACCTAGAGAAGGTAGAGGCAATTCAAACTTTTATTTCGTATTGGGCTCTGATTTTATTATGGATTTGCCATATATTTTGAGTAAAACTTGTGTCACAAGATGTTGTGACGGAAGCCGGTCACAGCACTCAAAAAGAGCCACGTGGCATACTATTAGAGGACGACGACCGTATGAATGTTTGGCCAGTCCCTCGGTGGACCGGTACACAAACAATCAGCCTGATTAGTGATTTCAAACCGATTCGATTGAAGTTATTTTCATGGTTGATTTTAACGGTAGGAGTTTGAGCATTATTGAGCGTTGAGCGTTCTTTGGGTGCAAAACTCCGAAGGTTGTAAATCAATAATCAGGCTGATTTTTGGTTTGTAAGTCCACCGAGGGACTGGCCAAACATCCATACGGTCAGCGTCTTCTGATCGTGTGCCACGTAGCTCATATTGAGTGCTGTGACCCGCTTCAGTCACAACATCTTGTGACACAAGTTTTACTTATATATTTTTGGGTAGTTTAGTAGCACACCCTGAAATTTGGATGTAATTTGTAATGGCCCCTTATACTTTCAAACTTTGGGATTATCCCCTTCTCATAGTTTAACCATAATTTGACTAACACTAAAATGTGACATGCATGCATCATGAGCCTGTTAATGCACCTATGAAAGGACCATAACGAACTCTCCACGCTCTAGCACGAGATTTTGAGTCTCACGGACCATAACGTGTGATTGAAGTCGGTTTTAACTCAAGTCAACCACTATTAAACTAGGTCCAAGGGGGGTAATCCTAAAGTTTGAAAGTATAAGGGGTATTATAACAAATCTTTCAAATTTCAAGGCGGTGTTACTAAAATATCCTATATTTTTAAACTTCATGTACGTAGTAGAATATTATTTTTCTTTATAAGAGCCCTACAATTATTAGAAACAACTCACTAAGAGTCCCCAACCTTGGTTGAGAATTTGGAGACCGTGTAGCCATGGAGGGAGTTTTTGATGGAAACTTCTTTTGTAAAAAATGAAGGAAGCACCCCCAATGGTCGCCATGTGTACAAGAAGACAAAATTAAATACAGGAGGCCTAAAATATAACTAATAGTTTTAATGGGCTGGGATGGCCCAATGGACTTTTAGGCCTGGTCCTAATTGTCTCGAGCTTGGGCTGCATTTATAGGCTAGACGGGCCGGACCTAGATAAGAATTAAGGCCATTAGAGAAATGGGTTGGACTTTGACTATACAAAAATTACCTTCGGCCTGCCACAAACCGAAGGGTCCGTCCCAATATATCTATTAATGAGCCAGGCTTGGCCGTATGAAGTGTTGGGCTCGTAATATGCCGAGCCGGGCCGGCTTGAGCCTAGCTACATTTATCTCAGGCCGAATTAGCAAATATTTTGATTTAAAAAATATTCTTATTTAACTACTTAATTACCTCTCTTGCCATTAATTATATTTTCAACATAACCTTTTCATAGTCACTAAATTACTTATCATGCTACATTTTATCTATATTTTCAAAACAGTCCCTTTTAACCATTTAATTTCTTCTAATGCCATTTCTCCCGTATTTTTAAAATAGTCCCTTATAACTACCTAAATCAAAATTTTTAAAATATATGCTTTAATTACATGTGGAATGAAATCACATACAATCCTCTCTGAGTATTAAATTAAATGAAAAGTGCTTTTTAACTCTCAATCTTAATGGGCTTAACTATCACCGACAAGACATGGTCCTTGCTTTTGGAGTCATCAACACCAAGCCCATCTCCATATTGGTAAATAAAGAGGGCTGTTCGTGCAAGATTTATAGCCATATTAACAAATGAAATGGAAAAAGGGGAATCAGAGATAGAACTATTCATCTTCTTCCACGTCTCCATCATTAAACCTCTAATGTGTTTACGAGCCTCGTGCTCCGAAGCGTTTGTTTCACACATGTAACAATGTATTGATGATGAAATATCACCTCTCTCTAGCTCCGCCTGTATACAAATCACAACATTTCATGGATTAATATTTACCCCAACTGACCAAAAAAAAAATCTTGTCGGAAGGGAAAGGGAGCATGCATGAAGTAAATTTACCGATGAAGTTGCTAGATCGTTGGAAAGCCGAAACATCATGGACGAGCAATAGAGGAGATTATGATTCTTCTCCAAGCTCTCTAGTACTTCACTTGTTATCTTTTGTTTTGTAGCGAAAAATGCGTGGACAAGGAATACAGATCCAGAAGATGAAAGCCATCCATTGTCCAGATATTCTTGAAGCGATGGTGTGTATCCTTTCTTACACCATTTTGCCTCCACTAACATTGCTTTAATAAAATTTGCCCACTGAGACATACACAATTTTTAGTAGTTTAGACGAGTGATTCTAGGTCTGGAAAAGGCGAAGAAAAGGAGAAGTTTTTTTGAAGAAGCGATCATGCGCAAATGATCAGCTGAAACAAATTCACGCCCATCAAACTATCCAACAAGTTGTAATCTTTTGACAGGCCAGAAACACATGGACAACATTCTATAAGATGGTTAGAATCATATGATCTGACTGATTTTTGTTGAAACAGGTCTCCTACATCGGTCCCACTAATTAGATAGTCCAGGTTGATAACAGTAGAGAAAAATTTTGAAGCCACCGAAATTTGAAGCGGCGATCAATGATCGCGCTACCTGTACCCTGGGTTTAGGCTTTGGTTATACCTCAAGTTAGTTTTTGCTTTTAAAAAAGTAACCATGGGCTAACCAGGGTACAGGTGGTGCACGATCTTAGGCGCAGTAGGCGCAGGATTGCCACTTCGAAATTTCCTCTGCTTCAAAATTTTTCTCATAACGGCATGCTTAATTGGAGTATGTAGAGTAGGTAAATCACCAGGACTAGTTTTGATTTCTCCTATTACTATTACGATATTTGAAAATGCGACTTAATACCGATTTTGTCAAGTATGGTAGGACGTCCCAGCCCTGTTCTTTGAGAATCTCATAGGCCATTTCATTAGTTGTGTTGTAGAGAGCTAAAAAACATATCTTCATGTAGTTTGGAAGCTGCTCCATTGCCTTAGTCTCCTACCTGGAAAAATTATCATAATTAATCTATCTAATAATACCTAGCTACTACATTCATACTGCTTGTAATTATATTAAGATTGTTTCGATTTAATGAATGTTGTGTAAACACTTACCGATCAACCGCATCAATAAAGAGCTCAAGTTCATCCAACGAACCGTAGACATCGTAAATATCGTCAATTATTAATACAAAATTCATGACTTTTGCAAGCCATTCCCTACAACGTTCATCCTGTGGATCAAAGGACATCCCCACACTCCATAAAAAAACTCTCCACCAATCGGTCTCTCGCGAAGCTCAATTTTGTAGCTAGGCCAAGATTTCTCCACCACCTAAATGCCATAGTAGAACAACGTAACTAAATTAGAACTTGCCTTGATAATAAAATTATGAAATATTATCCTAAATTAGGTCTTACCTTGACATATTTTTAAGATCTTTCTGGAGTGTAGCTTGCACAATATTGAAATCCAACTTAGCAAATTCTAGCAAAATAGGATTCATATCCTTCTGTCTCTCATACTCATCGATTTACCACCTAGCCTCTGATCTTAGCATTCTCCAATATAATGGAATCTCCAAGGCATGGCTCACTTTTTTGACAAGGCTTGGGTCTATGTTCCCATTGAGATCTTTAAGATGTTTCCTCGTGAATTCTTTGGCCTCCTCTAAGATGTTCTCACCTTCAACAGCAAGGTGTGAAGCTTCATATAAGCTAAGCATTCCCTTAATATCTCTGCATACCCATTCCTTGAAATTACCCGTCTCATCCTTGTAGCCACTAAACACATCTGCATTCATTAAGAAGATGAAACTAATAATCAAAGATAATTATGGGATTAAACAACATAGTGAAAAAAGGGTTTTTCTTGTAATGCGGAAAGTTGACGTGGCCAATCCAGACCTTCCATCATACCTATACCCTACCATCAGCGGAGCCACATAGGGGCTAGGGGTGCACCATGCCTCCTCTCAATTTTTAAACTCCTTTGACACAATTTTTTATTTACTAGAATTATCCTTCAAATTTAATTTATTGCCACTCCTCATATTTTAATCATTTAAAGTGCCCTTCCTCACCTACCGTCTATTTTGCTTTTCTGAATTATTTATATTGATAGGGATATTTATGTCTTTTCATACTTTTTACTTTTTGACTATGAACAAATTAAATGCGTTCATGTATAAATCATAAAACCCTATTGCTTACAAATTTAACCGCAATAATTTTTTCTAAACATTCTTTTTACACTGGCATCTAAGCCGCACAGGGAAGACACTTAAAGATCCATGAGTGTACGGATGTTTTAAACATCCCCAGATGGGCTTGTAGACCAAAAATCAGTAGATTTGTGGTTTCTAATCATTGGATTTGAATCTTTTTCATGGGTTGAATTTCAATCGTGGATTCAAAAATTATTTTGGCTACTGATATTCAATGGCTAAAAAATACAATCAGCCTGGTTTTTCGTTTGTAGCTCTACCGAACAATGTTTCAAACATCCGTACGGTCATAAATCTCTAATAATGTTTCACATAGTATTTTAGGTGCTGCTTGACGTCCATATAAAATATATTAAACATTAAAAATTTTCTCCCTCCTTGGCTTTTACCATTAATTAAAGAGTAGAACTTTGATGATGGACGTCCAACGTTGATGCAGGACCACAATGTAAACCACGTGGCATACTATGAGAGGTCGCTGACCAGATGGATGTTTGGTTAATCCCTAAGTATACGTACAGAACAAAATATGCCTGATTAGTGATTTTTAGCCTTTAGATTCGAGTACCCCAAACAATGCTCAAAATCTATAGATGAAAACAAAATATGAAAAAGACTCTAATCCAACGGATATAAATTACTAATCGGGTTGAATTTTGGTATGTGGATTAACTTAGGGATGGGCCAAATATCTATACAGCCGGTGATCTCTAAGATCATGCCACGTGTCATCCCCTAGTATACTACAAGGATTGTGCCCCCGCCTTGAGCCGCTACCATATCTTGTAAATTTCTCCATAAACATGCTGCTTTTTGCCACGTGGTAGATTGCTATTTGTCTGAAACTTGCCAAATGAAAGGATGGGGAAATTGAGAAACATGTGACGCAGAGGTTTGGACTCTAGAGTCTAGAATGTTCCTCTGTCCCCACATGTATGGAAGAACTAAATCGTGTGGAACAAAAGAACTTGAGAAAAACCTTCATATTAGTTACCTTGGAAGATTTGGTACCCACGTTCTCTGAGTAGTCTAAAATAAAGAGCTGTAGCGTATAAATCCTCCTTCATCCACTTATCGTTATCGCTGTAGTTGTATATGGTCCGTAGGATTCTCTTGATGTCTTCCTCAAAGAGGTAACCCAACCCCAGCCTTTGCAAGACATCGATCAGCTCGAGCTGAGCTAGTGGCCCCACCGTTTTATCCAGCATAACCCTCACATCTCCCTTTAGCTGATCGGCTCGTTTCGTGTATGTGACATCCTACAAAATGGATATATTTAATATGTTAGCGATCGAGGTCTATGAAACTAATACGGTGCGAAATAGGAACCGCTGGATTCATCATAATCACCGAGTAATTGCTCCTGAGTGACTCCACAAAATCGTAATCCCATATGGTAGGTTGATACTGGTAGTGTTCTGATCGCCTCTCTGTTGGAGCCTCATATATCTGTGTACTCGCAACGCATCTTACGAGCGGAGTCACGCTGCAAGCTCGGCGCTGAGCTGTTGGAGGGACGAGTCTAGTAGGTGCCGAGCTTGTAAAGGAGCAAAAGGTGGGTAGGAAGTGCAAGTGAAGAGCCATATTGTTCAGAATTCAGATGACTAGGTTGTGAGTCTTGTGACCTTGGCACGATCTGTTTATGGACTACTAAATGACTAAGCTTGATGGGCCCACCACAAAAGCTTTTACAGATGCCAAGGTTGTGTGTGCCTAGCACCATCTATGTATAGATTCTCTGTGTCTTTTTCGTGTTGACGTCTGAACATACGAGCCACGTGGCATATTCTTAGAGATTACGAACTTTATGAATGTTCGGCTCGATTAGTGATTTCTAAGCGTTGGATTGGAGTCTTTTTTTTATGGGTTGATTTCTAACTGTTGCATTTGAGCATCATTTACCATTAGTTGGGTACAATAATGATCCAAACGTTTGAAATCACTATTCAGCCTCATTTTAGGTCTGTAGGTCCGACTAAAACATCCATATATACAGTCAGCGTCCTCTAAAAAGAGTTCCACTTAGCTCTTATAGTGGGTGGTCAGCGACTTTGTTGACCGGTGGTTGTCAGCAACTTTGCTGACTAGTGAAAATCCACCCCTATGGTCTCACATAATTGAAAATCACATATTTTCTCGGGTGCAATCAAGCAACCTTATCAGTTGTATTTTCCGAAAAAGAATTCTTTAATTTAAGAACAGAAAATTCCCTAAATAAAAATATATACCACATCAGAACTCTTGCCTCTTTTTGCCACATGGGAGAACCATCATGAGAGGGTGGGGTGCAAAAACATGTTGAGTCATTGAGCCTCCCACCTCAGCTTCCAAGAGATCTACGGTCTAAAAACTGCAAAAGGTAAAATAGTTGTTGTCTCATGTACCGTGATCTGTTGAATCTAACTGTCGTTACCTCAACCGAAAATTTTTGTCGAGCCGGCCAATTTTAGTTAGAGCTATATCTACATCCCTTTCAGAAATAAAATACACAAGAAGGGCTTTAAACCGCCGGCTCAATTGGACGGTTTAAAACCGACGAAAAAGACAAAAAATCGCTGGCGATTTATTTTTTTCCTTATTTTTTGTGGATGACATCGTCGGCAGTTTATGGACTTATATTTTTGACGTAATGGATGAGGAAGATACAGCATATTGAGACTTCCAACTCTAGATATGCAGTTTGCTTCATTTTTAATGTTCTTTTGTGTATATGATTATGTAGTGTGCATTTGTAACATATATTTTTGAATTGAACTCTTACTTGTCTATCAGGTTGGTAAAATGATCCAAAAAATAATTTATTTTTTTATTTGTTGCTGTTTTCCCGACGGTTCTAAACCGCCGCATAATATGTCGGCGTAGGCCCAATCAAAATAGAGACAGGACCAATGCCAACAGTTTTACAACCACCGGGGAAAGACTAACAACGGTTGTTTTAACCCGTTGGTGTTAGTATTTCATTGCCCCGGCGACGTTTTAGGCGTCGGTTTAGAACTGCCAACGAAGGCTTTACCGGCAGTTTCCGGGAAAGGTCTTTTTTTGGTAGTGGTGGCACAGTATTTTGCACGTGATTAGCACAAAAAAGTAAGGAAAAATATTATAATTCCTGAGAGATAGAATTGCTAGATTTGCGCACCTTACGTGTTTTATATAGAATGTATATAAACATGACAATCATATGCAATTTTATTATGCCGCCCACTACTGTTAGTGTTGATAAATATATACCAACTTGTACATTCTTGGACCAATCAACCTAACATGCCACTAGTGGAAGTTTTGGCCAAATGCCTAATTTGTAGTTGCCTGGCCCAAGCCAACCAATAATAAAATTAATATGGTACTAGCATATGCAACCATTGGCTCGATGCTACTAGTATTTCTGTCTATCTCATCAACAAGCACCCTACATCATCGACTCTGGGCAATCTGTCTCTCCATTGGACAAATTATTTGGCGCCAACATTATATAAACGCCACATGGTGCGTGAAAAAAATTTGATCCAGATGTCCAGGCCGCACCTATAAATACCACGTGTCAGATTATTAGATATCCATGATTGCATAGAGTCTGAAATATCCCTATGTGGCCCTGCAGACCAAAAATCAGCAGGATTTGGGGTTTTTAACCGTTGGATTTGAATCTTTTTCTTGGATTGATTTTCAACAATGGGATTTGAAAATTATTTTGGGTACTGAGATCCAACGCCAATAAAACACTAATCAGACTGATATTTTGTCTGAATACCCTACGATCATAAATCTCTAATAGTGTGTCACGTGGGATTTTTAGGTGCGCCTAATGCCCTTTATCAAAAAATGCCAAGATTTCCTCTCCACTGTACACTTTTTTTGTATGTATGCTTTCACCATTATTAAAGAGTAGATCTTTGATGATATTGGACCACAGTGTGAGCTACGTGCGTGGCACACTATTAGAGATCACTGATGGTATGGATGTTTGGCCCATCCCTATAGTGCACCTAGATAACAAAAATCAGCTTGATTAGTGATTTAATTATAACCATTGGATCTGAGTACCCCAAATAACGCTCGAAATTGATGCACGGTAAAAAATAAACCATGGAAAAGACTAATAAAACGGATAAATACTTATCAAAATGAATTTTAGTCCCTAGGTCCTATAATGGTCGAGGTTCTTATACTCAAGTGGCGTCTGACTATTGTGCGGATGCCACTTGAAGTGGCATTAGGGAGGGACATTTTGGATATTTTGACATTAATTTATCCATTTATTTTTCTCCACACCAAAGAACGTAAGCTAATTAATGGTTAAAATATATGCGTGAAGTTTCGTCAAATTCAAAGAAGGTCGAGGGTTTTCTTGGGACATTCTGATGGGGCCCAAAAGCAAGTATGCACATTTAAAACCCTTTATAAGGATACAAAGGAAGCAAACCCTTGTGGATGACAAAACGAGAGAAGGTAGATGCAATTCAAACTTTTATTTAGTATTGGATTCTGATTTTATTATGGATTTGCCATATATTTTTGGGTACAGGTATTTTAGTAGCACCCCTTGAAAATGAGTTGGGATGGCACGATGGACTTTTAGGCATGGTCCTAATTGTCTCGAGCTTGGGCTTCATTTATAGGCCAGATGGGCAAGACCTAGATATGATTTTCAGGACCATTAGATAAATGGGTTGGGCTTTGACTATACAAAAACTATCATGGGCCTGCCACAAACCGAAAGGCCCGGCCCATCGTACCTATTAATGAACCAGGCTTGGGTATGAAATGTTGGGCTCGTAATATGCCGAGCCGGGCCAGCTTGTGCCTATCTACATGTATCTCGGCCGAATTGGGTTTGAATGTCCCTTCACTGTATTCATCCATAATTAAAGCAAATATTTTGATTTAAAAAACAGTCTATGCTTTAATTACACATGGAATGAGATCACATACAAACCTCTCTGAGCATTAAATTAAATGAAAAGGGCTTTTTTACTCTCAATCGTAATGGGCTTCACTATCAAAGACAAGACATGGTCCTTGCTTTTGGAGTCTTCAACACCAAGCCCATCTCCATATTGGTAAATAAAGAGGGCTGTGCGTGCAAGATTTATAGCCATATTAACAAATGAAATGGAAAAAGGGGAATCAGAGATAGAACTATTCATCTTCTTCCACGTCTCCATCATTAAGCCTCTAATGTGTTTACGAGCCTCATGCTCCGCAGCGTTTGTTTCACACATGTAACAATGTATTGATGATGAAACATCACCTCTCTCCAGCTCCGCCTGTATACAAATTAATCCCAGCATTTCATGGATTTTACCCAAAAAAATAAATCTTGTTGGAAGGGAAAGGGAGCATGCATGAAGTAAATTTACCGATGAAGTTGCTAGATCATTGGAAAGCCGAAACATCATGGACGAGCAATAGAGGAGATTATGATTCTTCTCCAAGCTCTCTAGTACTTCACTTGTTATCTTTTGTTTTGTAGCGAAAAATGCGTGGACAAGGAATACAGATCCAGAAGATGAAAGCCATCCATTGTCCAGATATTCTTGAAGCGATGGTGTGTATCCTTTCTTACACCATTTTGCCTCCACTAACATTGCTTTAATAAAATTTGCCCACTGAGACATACACAATTTTTAGCAGTTTAGACGAGTGATTCTAGGTCTGGAAAAGGCGAAGAAAAGGAGAAATCTTTTTTGAAGCAGCGATCATGCGCAAATGATCAGCTGAAACAAACTCATGCCCATCAAACTATCCATCAAGTTGTAATCTTTTGACAGGCCAGAAACATATGGGCAGCATTCTATAAGATGGTTAGAATCATCTGATCTGACTGATTTTTGTTGAAACAGGTCTCCTACATTGGTCCCACTAATTAGATAGTCCAGGTTGATAACAGTAGAGAAAAATGTTGAAGCCACCGAAATTTGAAGCGGCGATTATTGATCGCGCTACCTGTACCCTGGGTTTAGGCTTTGGTTATACCGCAAGTTAGTTTTTGCTTTTAAAAAAGTAACCATGACTTAACCAGGGTACAGGTGGTGCGCGATCTTCGGCGCAGGATCGCCACTTCGAAATTTCCGCTGCTTCAAAAATTTTCTCATAACAGCATGCTTAATTGGAGTATGTAGAGTAGGTAAATCACCAGGACTAGTTTTGATTTCTCCTATTACTATTACGATATTTGAAAATGCGACTTAATACCGATTTTGTCAAGTATGGTAAGACGTCCCAGCCCTGTTCTTTGAGAATCTCATAGGCCATTTCATTAGTTGTGTTGTAGAGAGCTAAAAAACATATCTTCATGTAGTTTGGAAGCTGCTCCATTGCCTTAGTCTCCCACCTGGAAAACTTATCATAATTAATCTATCTAATAATACCTATAGCTACTACATTCATACTTGTAATTATATTAAGACTTTTTCGATTTAATGACTGTTGTGTAGACACTTACCGATCAACTGCATCAGTAAAGAGCTCAAGTTCATCCAACGAACCATAGACATCGTAAATATCGTCAATTATTAATACAAAATTCATGACTTTTGTAAGCCATTCCCTACAAAGTTCATCCTGAGGATCAAAGGAAATCCCCACACTCCATAAAAAACTCTCCACCAATCGGTCTCTCGCAAAGCTCAATTTTGTAGCTAGGCCAAGATTCCTCCACCACCTAAATGCCATATATAGTAGAACAACTAAATTAGAACTTGCCCTGATAATAAAATTATGAAATATTATCCTGCAAGGTCTTACCTTGACATATTTCTAAGATCTTTCTGTAGTGTAGCTTGCACAATATTGAAATCCAACTTAGCAAATTCAAGTAAAATAGGATTCATATCCTTGTGTCTCTCATACTCATCGATGTACCACCTAGCCTCTGATCTTAGCATTCTCCAATATAATGGAATCTCCAAGGCATGGCTCACTTTTTTGACAAGGCTTGGGTCTATTTTGCCTTTGAGATCTTTAAGATGTTTCCTCGTAAATTCTATGGCCTCCTCTAAGATGTTCTCACCTTCAACAGCAAGGTGTGAAGCTTCATATAAGCTAAGCATTCCCTTAACGTCCCTGCATACCCATTCCTTGAAATTACCCGTCTCATCCTTGTAGCCACTAAACACATCTGCAATCATAAGAAGAAGAAACTAGTAATCAAAGATAATTATGGGATATTAAACAACATAGAGAAAGAATTTTTTTTTTTTTTCTTGTATCAACAGACCAAACTTCTTCACTAGGTTGGTGGGATTTTCTTATAATGTCGAGAGTTGACGTGGCCAATCCAGACCCTCCATCATACTTATACCCTGCCTTATCTTGTAAATTTCTCCATAAACATGCGGCTTTTTGCCACGTGGTAGATTGCTATTTGTCTGAAACATGCTAAATGAAAGGATGGGCCGGGAAGTTGAGAAACATGTGACGCAGAGGTTTGGACTCCAGAGTCTAGAGTGTCCCCCTGTCCCCACATGCATGGAAGAACTAAATCGCGTGGAACAAAAGAACTTGAGAAAAACCTTCATATTAGTTACCTTGGGAGATCTGGTACCCATGTTCTCTGAGCAGTCTAAAATAAAGAGCTGTAGCGTATAAATCCTCCTTCATCCACTTATCGTTATCGCTGTAGTTGTATATGGTCCGTAGGATTCTCTTGATGTCTTCCTCAAAGAGGTAACCCAACCCCAGCCTTTGCAAGACATCGATCAGCTCGAGCTGAGCTAGTGGCCCCATCGTTTTATCCAGCATAACCCTCACATCTTCCTTTAGCTTATCGGCTCGTTTCGTGAATGTGGCATCCTACAAAATGGATATATTTAATATGTTAGCGATCAAGGTCTATGAAACCAATATGGTGCGAAATAGGAACCGTTGGATTCATCATAATCACCGCGTAATTGCTCCTGAGTGACTCCACAAAATCGTAATCCCATATGGTAGGTTGATACTGGAAGTGTTCTGATCGCCTAGGAACCGTTGGATCATAGGTTTCAGGGATAGAAAAACATCGGATGTGTAAAGTCATGCGGGCATTGCGGGAAGATCTTAGTGGGACATGTCGCGTAAGAGGAAAGCGTGTGGAGGCGGTAGGAAGGGTTAGAACATGGAGATGAAGAGCCATTTTACGGTTGCTATGCTTTGCGATGTTATCTGCCAATCTCTATTTATAATTGGATATTTGGTCCTTCGGTTTTCGCCCACCACAGAAAATCTAGCTTAGCTTTTTCAGAAACGCGACAAAGATCCGAAGAAGATCTTCAAACGCGACAAAAGAAATGAAACGATACCCCTCTCTCTCTCTCTCTCTCTGATCAGGAGACTGAAACTGGGGAGGGTGCTTTTGGGACGCACCATTCACCTTGATGGACACTTCTCTGAACTTGCTTTCGCTTCTATAATTCTCCAGAAGAATCGTTTAATTTAAGTGGAGGAAAGCAATATCCCTAATTTGGAAGACCAGGAATAAGCTAATTTTCCAAGGCAAGCAATGCTTCTTCAGTCGAGTCCATAATTCCATATTCATGCGTGGACCCTACCGACGAAATATCAATCACCATAGGAAGCCGGACAAAACGTTATTGGTTATTGGTGATTAGTTGAACACTTGTACAGTCTAGGATTTTTGAACCAACACCATCTATGCGTGGACCCTACCCAAGTAATTTTCCAGATTTTTAGAATCGAATGACAGAACATGTTTACATATGACCAAATCTGGGCGACGCGGCTATACCAGGAAAAGTGATTTCGACTTCAGCACCCACAGCTACCTGGAGGAAACCTACCCAGTGGACTTGAACCCACGACATAACCCTGGATTATTTAACTGTCCACAGATGTTGGACACAAACCAATAAAGTTGCGCTACAAGCAGAGACGGAGCTGGGTATTTGTTCAAGGGTGCGCAATGCAGCAAGGAGCAAGCGACCGTGATCATGTCAATAACTTTTTATAACATTTTTATTTGACATCATCTTTTGACCATAGTCAACGTCATTGACGTTAGACGAGCAAAAGGTACCGGGGGACTTCAAACTTTGATGTCCCCCTCCCAAAATGACAAACACGTACCCCTTGTTAACCACTAACCAGGGACTTAACGCAGGTTGAGTTAAGGGATTGATGTACGTGTCTGACATTTTGGGAGGGGGGACTTCAAATGTTTAAAGTCCCTGGGGCCAGCGAATGTTTTCTTGACGTTAGACGATCATTAACGGCCCCCGCTAGACGTCTCAAAATGACTGTAATAACTTTTAAAATTTTAAAGGATCATTATACCCCTAATTTCTATTTCTTATAAAAAAGTGTTTATGGTCCAGCTCTCCATTATATGCTTGATCCAATGGCCAAAACATTGTTCTTACCAAAAAGAAAGAAAAAACCTAAATACCGTCGATGCCCTCTGTAAATGTCGATGATGCCCTCTGCCGTCGGCTTTTTCTTCTTTTTCCAACGCTGCCGACCTCTGTCAAAGGGTAAAATAATCTTCTCCTTTTGAATTTCACCATGAGAATGATAAGAATATATTGCCCAAAACTACCCATGCATCCCCTATATAATTAAATTGAAGATATTCAATGGAAATACTCTAGCATTACTTAGTTTGGGCAGCATTTTCGGTCTGTGGGCTTTGCTAGGCCCAGGATTATTTGTCCAAGCCCGGCTATAATTTGGACAGGGCCTAGCACAAACCTAGCGGGAGCTCATTCAAACATGATCATATATAGGGTGGCCTGGTAAGTCTTATGCCTTTCTTGGTTTTGGGTTAGGCTCTTAAGGTCAACAATGTGAGAATGGGTTCAGGTTGACCATGGCCATTCTCTGATCCCTTTGAGTCGTTGACAGCTATGTTGCAGAAAACCCCAAGCGATTCCTCGAGTAATGACAATGGTCACCGACATACACATGTCACACAAGAGAAATCAAATAAAACAGAGAAAGAACGCAAGTATTTACGTGGTTCGGTCAAAACCGACGTCCATGGACGATGATGATCAGATCTTCATTAGAATCAACAAAGTACAACCTCTTACAGACACTCTCTATTGGTTCTCACACCCTCTCATAAGAACAATAGGGCATATATATAGCCCCCATAGACGAACTAGGGTTTTCACTAGGGAGAAAACCCAAAAGGAAATAATTCATTCGTCGCCCCAATCAATTGGACTTACTGGTCCAATCGATTGTACTATGGTCGAATCGATTTGGACAGAAACTGAAACTGCAGTCGATTGGCTCAGACAACCCCAATCGATTGGGGTGAGCCTTAACACCAAAAATACCACAAGCTACTTACCAAGTCATCTAGAGCTGAGGCTAATATTCACTCCAGACACTAGGTGGAAATCCACAGACCGTTGAATAATTTCCAGTGAAAAAGCTCCAACAGATATTCCAAGAGCCATATTTGGAAGTAAGGAAGTGGGTTAACCGTGATCATTGCATCGTATGTTCAAAGTATTTAAGGACAAAAACCGGGGATGGAGTGATTAAGGAATCGGTTTTTTTTTTTTTCCATTTTTGTAATGACAGGGAAATCGACAACTTGGAACTATTTTATCCTATTGACTCGGTTTAAGATTTCATGCTTTACTGAAGTCAATTTGGTGCAAATGTCGAAAGGTTCTATGTGACCAATCCGTTCAAAGTTGTTGCATGTCAATATATTATGCGTTCAATTTGTACCATCCAATGATATGATGGCTCATGTCAATATATTATGTGTTCAATTTATACCATTCAATCACATGATTGCGGATATCACAAGAAGAGTGCATCAGTTATGCCTTTGGACACTTGTCAAACTTCTCTTATGGATGTTACTTGATACATTTGTCTCAATGAGAGAACATAATTTATCTAACCAATTAGTGGTCCAAATTTTAGAATGACATGTGTTTGGGCCTTAACACTGGCAATTATCTGGAGTCTTTTGGAGAGAGCGCGCAAAATAATAGGGTCTTTGAAGGGAGAAGCATGTTGTCGGAAGCTTTGGTGTTAGAGATCAAGGGCCTCATCTTTCTTTCGGTTAAATTGTAAAGGGAGGGGAGAAGTATTTTCTTTGAGTAGGAGGATGGTTAGTATAGGAGCAGGGTGCGGTTTTGTATATCTTCTTTTCTCCGTGCTTTTGTTTTGTAGGGTGCTGTGTGGAGGCCTTCTTGTCCGCTAAGCCCCCCTTTGTTTCTCCGTTTTAATAAAATTCTTTTGCCTATCAAAAAAAAATGTGTCCTAATTACCTTTGTAAGAGCATCCATGGCCACAAACTTGGCCTGGAAGTTCACTTCTCTCTCTCTCTCTCTATAAATATGTGTATAAACTAATACAAAAATAAGTAAGAAACACTACAGAATTTCAGCAGTACTTGTGTATGTTCTCTCTCCCAAAAACCATAAAACTTTTTGAACATGTCCGATTAAGCAAGCTAAAACGCGCGTGGCTGAGGTTAGAGTCTTCACCTCTCCAAAACAGCCGATACGATGGGGCTCGAAGGGCAGTTAGATGAGTGTGGAACTTTCCATTGTATTATTCTATGTATACTAACTCCTTAACCATATACCCATTACTAGGTATTAGTTATAGAGGGACTGCACTTCTTAATTTGGGTTTAGTTGCTAAACTTAATTATCAAGGCATACCAATTTAAAGGATACCTTAATCACAAATTGTATTAATTACTTGGTCCGCAATTCTCACCCAACGTTTTGGGTCATGGGTGGGGTTTTTGGAAAATTGACCTAGATTCAGTATAAGACCACACAGCTTACAAAGGATACAAAGTAAGAGTGGAGAAAAGGAAACGGAAAGAAAGGAGAAGGAAATTTGTATTAACTTGTAACATCTGAATACTTCTATCTGAAGTTTCATGAATTCCCCTTCAGGCCGGTTTGCATTTCAATCTATATAGTGATTAAGTGTAGAATCCTAAATTCCTAATTCTTTTTGAATGCTGACAACACTCTCTAAACGGTTGCCTTTACAAGGGAATACTTTCATAGAGTAATGATTTGATATGCTCCGCAAGGGCTGAGAGCATGGATGAAAGTCTCGGGATCGGCCGTTGGATCGGACCCCTCCGATCCCGAGTTGGATCGCCTGGATCGGTTGGATCGGTCCGATCCACTGTGATCCCGAGACGAGAAAAAAAAATCCCAAAAAATACACAAATTGTAGAAAAAATTCAAAAAAATTGTAGAAAAATCAGAAAAAATCACAAGAATGTAGATCTATGTGTTTCCCCCAAAACTCACCGGATTTTCAACCCAACTCGAAGAAATTTGAACCAAGACCTTTGATCTCCATGGATCTATGTGTTTCGAAGGTTGATCTATCATTTTCAAGTTATTTTTAGGTTCTAAGAAGGGCTGGAAGAGGAAAACGAGTGAAAAGATGAAAAAAAAAGAAAAAAAAAATCAAGTTTTGATAACATCATCGTCGCTGGTTCAACTCGCCAAGTTGGATCGGTGTAACTCGTTTGAATCGGGCGATCCAACTGATCCAAAGGGCGATCCAACCGATCCAGAGAGTTGGATCGGACGATCTAGTGCGATTCGAGACAAACATTGGATTTTTGTCTCGGATGCCTCCGATCCCGGTCTGGATCGCCCGATCCAACTCGGGATCGCCCGAGACTTCGAACCATGGCTGAGAGGCCTTGATTGTTGTCGTAACTGTACATCACACGAACCATCCTTGCAGCATTGAGTGAGCCTTTTGTGAAAGATGGTGAGAAAGAATTCGGCGAAAGGCATTCCTTGTTCAATCTCTTCCATGTATTCGAAATCATACCAACGACGTGTTCTCTTGCTTTTTCGATCGTCGAGCCTCTGTGTTCCTTCATGTAACAGTCTATGTATGACCCGTCGTGGCCTTCTTGCTTCTCATCCTGTCAATTAGAAATACCGTAGTATTAATCAATCAACCAAAACTCAGATGACGCATAATGCGAAAAACAAATCACGTGGTTCACGGGTTACAAGAAGAAGGACAATGAAATGATCTAAAAATGCTGGGACCCAGAAAGTGGTACCCTCCACATAACAGAACAGGGAAATAATTGTCTCCCCACTTGTACCCACTGTCATATGTTTCAACAAAGAAGGGCCAATATCTTATCCCCTAACTGGACAGTGGATCTCAGCCACTCACACCCAATTTTGGCAAATGCTTTGTTGACCGAAGTGCCAAGGGTACGGGCCACCCACTACGTATATAACAAAACACTGGTTGTCTCCCCACTTTTACCCCCTCTTATCTGTTTCAACAAAGAAGGGCCGAGATCTTATCCCCAAATGGACGGTGGATATCAGCCACGCATACCCAATTTTTGCAAACACTTTGTTGGAGAGTACCGTAGGCACGGGCCACCCACTATAGTAGTATAAAACAAACAACAATAATGTGTATACTGCATGACAAGAGAGTACCACTCGTTTTCGTACCTTTGCACTTCCCAAGTCATCCCAAAGACGAAGAATAGTTGCCGCGCAAGATATGAGGCCTGGAATATTGTCCACACGATCTACACTCTCCTTGTTTATACCTTGGCCCGGGAGAAAGAACATGTGAACTAATACTACATGCACTCCTGTGCTAATCACTCCATTCTTCAAGTACTCCTCTGCCCTTGGCATGTGCCCGGAGGCAAACCATTTTGCTTCTACTAAAAAGGCGTCGCACAGACTTGCCCACTGAATCATTTAGATTATATAACAGTAGTAATTTGATAGGTTTAGAGCACTTATATGGGTTCCATCCATGTTCAAATGAAATCACCATAATAGGCATAAAATCATGGTTAGTAGGTTGTATACCGCTTTCCGTAGGGAGTCTATTGGTTTCCATCCATGTTCTGCGAGGATCTTGTGGCTAATGTTATTAGTGATGTCGTAAATAGCCTTGAAACATGTTTTCATGTAATTTGGTAGGTGCTCGGTTGCTGTGAGTTCCCATCTGTATATAATTCGTCAAATCATTAATTTAGAGGAGCCACAGATAGATATATAGGATGATTGTGTTTAAGAATTAGAAACTGAAGCGTCCTATGTCTTACTTGTTAATTGCTTCTGTGAAGTGAGTGAGTTCTTAAAGTGTCCCATAAACATCGAAAATGTCATCTATTATGTAGATAAGTGAAATAGGTTTTGTGAGCTCGATCCTTTGCTCAGAAAACCTTGGATCTGTGATGGTCGCCATGGACCACACGTACCATTTAAGTGGTTGGTCTCTTGCAAACTTCAAATCCTGTGCTAGACCCAGGTCGCTCCACCACCTAACTTGGCAAAGAATAATATTAATTAGAAGGAATAATCTTAGTAAATAAACAGAAGAGATCAAATATTAAACCTGTGATTTTATATATCAACTTACTTGGTAACTTGCAAGAGCTCTCTTTGATGTAGAGATTGAACAATGTTGAAATCCATTTTCGCAAGTTCCTCTAAGACACCGTTCGTTCCATATGATTGTTCAAAATTTTTGATGTAGTGTTTGGCTTTGAACCTTGCCAAGCTCTTGTGATGGGGATTCTCCAAGGTATCCTCTACGACTCTAGCTAGATCTTCTTCCAGATGCGTCATCGAAGCATTAAGGTTCTTTCTAGCAAATGCATTGGCTTCATCAAGTATATTTTCTCCTTCTATTCCAAGCTGTGAAGCTTCATATAGACCCATCAGTCCTCTAACGTCTTCACTTAATGAAATTTTAAACTCCCCATCCTTGTCCTTGAAGTTGTTAAACACATCTGCTCCATATACACAAGTTAGTCATGACTATGTTCTTGATTAAGAAACTTGTAGCAAAGATTTTATGGAATAACAACACTTGTACCCACCTGCAGGCACATGGTACCCATCTTGTCTCAGTAATCGAAAACAAAGCGAAACATTATACAAATCATCATCACCACCAACACCACCATTAGCCATAAAGCTTCTGTACTGCCTACTTAAAACTGCTTCTATCTCCTCCTGGAAGTGGTAATCAATGCCAAGGCGTTGGAGGGCATCGATCATGATCAAGTACTCAAACGGGTCTTCATCTTCTGCTTTGCGGAGTATCCCACTAATTTCCTTCAATTTCTCCACATGTTCAATTCGAAACCCATCCTACAACATTGACAAAGTTAGCAGGTGAAAGTTGAAACATTACAAGACACGTAATATTTATATTTTCCTTTAATTTTTCTTCACTAGGCATCTATGAAACAACATATATAAGAACTGTACATAAGAACGACAAACATATATATAAGAACTGTACATAAGAACGACAAACATATATGAACATATACACACACACACACGCAGAAAAAGGAACCACAATAAAGCTCAGGTCTCCCTATAAAGAGTTACAGTGCTTGCCATGTAATCTTTAGACACTGGAAACCAACTTGTGGTGATGGGTGATGTTCTGATTATAGGCAAGAACTGCCAGATTTGTTGTGCCTAGTTATTGGATTTTATTTGAAGCCAATTAGGACGAGGCAAAGAAGCTTTTGATTTTGATTGTTAAAGGAAATTGAGAAAATGAGAGCTATTTGATGAAATTTGAGAAACCAAGAGGCTCTATTTATAGAATCTCAATGCTCGAAAATATTGCCTACGTCAATTTTTGGTCGATATATAATGTGGTCAATCGTCGGTGATGCTTATTAATTTTAGATGCCGCTGTGGAACAGTATGTAGGGTAGGTTATACGTTTATTAATAGACTAAGGGCGGCACATGCGTTGCACATGAGTGATATTTGTAGGGGCCTCACCAATGTTGACGACGGACCACAGTATAAGCAATGTGGCACACACTTGGACCACGACTGTATGCGGAATTTCGTACCAAATTCAAACTGATTAGTAATTTCTATCGGTTGGATTAGTCTTTTCTATGGTTTATTTTTAGCTGTGGATTTCGAACATTATTTGGGATACGTACTCAGGTCCAAAGGTTAGAAATTGCTAATCAAGATGATTTTTGGTATGTCGGTCTACCTAGCTAGGGATCGGCCAAACATCCATATGGTCAGTCGTCTCTAATGTGCCATGTGGCTTAACACTATATAGTTCAAATGATGGACCTCCCACGTGATAACGTTGATGAGGGTCCAGTGAACGCCCTTGAACGGCGTGCCTTTCCCCAAGACTTTAAAGTAGCAATAGATATGGTAACATATGCTTTGGTGCCTCGTATGGTACCAATGTTTTGGCCCACTGATGACATAAATATGACGGGTTCACTTTTGCTGCTAAGCACTTCGCTGCTATGCAGGTCTTCACCGGCAGAGCCCTCGTTGTACACGTTGGGTAGAGTGTGGAGCCGCATAGCAATGACTCTTCGTACTAAGCGCCAAAAGTACTATGAAAGTACGATTTTTATTTTTTTTTTGTTTACAAAAAAAAAAAAAATCGTTTATGGAGTAAAACTTCTGTCACAATCGGATTGCAAATCACAGCCAATGAGTTCTCGGCACGTACACCTAAAAGCAAAAGCACATGGTACGTTGCAGAGCACTTGTGTACGTGCCGAGAACTCATTGGATTGTGATTGTGTGATTTACAATTTCTTGTGATAGAAGTTTAAGGGTCTTTAAGCGCTTAGTATCAAACGTGGTCTGAAAAATCAACTTTATTGAAAAATCAAAATAGAACTAATAACCATGGTTTTAAAAACGGCCATTTAAACGGTAACGCCCCAAGCCCGTTTCCCTTAAAACCGTTTAAACCCGTTTTATCAATATTTTCATACCCGGACCGGTCATCAACCCGGTTGAGGGACCTGGTCAACCGTGACCGATATATGTAGGGGTAATATATTTGGTGAGGAGTTCATCCTCACCAAAAATTAGCCATTGATCCTAGACCTTACAAAATATGATTTTTTTTTTTAAATTAGAAAAATAGAAAAAGAATGTTGTTTTTTACTTTTCTAGTTTTTTCCTAAGTAGACGGGTTAGCTGTGTTTTAGCAAAAACCCGGGATGGGTCAGCTGGGTCACCGGTTCAACTGGCCGGGTTCAACGGGTCACGTCATAATGGGCGGTTTTTTAACTAATTACTGGGTCGGGTTGACCCAACCCAGTTTTAGAACCGGTTCACCGGGTCAACCCGCCGGGCCGGGCCGGGTTTAAAAATACTGCGTTTTATCAGTTTTGAATAAAACGGCTATTTTTTTTATTTTAACGGCCATTAAAATCGTTTAAATGGCCATTTAATTTTAAAAAAGTTTGTGAAAAAAATGGCGGATTTCTCGACTTGTAAGAGCTAATTCTTAGAAACTAAGGTTACAGATGTTTAGCTGTAACCCAGTAGGAAGTTTCTGTATTTCTCGACTTGTAAGAGCTGCGTCGTCAAACTTACCCAGAAAATGGACCCCTCAATAACGTTTTAAAACCCCGGTCCAGACTCTAGATCCCTGGTCAAGTCAACATTTTCAACATTTTTTTTTCCTCTTTACTTTTGTAGGCTGTTTTGCTGTCTACCTCATGAGAGGACTGTCCTCCTTAGATCAAATCCATTGGATGGATGGTCCTTAGATTTTACACCACAACTCTCGAGGACCATCAACAGTTTCACCCTAAAGAAACATTTTCCTATGATGTCCTCTTAACATTTTCCTTTGTTTTCCTGGCAAGGATATTTTTAATCTTCTGGCAAGGACAACTCATGTATGGTTGGATTATTCAACAGGATCGTCATGGCAAGGACAACTCAATGTATGGTAATTGGATTATTCAACATGCTCATCATTTGTTTGTTCAGAATCTTATTCCTTCAGGCACTACAGGAAAATAGGGTATTAACGGCGGCTGCGACCACTGATAAAAGTCACAAAAACCGTCACTAAAACTTTCAGTGGCGGCCATTCCAGCGGTCAGTGACCGCCACTGATACCCTAGTCGCTAAAAGTTATAACAGCGACCAATTGAAAATCGGCCGCCACTAAAAATTACCACACTAGCGACGGTACAGTCGTGGTGGAAACCAATATTAGAACAACAGTTTTTTACTGGCCGCCGATAAAAGTCTACCGTTAAAAATCAATTTTCTTGAAATGATGTCTTTTGTTATTAAGTATTTTTTTAGATATTTTAGTAACACCCCCCTGAAATTTGAAAGTAATTAGTAATACCTTCTTATACTTTCAAACTTTAGGATTACCCCCTTGACCTAGTTTAATTAACAGTGGTTGACTTAAGTCAAAACGGACTTGAATCCCACGTCGTTAGTCGAATGATGATTAAACTGGGTCAAGAGGATAATCCTAAAGTTTGAAATTATAAGAGGGTGTTATTGATTACTTTCAAATTTCATGGGTATTACTAAAATACCTTTTTTAAACTAATGGAGAAAAACAGGAAACAAGTAGATTTTTTTGGTGATGGCATCAGATCTAATCAAGTAGATGCGAGAGGGATTCCATGGTGACGATGAGATTGAGGGAGATGAGACTGTTGCTGTATTTTTATTTTTATTTTTTCAAATGGAATTAAGGAATAAGTGAAGGACCGAGTAGATCGTCAATAAGAGAGAGGTGGGAAAAGGTTTAGTCTTAATAGCCGGGCAGCAGCCATTCCACCTGTTTGCAGGATGGTGGACTAAGAGCTGCAACCATTACAGAGCACAAGTCGTCAAATAAAATGCTCTGATACCATAAGAAATGGATTAGTGATAAATTTTCTAAATGAGTAAGTTGACCATCAAGGGACATAAAGAAAACTCTTATGAGTTCAAATCTAATCATCTTAATAAGATTTTTTCAAAGAGTGATGATCACATGGGCCGGGCACCATGGACTCGTGTCCATGGTGCCCATTGTTAGCAACTTTTGATTAGTTGTCAATACACCTCGGGCTGTGCAGTAGCCTTCCAATTTAATGTTAAAATATAACCTTTCGAAACGAATCCAAGTTTGGGGGTAATTTAAAAAAGAACTATATTTTTTGAAATTTGTCAAAACAAACCTATGACGCCAAACCGTTTGGCGTATGCTCAAAAAATATTTTAATGACAAATTTGCCCTTGTCCTGTTGCCTGAAAAAAGGTCAAATTGCTGTCAGATGTCATTCTGTTTGGCGATAGTTATTAACAGTCGCCAAACCGTTTGGTGTCATTGATTTTTGTTATGATCAAACCATCTAAATCGGTTTTTCCTCATTTCTTCACTTATTGGGGTCACTACTTCTATATATAGATTCACGGGAACCTACAGTTACTAAAAACCCTAAGGTAATCTTTTCATTGTTTAAATTACATTATCTCCTTTGCATTTTTTTCTAAAGTCTCTAACATCCAAAAGAAGGGAGAGGATGACGGGCCCAAATCCGTCCCTAGGTGATAAATGTTGATATTTGCCTAGAACTGTCGAGGGAGTGGGTCACCCTCGACAGTGAAGGCCCTTCAAACTCACATAAAATCCCATAATTGTGATCTTCTCTTCCTTTTTCAGATTTAAGCCTCCTCTAAAAAAAGTCTATGCCTCGTAAAAAAGTTAGGCTTTCCACACTCATGTATCCAACTGGCTCAAGGTCTTAATGGGGAACTAATTACACTGAAATCACGGTATTCAAATTGATAGTTTGGCCTAGTCGAGTCGGGGAATTCATCTTTTAATCAAATCGATCGGAACTGCCTAGTACCCCGTGTGCTATTTCTCATATATGGCGATCCCCGCACCGATCGTCACTTGTTCCCTAATGCTACTTTCACACCTAATAAATTTTGGCTCTAGCCATTGTCTTATTATTCTCAACTTGAACCCGTATCCTGAAAAAAAATCCAAAACCTTTCATTTCCAATCCATGTGGACCATTGAACATGCCTGTAAATCTATAATTGTTTTAACTTGGTCTGAATCCGTGAAGGGTAATCCACAATCACAAGTTCGCGAAAAGAGGAAATGTTGTAGAGAGATCAATCTCGAGAAATTTGGATTATAGAAGGGGATCAGAAAACCAAAAAATTTCATCTATCCACAATCATTCGGCGAAGGAAAAAATTAAAATAGAGTGGATTAAATATAAAAATGGAGGTTCACTTACAAAACAAATGACATAAGCCGTGCTTTTTCAGATTTCTTTTATCAGCTCTTCACACTTCCAAACCTTCTTTGGATTTTTCAAACCATCCCCAGGCTTGCGTCAAGGGGACCCTCTCTCTCCTTTCCTCTTTTATCATTTGTATCAATGTGTGTCGTCCCTCATCTCATCCGAGGAACAGGCCAACCGAATCCATGTCATTAAAAACACGCAAGCTTGCCCTTCAATTTCCCATCTACTCTTTATTGATGATTGCATCATATTCTGTCATGCCTATCTAGTTGGAGCTCAAAACCTTAGAGATCTCTTGGAAACTTTCTGTAAGGCATCTAGTCAGGAAATCAACTTTGAAAAATTTGGAATTATGTTTAGCACCAATCTGCATAGATGTCAGAAAAACCCTCTCAAACCCTCCATATCAAAAATCTCCATATTTGTGAAAAATATTTGGGAACTCGGTTGTTTATTGGAGATAAAAAATCAATATGGACCGGCCTCAAAAGGTAAGTGGGTCTCACTTTTATTTATGCTCAAAGTGAGCCAATTATTCATATTTTCTGGTTTTACAAAACTAGATTTTTCCAACACAGACAGCCTCTTCATCTTGCAAATTCTGAATCTCTCTGCAATTCAGAACAAGTTGGTGGAGTGGGCTTTCGCTCCTTTCGTCGGATGATTGGCCATTACTAAAGTTTCAATCTGGAAGGACAGACCCTTGGATTAAAACTCTACCAGATTTCCTCCTCCCCTAACCCCGACATCTTGAAATTTTCCCACCGAGATTGCATCGCACATTCTTAACACCCGCCCTCTCAATCCCCGGCTGCCCTCTGATAGTATCTATTGGGCCCCACACCCAAAAGAAAACTCTCTGTTAAGTCTGCATACAGATCACTCTACCACCCAAATTCCCTGCCTACCCATCCTTTTCCCACCTTCATTTGGTCCATCATGGAGAAACTCCATATTCCCTTTAGAGCTCAATTCTTTCTTTGGAGATTTTTCAGAGAAATTCTCCCCACCAAAAGTAAAATGCACGCTGGCATCCCTTCGGTTGATCCCCTCCTGCTCCCGCTGCCATCACTTGGAAGAAGATGATACGCAAGCCCTTTTTATCAACCCCTACAATGCTAGACTTTAGTTTGGATCGTCTCTAAATCTCCGTACTAGCCATCGATCAAAAGGCCAACTGCTACATTGGTTGATCAGTCTCTTTGAAGGCAGCGGCAAACATGAGAAGTCGGAGTATCACCTACCTTATACTTGTGTCCTTTTGTGGCAGTTGTGGCTTGCCCATAATGCCTCCACCCATTCCCAAACTTCTAATCACCCAGAAGAAATCATTCAATACATCCCCTCCCTCCCCGGTCTGCCAATTTCATCCCGCCTCCTCAAGACTGTTTCAAACTCAACTCTGACGCTGCGCGAGACAATAATAAAACAAAAAAAATCTGGTTTGTGTTTTATCATTCAAAAGAGTTCATGCCAAACCTGTGCTGAGGCACAGGCTGTGCTGACTGGACTTTAGGCAGATCAGAAGGCAAACCTGAAGCACATTATATTGGAATCTGATGCGAAAGTTTAATGCAGCTTTTGAAGAGTGTCGATGAAAAGATGGTTCACCTCCTTTATATATGCTGAAATCTTAGCACTTCTTTCTTTTCTTCGGTAAACTTTTGCTCTATTGGCTCTCAAATGCAACTGCTCATACTATCAAACTTTCATTCTCTTGCTATAATTCGCTTCTGCCCCCTACTGGCTTTCCAAGGCCATGTGTAAGGACAAGACACACCTCCATGCCGGGGGATGAGGCCTTTTGTTGGATTGTGGTTCGCTTTAGTTAATGCATATTTTGCTTTTAAAAAAAAAATATATTTGTACAGCATACAGGTACCCAATACCCTATGAGAGAACTAAATATTAATTGATTCCAATTCTTGAAACCAAAACCTGTTGACATATAGATTCTGGTTCTGGTTAAAGTAGTACCCCAACCGGAACCAACCTGTTGACACCCCCCTACTACTTATTGGCAATACAATTAAGACAGCTGTTTCATTGATGATTTCAAACCTAACGAAGTGGAAATGCTGAACCAAACTATATAAGAAGCAAAACATTATAATTAAGTTCAACTTTAGAAGATTAACAACCTAATACTAATCACCATCAGCATAATCCATTGACCACCGATGCAGTGGCCACAGTCAATCTGGCAGCCAAATGTGGCCGCCGCATAAAAAAAATGCTCCCCCATAAGAGGCTATAAAAACTCCACAACACCGAGGGGATTCCATATCCCAGGCTTTGGGCCTCCGCCTTGAGCAATCTCCAAACACAACTGGAATTATGTAAAACGAGTAGTAACACAAATTCTACCCAAAAAAACACTATTAAAAAATCAGTTCATAGACATCTGACCAAGCCTCACTCCTAATTTTGAAACAAAACTTCAATGTGTCTTTCCGACTGTACTGTTGGATGTGAACAAGAAAATATGTCTGAAACAACAGAAGAGATGGAAGAAAAATGAGAGAACAAATAATCTCACTAAGCACTCTTATCTGCTTTTGCAGCTGTGGCAGCAGCTTGTCCTCGGAGACGACCAGTCCTCCTAGCAGCAATGAGACCAACCTTTTGTCCAGGTGGGGCATCACGGCGAACAGTACTGGCATGACCAATGTGCTGGTGGTTACCACCACCATGGGGATGCTCCACAGGGTTCATAGCAACACCACGAACCTTAGGCCAGCAGTTCCTCTTGACCCTATACTTGTGATAGGCATTGCCTGCCTTGAGCATCGGCTTCTCAGTCCTACCTCCACCAGCAACCTGGCCAATCATGGCACGGCACCCACTTGGTACAATCTTTTTGGCTCCAGAAGGGAGTTTGATCCTGAAAATACACGAGGTTATCAGATTGAACAACTGTCTCAAACTAGTAATACCGAAACACAAAATACTCAAACACCAAACGCAAGGAGATAACATCTGGAGTCCAAAATCTAAGGACCTTCCAAGTGTTACTGGACAAGCTCATTTCCTCACCTTATAAAGAATAGTACAAACGTCATGTAACTTTTAGAATCCACAATGGTGAAACAAAATATGTTCCCAGATTCTTTAGAGACAAATGAAAGCCACAAACCATAGCACCTTGTTTTGAATAAATATCATTAAATGACCAGGCATTTAGTTGCAACTACATGGCTTTAATCAAGTCCAGAGCACTCTAAAACAAGAAAAACAAACAATAAAACCATGCATGCCCAGCATTGCAAGAACATTTGTTGGACTTTTTGAGAAAGGAAAAAGTTTCTGAGGAATTGCATTGTAAACAGTATTTTAATTTGCACTACTGCATGTGTATACAAATACGCGGGATGGGATGCAGAAAAGGCTTGGCTTTGTTTCACAGAAAGTACTAATCTGTGAGAGCTCTGGTTGTGATTGGGAGACTAGACGCTTCCTCGTTCCTAACGCCGATTCCTGACATCTAAATGCCAAACCTTCAAATTTCTGTTTAAACTCAGCCTAGTTTCCCATTTCCCCTACCGATGCAGCTAAATAGAATTAAGACCAAAACGCATAGAAATTAAGCTTTAGATCCACCTACTGCAGGTGTCAAAAAATATGCGGGATGGAATTCGGAAAAAGCTTGCTGTTGTTCCACAGAAAGTACTAAAATGTGACGGCTCCAATTGTGATTGGGACAACAAATGCTTCCTGGTTCCCAGCTTCGATTCCTGACTTCTAAATGCCAAACCTTTCAAATTTCTGTTTCAGCTCATAGCTTAATTTCCCTTTACAGATGCAGCTAAATAGAATCAACACATTACACCCAGATGGAGCTGGGCTAGTCTTCCAATTGAAGTGCCCCCACCAATATCTAAGTTGCCCCAGCTTGAAGATGCCCGGTGTTCTTCAGAAAGGTTTTTGACAAGATGATTACCTAAACGCATTTCAGTCAAAGCTTTGTTTATGCATCACCTAGCCAACTGCTTCGCTTCGACAACATTTAACAAAATGAAATTTGCCAAAACTTCGACTTATTTTAATAACATGCTGCCAAAGTAAAAATGAAAAAACAAATCCTTTTTCTTCGGACTAGTTGCTTTTATCTATATCTTGTGTTTGTAATATTTTTTTTACCAAATATAGTCTTTGAGCAAAAAAAAATATGAATATGTAGAGTTCTCTTTTCTTTCTCCAACAACATTATCATCATAAGCCTTGTCCCAACTATATGTCTGCACATTATATTCTTACTTCTTATAAATCTACTTGATACTTATTATGCTATTGGAGAGCTCCGTCGCATATTGAAATATTTTATTTTACTTTTCATATATTTATTTCCTTATTTTTATTCAAAAAAATATTTTGGTTTTAATATATCTAAATTATTATCCATGTTTACTGACATGTCTGTGTTTCGGGCTTCTTTATGGCACCATGTCAGATGCATCGTAGCTGTGTCATTGTTATATAGGATACACAAATCATATCCCCTCATTCAATTCTCTATAAAGCCATGTCTTCCATTAAGGGAAGATTTTTAAAATCTCATTTGAATATTTTAACATGGTTTTGAAACTCAATCTCGGCCATTGGATTATTTGGTGCTGAGATTGAGTTTACTCCCAAGTCCACTTGGACTCAGAGATCAACTAGGACTAGAAAATGTGAATTCACTAAAGAAAATTGCTTGTCATGAGTGAGACAGCCCGAGACATGACTCAGTCCCTACTAAGACCACGTTGACTAGGGCAAATCAACTCCATCTCAGCTGGGACTTAAAATCATTTACTTCAATCCAAGTATTTTTTGGGCTTACCCTTGTCATTTAAGGACCTCTAACTTGGACGTTTCTTGTAACTTGTGCTATCATTCTTTCTTTTTTCAACCCTGGGTCGAGAAGTTTTTCATTCTTGTTTTATCTCTTCCCTTCCATTAATAATTCACCGAGAGTAGAAGACAAGCCTCTCCTTTGGAGGTTTGCAAGCTTGGAGTGGGTAAGTTCTTTTTGAAGCTTTTTGGGTACTTGTAGAGGAGTTACGACACTACTCTTGAGTAGTAGGGGAAGAACTGATCGAACCACTACTTGATTCCAGTGTTGGGGTGACAAATGGGGAAGAGGAATAAATAAGAGGGTGACGGTTCCTGAGTCAGAGGATTACATGAATCAAAGGAATTAGTCAATTTGACGAATTGGATGATTGAATAGCAGCATGTTGCTAACTTGATAGTTGGGAAGTGGTAGCAGGGAAAACTAGAGATTTGGGTCTTTTGAGATTTTGACTTCGTTTAAGCACTTGTGTTAGTATTAAATTGGTATAGCTGTTCTGCTTTTCATCTTTATTTTCAATGCAGTGCTTCAATTCTCCAAATTTCAGCTTTCTTTTTTCGTTTCTAGTAATATTATCTCGCATTATACATCATTTATTACTATTCTTGTGATCTTTTTGGCCACATGATTTGTATTTTTTTTAAATTCAGTGAATTAATACTTTATAATTATTGAACACCTAGGTGTCTCCTAAGTATTGCCCAAGTATTCAGGCATCCATGTGACACCTGACACCTTTGACTAAGCTACGTAGATGTGCATTAATACCACTTGGATCTGGAAGGCTAAAAATCATATCAATTCTACTAACTCAAAGAGCTGACTGAATCAAAACGAAAAACAGTTAAATTATCATAATTCCTACTTAGCATGAAAAAAGGCAGCTCAGCAAATGGCAATCACAAAGAATCAACTATGATTAGTTTCGAGATATATATATATATATATATATATAAATGTAGAACAAGGGCATAAACTCAATAGCCAAATGCAGTTGCAGTGTATCAACATTAAACATAAAACACTTCCAGACACATTGTCTCAAACAAGAATTGGCGTCACCACAGCTTCAAAATACTCTTCAAGACATAGTGCTTCAATGAGAGAGCCACATTAAAGTATAAAAAAACAATGTGCGAGCCACAAATATGGGTGACAAGACTGGATAACCACGTCAAAATAGTAAATTTAGGAAGAAAAAAAGCAATCAATACCAATAAACAGAAATGAAAAGTACCCAGAAAATAGGACAGATTCTTACTAAGTCATTCTTTCTGAACTAGATCAATAAGCCCTAAAATAAAATAAATTCACAACCGCACTACAATCCTCAAACAGAAACTACAGAAAAAAGAGCAAAAGATTAGATCTTTCACTGCAAATCCTAACGTAAACCGTAAAAGGAATAATCAAACATAAACCCAACAATACCCATTACCGAAAATAACAAAATCAAACCAAAACCCTAAGCTCATAATATACCTGGAAGTTCCATTATCAGGGTTATGACTGATCACAATAGCGTAATCCCCAGAAGCCCTAGCCAAGACGCCTCGGTCACCGACATGGTGTTCGACGTTACAAACAACGGCACCTTCAGGAATCGATCGGAGTGGGAGAACGTTACCCACCATGAGATTGGCCTTCTTCCCGCAGTAAACAAACTGACCCGTGTACATGCCCTCCGCAGCGACGAATAGCTCCTTCTGGTGCTTGTAGCGGAATGGGTGGCGGAAAGTGACTCGGGCGAGTGGGGCACCTCGGCCTGGGTCATGAATGATTTCGGTGACGACCCCTTTGAGATAACCATTGCGCTCGCCGAAGTCGAGGCTCCGGAACCTGGCCGGGCCCTTGCGGTGGTGGGTGTGGGACTTGAAGACGGATCCCGCACCCTTACGCTGGGCTCTGATCACACGACCCATCTCTCCTGCTTAGGGTTCAGTGTTTGGGAAGAACGGCGGAGAGAATAGAGGGGGGTGGAAAATATGGAAGAGAAGTAAAGAGGGTTTTAGAGGGGACAGGGGTGGCTTTTGGGTTGCCCTAGAAAGAGGAGAGCTTTGGAAATGACAAGACTTTTATGTTTAACAACGAGATTGCCACTGCCACTTTGTAGCTTGAGGAGTAAAACTTTGCTCACCGCCCACAATACGAGCCACGCGGTAACCTTTTAGAGGACGCTGTCCGAATGGATGTTTGGCCAATCCCTGGACTTACAAATTAAAAATCAACCTGATTAGTGATTTCTAAGCGTTGTACCATTATTTGGGTACAAGGATCCAAAGGTTTGAAATCACTAATCAGGCTGATTTTTGGTTTGTAGGCCCATATTAGGATTGGCCAAACATCCATACGGTCAGCATCCTCTAAAAGTAAGCCACGTGGCTCATATTGTGGGCCGTCAGTGAAGTTTTACTTCTTTGCTAAGATGTTGCTTTCGGAGATTGGCCTGAAATCCCATAAATATCAAAATTTGTATTCACTCAAGCTCGAAGGTAGCACAACTTCTTGAGTCAATTAAGAGCATATGGGGGTATTGGAATCCATGAATTTTAGGATGTACGTAAGTCTGTAAATAAGCCTCAGGCCCTCGGGCTCACCATCCAAACCTTGAGCCATCAAGAGTTTCATGGGCTCAAGTTCAAACATAAGTGCAGATCGCTAAGAGTTTCACAAGCCCAAAATCAGCTTAAGTTCATTATGATTGGGTATATTATAGCCATAGATTTTATCACCTTATTAGGATTGATTCTAGCCACTGGATTCAATCATATTTTTTTGGTACGAATCCAATGGCTACAAATCATAAATCAGGCTGACTTCTAGTATATATGTATATCTCTACCAATGGGTGGGCTAATATCCATGTGGTCAGTGGGCCCAAAACAATGAGCTATGTAGGGCCACAAGAGTCTTCCCCGTCGACTGCATCAAGAGGCCTATGCATATAATACTTGTCCGAACAGGATGGGCTAACCCAATAGGCTTTCAAGCCATGACCACCTTGGCCACACTTGCGCTTGGGGTTTTAGCCTGTAGGTATCATGATTTTCAGGTTTCGTCAACAATGACGGTCGGTTTCGTCCGAAACAGACTGAAACCGACCAAAACCAAATTTCACAGTAAAAATGTTTCAGTTGATTTCGGTCAGTTTCGGAGCGAAACCGAAACGAAACTAATGACTTTGAACCATGCATGGTAGGTATAGCCAACAAAGGACATGCACTCCCGTGCACTTAGTACAATGAGCCCAATGGTTCATACATAAAGTACATGGGATGGGTATTGTCTTAGACAAATTGACGATTATTAGGGTGCTAAAACATTTACGTCTCCACTAAAACTTTTCTTACCCTTGTGAGTATAGGGTTCTCACCAGGCCTGTCAATTCGGCCCTCTTGCAAGGGGGCCCGGCCCAGCCCGACTCTTTGAAAGCCCTAAAAAGACGAGGGCCTATTTAAAGAATTAAAGCCCTTGGGCCGGGCCGGGCCCAAATATTTAAGGCCCTTGTAAATAAGGGCCGGGCCAAGGTTACACTTATTAAAGCCCGGCCCGGCCCGGCCCATTAGATAACCTACCCTTTAGGCTTTAGCTACCTTAGACTTTTAGTCTAACTTTTCCATAACCTATGACTGAGCTACCCTTTTCACTCTTTTACAACTACAAGTTACCTACCCTTTCCCCCTTTTTCTAATCTTTAACCCTAATAGGGTCTTTCCTCTTTCCCTCTTTAGTCTTTCCCTCTTTCTTTCCTCTATCTCAGTCGATGCTTCAGCAACAAGGGTTTCCACTTCCAGCTTCATCTCTTTGCGTAAATGGCAGAAGATAGACGACGGCGTCGCGGCGGCAGATGTTGCAGGCTGCAACGGCTCTCATATCATGCGATCAACGCCCCTCTCATCCCTATAAAACCTTGTCTCTCTCAATGGCCAACACACTCTCTCATAACTCTCATTTCTCTCTTCAATCTTTCCATAATCCAAAGTTCTCTCTCTCAAGTTAAAGGCTCTTTAGTCTCTTATTTTATGCGACTCTTGTTTCTCTCAGCAACTACTGCTTTTATTGTACATGTGCAACCCTCGCCGGAACATCCACAGGTATGAGAATTTTTTTTCTTGTTGTTGCTATACTGTTATGCCTTGAGTAGTTATATTTTCTGTTGATTTTATATTTTTTTTTATAGTTCACGCCTTTTCAAATTTGTTAGTATGTCATGATTTTTAGGGGTTGAGCTCGGGAGACCCCCATCTTGGTGTACCCACATAGAAGATGAATCAATGGCTGATTTTTGGTGAGGATGATCTCCTCACCATATAGATCACCCAAACAAAAAATCAGCTCATTCTGAAATTTTTAACCCCAGCAAATGTGGTTTTCAAGTTACACGGTAAAAACCCACAGTCCATAATTCTTTAGCTTCTAAACCAATCTATGAATATCAGAATGATTTGAATTTTTTTTGAGGATGATCTCCTCACCATAGGGACCATCCTCACCAAAAATCAGCCATTGATTCATCTTCTAGTGGGTACACCAAGATGGGGGAAATTATATTTCAAAACAACAAGGATGTTACATTTCAAATTATAATCTTTTAGTATTTCAATTTGAACAAGGAAATTATATTTCAAATAGATATAGAATTTAAGATAATCAAAAAGTTTAATATCAACCCTCACAATAAGCAACCAACAACAAATAACAGACAGGAACATGTGCCAAGTTCCGGAAAAAGGCTTGTTAGAACATAGTTTTCTGATTTTCCTTTTAAGTCATGGCAAAAGCCTGCAGTTAACATAAGTTGTAGAGTCCGATGAACATACTTCTATGTTTGCATGTTTGCAATACTGTCTATTAAGGGTGTATGCTCATGACACATTTATACAACACAGATATTGATGCCATTAGAAACACATTGACATTTGGCTTGTAGTTGTTCGTAGAACTTGTTAGGAAAAAAAAAACTTTCCATGGGGAGAATTTTGAAAGGAAAAATGAATGATAAGATTGAGCATGCTCTGCTCCCTCTCCTGTTTGCACTTAACTTGCGATATAACTCTCTTTTTGCATGGGATTCAAATAATGTGGGTCCACCAAGGTGTTGGTCAATTAGGGTTGAGAGCCCCAACAGATATAAGATCAGAATGTTCATTTAAGGCCTGCCAGTTCCAAAAGAGAGCTAACTACAACAGATATATAAGATAAGAATGTTCATTTAAGGCCTGCCAGTTCCAAAAGAGAGCTAACTACAACTTTGATGGAACTTGCCATATCATTTTATTATTATTGCACTTGTACCATGACAGTTATTTTGAAAAAAAAAGTGAAAAAAACTCCATTATTTCCATTAGATATTTTAGCACATTTTCCCATGTTTGGTAAGTATTGAATTTGATTTTCTCCTCTATTGTAAAGTTATTTGTATTTTCCCATTTAATATATTTTTGTACATTTTTTGAGATTGTTTTATGTCATTGCTACATTGTACTAGAGAATGATATTCATGATTTTAATTATCTTCAGGTGTCTTTTAGTGGAGCTAATAAAAGGTTGCTTCAAACTTCACCACAGCTCCGCAATTGTTCATCGCTAGTGTAGTCACCACCATTAGCGGGAACCCACAACCGGTGCACTCCCCCTAAATCCTATCTTTCTTTTTCTTTTAAATTTTAGTAATTATATAGGTTTTATTCTGTTTAGATTTGTATCTCTTTAAGTTTTGTTTCGATTTATATTTATATTTTGTTTAGATTCATATATGCGAATATGTCTATGCCTAGTAATGCTAGTTGTGACCCTAAGGTGGTTGAGGTTGGTGGGCAGCCTTCAACACCAGTAGAATCGATGGTTCATCCTCACCTTCCCCCTCCCCATTTGCAAGAACTTAATGTGCCTTAGACAAAAAAAAGGAAAACAAATTCTGATATTTGGGATCATTTTACACAAAAGTTTATAACTAAAACGTTAAATGGAAAAACTATAAATAAGCGTATGGCTAAATGTAACTATTGTAAATCTTTATTAAATAATGAACCTGGAAGTTGAACTACTCATATTAGTAGACATATGAAAGAATATTGTAAGAGAAAACCATACCATGACGGTGGACAACAAACCTTAACTAAAACTTTTGGTGGTGGTCTCGTTAATCATAAATTTGATCAACTTAAATGTCGAGAAGCACTTGCAAAAATGATAATTAAACATGAATATCCATTTAATATAGTAACACATGAAGGCTTTATTGACTTTGTTAACATTTTGCAACCTTTGTTTAAGATGGTATCATGTAATACTATCAAATCTGATTGTTTAGGAATTTATAAGAACGAAAAAGCTAAACTGTTAAAATCTTTTGAAGTTATTTCATCAAGAATTAGTCTCACATCCGATATATGGACATCAAACCAAACAATTGGTTATATGGCTATTACGGCTCATTTTATCGATTCAGATTGGAACTTACAAAAACGTATAATTAACTTTGTTAATGTTGATCCACCCCACACAGGATTAGCTTTAGCTGAAACTATTAAATCAAATTTAATAAAATGAAAAATTGATGACAAGATACATTGCTTAACCTTAGATAATTGTACTACAAATGATCTAATTATTAAGATACTTAAAATTCATCTAATAAAAAAAGAAGCATTGTATTTAGATGGTAAGATATTTCACATGCGTTGTTCTGCACATATTTTAAATCTTATTGTACAAGATAGGTTAAAAGAAATATTTCTTTTAATAAATATTTCTTTCAGTACCCTTGGTAGGGGCAGGAGCTTAAAGTTATCAGAGATTTCATCCCTTGTTCATGTAGTAATAATTGTTCACTAACTAATCTGTTATAAGAAATGTGTTATTTCGAATTCTTCCTTTAGGGTGTAACAGTAATTGATTGCTTTACAAGTTCCTTTCATTTGACAACACTCATCAATTGGATAGTACATTTGATAGTCAACTTGAGTAACTTGTTGGCATAAGCTGCAAATATTCTTGCCAAGTTGATCGTTATGGGCTCTGGAATATTGGTAAGGGCTCTAGTACAAAAATATAATCAAGCACTTCTAATTAAGACTCGTAGTTAACTTACATCTCTTTACGTCACTGAGCTTGCACCTTTCAACATGATTTTATATCTTGTTCACAACATGATTTTATACCCCTACTACTTAGGTAAACACAACATAAAAGTACTAAGTTTCTAACAACAATATTGTTCATGGGATGCAGGAGCCCTTGTCCATGTGAACGCCAAAGTACGTCCAACACATAGTCATGTAAGTGGTAAGCAACCGAAATGCCAAGTGATCACATATATCTCATATGTTTTATTTTTTAATAGTATCTTATCATATTTATTTTTTTATTTGCAGGCTAGAGACCTGTGATGCATAGCTTGTCAAAAGCTTGAAGATCTTGATATTTTATTTGTATTTTTGGTTATGACGTTGTACATATAGTTTAATTGTATTTATGAATGAACAATTTAATTAAATAAATTAAATTTGAAATTGTTTCAATAGTTGGTGGTGATTGAATTTTCATATTCATATTTTATATATAAGTATGTTAATGAAAAAATATGTATATTAAAGGAAAAATATATATTAAAAATAATATATTTTTTTATTTTCATCAAATTTTAACTTCTTGCTGCGACAATAAGTCGTCACTAAAAATGCAATATCTAACACTTTTTGTGGCGACATTTAAATGCAGCTAAATGTATAATTTTTAGCCGCGACTAGAAGTCGTTACTAAAACTACGATACCTAACACTTTTTGTAGCAACATTTAGTTGCAGCTAATCCTATAATTTTTAGTCGCAACTAGAAGTGGTCACTAAAAACTATTTTTATTTTCTATTTTAGTGGCGATTTATACCTATAGTGACAATAATTTTATTTAATTAGTGACGACAAATTGTGTGGCTAAAAGTATTATTTTAGCGACGATTATAATGTCGCAGCTAAAAGTTTTACTTTTAGTGGCGACTATATAAAGTCGTAGCTAAAACTTTTAGCCACAGTACATTCAGCTGCAGCGTAGTGGCGATGAAAATGTCGTCACTAAAAGATTTAGTGGCGACTTTTAGACATTTAGCTGCGACAATTTTTGCGGCTAAAAGTCATATTTCTTGTAGTGAATAAACCATATTATTCATAATATTAGAGAAACAATAAAATTTATTAAACATTCAACATCACGTATACATAAATTTCGTGAACTTGTTAGTGAATTAGGGTTAAATGTTGCTAAGGGGTTGCCCTTAGATGTTTCTACTAGATTGAACTCCATTTACCTAATGTTGGAGTCTGCATTAGAGTTCAAAGAAGTTTTTTCTCGATTAGAAATAGAAGATTCAAATTATAAAACTATCCCTTTAGATGATGATTGGAGTAGAGCAGTTAAGGTCTATGAATTTTTAAAGAGATTTTATGAAGCTACAAATAAATTTTCAGGAATTAAATATCCAACTATACATTTATTTTTACCAGAAATAGTTAAAATACATATAAAATTGGTAGAGAAATTAAATGATGAAGATCCATTTTGTAGAGAAATGGCTAAAAAAATAAATGATAAATTTGATAAGTATTGACAGAATTATAATCCAATTATTGAATTTGCTATAATATTCGATCCTCAATATAAGAAGTTATACTTAGACTTTGCTTTAAAAAAATTATATGGACAAGATGAGGTAGATATACGAAGTACTAAATATATTAGAAATCTTAGAAGTCTTTATGAAGAGTATAGTGCAAAATTTAGTACACCTAATGCGACAATGACAAATGTTGATAACAATGGTGTGTCAAGTTTGATGCCTAACGATAAGAGGATGAGTTTTTGATGTATGAAGCAGAAATGACCCAGAACACCTCTATAGAAGTAAAATCAGAATTAGATCAATACTTGGAAGAAGAAAAAGAAAAGAGGTCTCCAACATTTGATATATTACTTTGGTGGAAGGTCCATTCAAGAAAATATCTAATTTTATCGATGATGGCCCGTGATATTTTAGCAATTCCAGTTTCGACAGTTGCTTCCGAGTCTGCATTTAGCACTGGAGGAAGAGTACTAGACCAGTTTAGGAGCTGTTTAAAATCAGATACTGTAGAAGCCTTAGTTTGTAGTCAAGATTGGATTCGTTCGGGACAATGTGATGATTCATTAGATATGTTAAATTTAGATATATTGAAAGATGATGTAGATAGTTAAATACATAACAAATTTATAATATGTCACTTATTTTATCGTGTTTTTATTTGAGATTTTAAAATACCAAAAATATTTTGTTTTCAAACCTTGGTACGGTGAACATCTATGATGAAAAATCTATGACCATTCATTGAAACATCCACATAGATTAAACTGAGGAAAAACGTTCACCAAACCAAGTGCATTTTTTCAACCATATACTTTTTACTTAAAAAAATTCTTATTTGTTAATGTTCTTGTTCTAGGCCCTGGCCCTACCCTAGCTCAGCCCTGGCCCTTAAGGGTAGGGTTAGGGCCTAACTAGTTCAGGCCCTGCAAGAGCTAGGGCCGGGCTAGGCCCTACCCTGACCCGGCCCTTTGACAGGCCTAGTTCTCACTGGATCCAGTTTGGATCATATCCGGCTTCATCTAGCTAGAACATATCTAATAGCTTATTGGATCACGATTCTTAGTCCAGACCTGATCAGATAAATTATCAGAACTTATTGGATTGGATCGTGTGGACTGGAATAAAATAAAAATTACAAATTCTTAAGTCAAACAACAAATTCTAAAAGGTTTTTTCAACATACATTTCATTGGTATATATAATAAATTTCATTAATAATATGTAAAGAGTTGGGGCATTAATTATCAGGTTAGTGCAAAGTAGATCCAGAACTAATTCAATAGCTTATCAGA
This sequence comes from Euptelea pleiosperma, assembly GCA_035048495.1. NCBI lineage: Eukaryota > Viridiplantae > Streptophyta > Magnoliopsida > Ranunculales > Eupteleaceae > Euptelea > Euptelea pleiosperma. Next base: position 10,140,470 of record CM068545.1, read on the forward strand.
TCACGATTTCTACAACTGGACAGCCCTACTTGTAAGATACACGAAGTCACACACAAATGGAAAGAGAGAGCTTCTCTTTTATCACTAACCATAAAATTTATTTTCATAGAAAATCAAAAAGGAGAATACAAAAGAAAGAGTGGAGCTAGCTAGAAAAGAAAGAAAAGAGAATAGAGAAATATGTATTAACTTGTATTATATACTAGGGGCGGCACGTGCGTTGCACATGAGTGAGCGTCTTGTGAAACCCGTGTGAAGGGCGTGCCCCAACCCCGGTTTTCCCTTTAAAGTAGTATATAGATATCTGATGTCACACATGCTTACAAATTTTCAAGGGAATACTTTCATAGAGCAAGGATTTGATATGCTCTGCAAGGGTTGGGAGTCCTTGATTGTCGTCGTAACTGTACATCACACGAACCATCCTTGCAATATTAAGTGCGCCTTTTGTGAAAGATGGTGAGAAAGGATTGGACGAGAGACATTCCTCGTTCAATCTCTTCCATGCTTTCGTAATCATACAGTGGACATGTTCTTTTGCACTTTCAATCGTCGAGCCTTCGTGTTCCTTCATGTAACATTGTAGGTATGACCCGTCATTTCCTTCTTGGTTCTCATCCTGTGTCAATCAGTTCAACAATAGCAGTATTAATTCAAGAACCAGAATAAAACGAGGCATAATGAGAAAGTCAAACCAGAAAATTATACTTCTTGTTTTTGCTTGGGACCAGTGAAATGATTTAACAAGACCGGTACCGACAATCAATGGATGCCGTTTGCAAAACTATTGGGTGAAAAATTGAGGAAACATGCATTTTAGTACTCCTCGCAAAAAAGCCATGCATGTGACAACTCTTTCAGGTCCACTAACTCATGAACATTTGGCGTACCCACATAGAAGATGAATCGATGGCTGAGTTTTGGTGGGATGATCTCCTCATCATATAGATCACCCCAACAAAAAATCAGCCAATTCTGAAATATCTAACCTCATCAAATGTGGTTTTCAAGTTACAAAAGTAAAAAATCGAGACCCTAATTCTTCGGCTTCTAAACTAGTCTATGGATATCAGAATGATTTGAATTTTCGTGAGGATGAACTCCTCACCATAGACATCATCCTCACCAAAAAGCAGCCATTGATTCAGCTTCTATGTGGGTACGCAAAATGGGTGTCCCCCGAGCCTGACCCTTGTTTTTATACCAAACAGCTAGAAATCACCAATCAGGTTAATTTTGGTCCGTTTTCTTGATCTAGTCATTCACGGGGTCAATAGGCCAGGAAGAGTGTACCAAGTGAAAAATAAGTTTTCTTTTTTGTCGCAAGTAGGACATGTTGCAGTGGTACACTCGGCTTGTTTTTGGTGTGGCCGGACATCCCAAAGTGGTACACTCGGCCTTCACACAAACAAAACTCAATAATGCGTGTACTCCGTGAAAACTTGTAACCACTCGTTTTCTTACCTTTGCACTTCCCAAGTCATCCCAAAGACGGAGAATAGTTGCCGGGCAAGATATGAGGCCTGGAATATTGTCCACACGATCTACAGTCTCCTTGTTTATACCTTGGCCCAGGAGAAAGAACATGTGAACTAACACCACATGCACTCCTGAGCTAATCACTCCATTCTTCAAGTATTCATCTGCCTCTGGCATGTGCCCGGAGGCAAACCATTTTGCTTCTACTAGAAACGTGTTGCACAGACTTGCCCACTGAATCATTCAGATCGATTAACAGTAATTTGTTAGATTTAGGGAACTTGTAATGGGAACTATCAAATGAAATCACCATATATAATATGCATAAAATCATGGTTAGGTAGTAGATTACCGTTTTCCGTAGGGAGTCTACTGGGTTCCATCCATGTTCTTTGAGGACCTTGGAACTAATGTCATTAGTGATGTCGTATATAGCCTTGAAACATATCTTCATGTAATTTGGTAGGTGCTCGATTGCGGCGAGTTCCCATCTGTATGTTGTTTGTCGAATCATTAATTTACAGGAGCCACTATATATATAGGATGATTGTATATTTCAGCAGTAAAGAGAATGTCTTACTTGTTAATTGCTTCTGTGAACTGAGTAAGTTCTTCGAGTGTCCCATAAACATCGAAAATGTCATCTATTATGTAGATAAGTGAAATAGGTTTTGTGAGCTCGATCCTTTGCTCAGAAAACCTTGGATCTGTGAGGACCGCCATGGACCACACATACCATTTAAGTGGTTGGTCTCTTGCAAACTTCAATTCCTGTGCTAAACCCAGGTCTCTCCACCACCTAACTTGGCAAAGAATAACATTAATTAGAGGGAACGATCTTACTAAATAAACAGAAGAGAGATCAAATAATTATTAAACCTCTGTTTGTTGTCAACTTACTTGGAAAATTGAAAGAGTTCTATTTGATGCATAGATTGAACAATGTTGAAATCCATTTTCGCAAGTTCCTGTAAAACACCGTTCGTTCCATACGCTCGTTCAAAATCTTTGATGTAGTGTTTGGCTTTGAACCTTGCCAAGCTCTTGTGATAAGGATGCTCTAACGTATCCTCCACGACTCTAGCTAGATCTTCTTCCAGATTCGTCACCGAAGCTTCAAGGTGCTTTCTAGCAAATGCATTGGCTTCATCGAGTATATTTTCTCCTTCTATTCCAAGCTGTGAGGCTTCAAATAAACCCATCATTCCTCTAATGTCTTCACTTAATGAAGCTTTAAACTCCCCATCCTTGTCCTTGAAGTTGTTAAACACATCTGCTCCATATACACAAGTTAGTCAAGACTATGTTCTTAATTAATTAACAAACTTGTAGCAAAGTTCTTATGGCATATATAACAACACTTATACTCACCCTCAGGCACATGGAACCCATCTTGTCTCAGTAATCGAAAACGAAGCGAAACATTATACAAATCATCATCACTACCAACACCACCATTAGCCATAAAGCTTCTGTACTGCCTACTTAAAACTGCTTCTATCTCCTCCTGGAAGTGGTAATCAATGCCAAGGCGTTGGAGGGCATCGATCATGATCAAGCACTCAAACGGGTCTTCATCTTCTGCTATACGGAGTATCCCACTAATTTCCTTCAATTTCTCCACATGTTCGATGCGAAACCCATCCTACAAGATTATACGAAGTTAGCAGTGGAAACATTACAAGACACACTACAAACATATATGAACACAGACACAGAAACAAAAAAAAAAAAAAAAAAAAGGAAACACGAAAGGGCTGAGGTCTCCATATAAAGAGTTATAGTGCTTGCCATGTAATCTTTAGATGGTGTGGAAACCAATTTATGGTCATGGGTGATGGTGCTTGACATGTAGTCTTTAGACAGTTTAGAAACCAAGTTATGGTCATTAGTGAGGCTCTGATTATAGGCAACAGATATGCGAGGAACTGCCATATTTGTTGCGCCTAGTTCTTGGATTTTGTTTGGAGACAAGGACGAGGCAAAATATCTATTGAAGGAGGCCATAGAGACGTAGAACGAGTGTCGGTGGGTTGAGTTTGTTTGTTGATGGAAATGGAGAGAATGAGAGAATGAGAGAGAGAGAGCGCTTTGCGATATGAAATTTGAGACACAGAGATTCTATTTATAGATTTTCAAGCCTCGAAAATTAAATATCCGCCCACGCCAAATGGCCAAAGTCTTGGTAGGTCTAAGTGTCTAACTAACATGTGGTCCATCGTCACACGGTTACGTCATTTTCTCCCTGAGTACATAAAACGAATGGTTCACGTTTTAGGAGTAAAACTTCTGTCACAAGCGGATTAATGCAAATCACACAATCACAGCCAATGAGTTCTCGGCCCGTACACCTAAAAGCAAAAGCACATGGGTACCTTGCAAAAAGCACTTCTTGTCATAGAAGTTTTAACTTTTACGCACGTTTTAGTAATGGAAATATTTTCAGATTTCCCATGCACGTTTTATTCTCAAAATATAAGAAATTTTGAGTAAACCTTCGCTAACACCATGCTGTGAGCGAAGCCGATCACAGCCCACAATACGAGCCACGTGGCATACTCTTAGAGGACGCTGACCTTATGGATGTTTGGCCAGTGCCTTGGTGGACTTGCAAACCAATAATCAGTCTGATTAGTGATTTACAACCTTTGGATATTTGCACCCAAATAACGCTCAATAATGCTCAAATTCCTACTGTTAAAAGCAACCCATGAAAATAACTTCAATCCAACACTTATTAATCACTGATCAGGTTCATTTTTGGTTTTGTAGATCCACCTAGTGATTGGCCAAACACCCATACAGTCAGTGTCCACTAAGAGTGTGCCACGTGGATCTTCACAGCATGGTGTGAGCGAAGTTTTACTCGGAAACTTTGGAGTTTGGCCTGCGGCTATTCGTCTGGGAACTGAGCAATACATGAGGCTCGAAGCCAAGAACTAAATTCTACGAAAATTTTCTAAAATGAAAAAAAACTTTAATCTATTTACAAAAAGAAAAATAAAATTTTGACAATCTTGAAAAAAGTAATTAAAAGGCGTTTTTCCTTGACAGAAATAAATCTCCTAACAAAAGTAGCAAAAAGCTGAAAAGCTAGACAAATGCCCTTTTAAAGGGCGTCTGTGAGACGGTGCCCTTTAAAAGGGCATTTCCCATAAAGGAGTAAAACTTTTGTCCTAATACAAGCCATGTGGCACACTCTTAGTGGACGCTGACCGTATGGATGTTTGATCAATCCCAGTTGCGGAACCAAGATTTTGTTCAAGGGGGGGCACCAGAGCTACATAAGAGTAACCGGGTAATGGCTAGTAGACCAAAGGTCAGCGGGATAGGGGGAGGGGGAGTAAAACTTTGATGACAGCTGTGTGCTATCATCGAAGCCCATAACAGCCCACTATTTGAGGCACGTGGCACATTATTTGAGGATGCTGACCTTGTGGATGTTTGGCCAATCCTTAGGTGAACCTACAAACCAAAAATCAACATGATAAATGATTTCTAGACGTTTGATTTGAGTCATTTTCTTAGGTTGATGTTAACCATTAGAATTTGCGCACACTGACCATTATTTGGGTACAAGGATCCAAAGGTTTGAAATCACTAATCAGACTGATTTTTGGTTTGTAGGTCCACCTAGGGATTGGAAAAGCATCCATACGGTTAGAGTCCTCTAAGAATGTGCCACGTGGATCATATTGTGGGCTACAGCCGCTGTCATCAAAGTTTTAATCTTGTGCGAGGCTCTAGGGCAAAGACTGAAGGGTTTTGTAATTGAAAGGTCACGATGTTACTAGTTTTAGCTCAAATTTCGAGCTAGTACTATATTTGTAACTCTACCACTGCCATCTGGGCCCACTGACCGCATGGATGCTTAGCCCATCCCTTGGTAGACACGGATACAAAATATCAGCTTGTTTGATAATATTTAGCCATACTCAATAAATTCAGTGAATCCAACGGATAGAATCACCCTTTAAAAAGTACTAAAATCTAATGGCTAGAGATTACCAATCATAGTGATACTTGGTATGCATATCCACCAAGGGGTGGGCTAAACATCCATGCGGTCAGAGCGACCAGATGGCAGCGGTACGTTAACAAAAGTTGAGGGGGGGCATGTGCCCCCCCTGGCCCCTATGTGGCTCCGCCGCTGATCAGTCCCTTGATGGACCCTCGGTCTAAAAATCAGCCTGATTAGTAATTTACAACCTTTGGAACTTTGCACTCAAATAATGCTCAAATTCCTATGATTAATATCAACCCATGAAAATAACTTCAATCCAACGCTTATAAACCACTAATCATGTTTCTTTTTTGGTGTGTAGGTCCACCTAGTGATTTGCCAAACATCCATACGGTCGTCGTCGGATAAGAGTGTGCCATGTGGCTAGTATCGAGACAAAAGTTTTACTCCTCTATGGGCAAACGTTTGTCACGTACAGACTCCCTTTAAAAGGGTGTTTGTCAACTTTTTCAGCTTTTGTCCGAAGAAACAGTCGCCTTTTCACTTTTTATATCTCTCAAAGAGAAACGCCCTTTCAAAGAGCATTTAGTTACTTTTTTGGGAATGTCAGAAATTTATTTTTGTTTTTGTAAATAGATTAAAATTTGTTTCCTTCTAGAAATTTTTCGTAAATTCTATGAGGGGATCATCACGTTACTATTACAAAGCGTCCTCTATCAATGGAAGGTCCAGATTTGCTACATTAGCTCACCAAGCGGCCAGCTTTTTGAAGCTTGATCATGCGCCAATGATCGTGCACCACATATACCCAAGATAACTATTTACAAAAGTTCTATTTTTTAAAACCAAATCCTAAAGAAGGTGTATGTGGCACAAGATCATTGGGCATGATCGCCACTTCAAAAATCTAGCCATGTCAAATCAAGGTTTAAAAGGGGCTGTTATAATGAAATAACCGATTAGGGGCGTTACCATTTTTTCCGTTACAACGGATTATAATGCTCAGGGGCAAAAATCGAAAATTACGAAAAATCTATATAACAAAACAGGACAGTTGTCTCCCCCCTCTTATCCGGCTTCATAAAGGATGGCCGAGATCTTATCACACCAAATGGACGGTGGATCTCAGCCACTCACACCCAATTTTGACAAATGCTTTGTCGATGAGTGCCGTGGGCTCAGGAGCCCCACTTTTTATACCTCGAGAGGGGTTTTACCATTAAAACGGATTGAAACGGCTAGGGGCAAAAATGAAAAAAAATAGATTTTAATGATTTTAACGAAAAAAGTGGTGCTGAAATTCAAATTTTAAAATTTAGAATTTGAAAATTTAAAATTAAAAAAAAAAATAGAATTTAACGAAAATTTAATAGTTTTCTTATACCCCTCTTATTTTATATGACTTCAATAATGAGCGGCTGAGATCCACTATGCTTCATATTGATGGTTGAGATTAACTCCCACCCGATTTTGACAAACACTTTGTTGGAAAGTGCCACGGGCACGGGCCACCCACGCATATATCAACACAACTCAGTTGTATTTTCTTATCTTATCCATTCATCTAATGTGGACGATTAGATAAAGAGTGGTTGAGATCAAATCCATTGATCTAATGTGGACGGTTAGATTTCAACCACTCAATCCGCCTCATTTGACCTCAATTTATTCAAAATTTAAATTTCAACACCATTATTTTTTGTTATTTCTGTTATTTTCCCATTTCTCCCTCTGTGAGTTGCAATCCGTTATAATAGTCGTTATAATGGAAAAAACGGTAACGCCCTAGTCCGTTATACCGTTTGAGTGCCGAAGGCACCCAATTTTTGCAAACACTTTTGTCGAAGAGTGCCGTGGGCATGGGCCATTTACTATTTTATATAACAAAACACATTGGTTGTCTCCCTACTTATACCTCCTCTTATGAGCATCAACAAGGAAGGGCCGAGATCTAATCCTCCCCCAAATGGACTGTGGATCTCTGCCACTCACCTGATTTTGGCAAATTCTTTGTCGAGTAGTTTCGATGGCACGGGTCACCCACTACTCTATATAACAAAACACAAGGTTGTCTCCCCCTCTTATGGGCTTCATATATCCAAGGGCCCATATCAACCCTTCATTGAAATAAAATTTAGACGATTGGATTAATTTAACAGGGGAATTGTCTCCCCACTTATACCCATCTATCGGCTTCACAAAGAATGGCCGAGATCTTATCCCCTAAATGGACTCACACTTGATTTTGGGAAATGCTTTGTAGGGGAGTGCTGAGAACACAGGCCATCCACTATATATCTATATAACAAAACAGAGAAGTCATGTATCCCCCCCTCTAATCTGCCTCACAAAGGATAGCCGAGATCTTATCACCCCAAATGAATGGTGGATCTAAGCCACTCACACCCGATTGTGGCAACTGCTTTGTCGGAGAGTGCCGTGGGCACAGGCCACCTACTAGTAATATACATATGGGACTGAGAGTTATTTAATTTCAGTTGCTCAAACTATTTGGTATGAGACTGAGTTCTTAGTGTGGAAGTGGAATCAAAATTATTGAATATTGGGATTCATGTTGGATTGATCAATAATTATTCAAACGACTTTTTAATGAATGGGCCACATGTATCACGTTGGATTGATTGACCAATAATTCAAATGGCTTTTTAATCAATGGGTCACGTGTACGATGCTTCTTTGACAAAATATTAACTTAATTAAATTCTTTATCAAACTTTTTCCCATGCATGTTTCCCATGGCATTTTTGTACCCGTTTTCCTAGAAATGTCCATCCTTGTGGGAAATGCATGCGCATTTCCTGTAGCTATGAATTAATTAAGAAAAATGCTACCCCATGGAGAACTGAACAAAAATGTCTGGTTGGAGATTCCTTCTCATGACTCATGGCTTATGATTAAAGGAAGCTAATTCATGGAAACTGACGTTTCCCAACTCATAGAAAATGGGATAAATGATTTTTGTAGTCTTACGGGAGTAGCGTTGTCAAACTTACCTACTATTTTCTTCTCAGCTTTGTTGCCGTCCACCTCATGAAGATGTCCTCCTTAGGTCCAATCCATATGATGTCCTCAACTTCACACCACACAACTCACTTAGACCATCACCAGTTTTGACACCAGTTTTGACCCCAAGAAGAACGTCCTCCGAAGATGGACACTTGATATTGTGTGTGTGTGTGTGTGTGTGTACACTAGATACAACCAGCCACTTAAACTTTCGTGGTGTCAGTTGTTTGCAACAGTACGTTTATTATAAGGCTTTCAGCCATTGATTCATCTTCTACGTGGGTACTCCAAGATGGGGTCCAAAAAGGGGGTCAGAAATGGGGTACCTTGAGCCGAGTAAAACTTCTGTCACAATCGGATTGCAAATCACACAAACACAGCCAATGAGTTCTCGGCACGTACACCTACAAAGCAAAAGCAATGGGTACGTTGCAAAGCACTTGGCACGTGCCGAGAACTCATTGGCTTGTGATTGTGTGATTTACAATTTCGTGTGATAGAAGTTTTACTCCCTTGAGCCCGACCCATCTTATAAAGGTTAAAATCGGAATCTGAATTTAATGATTCAATCATTGATGTTAGTGGGTCCCACCTCCTATATGAGACATGGCTGTTTAATCAATTGTAAGTTGTAACTGTACAATCAAAGGAACATCTCTTTGATTGGCATAATAAAAATAAATAAAAAAATAGTCAAATAGCTAGGGCATCAAGAACCAAACCTTCCAAAGTTAAAAAAATAAAACTATTGGGAAAATATTCAAATTCGAAAATGTATTTTAAAAGTTAACAAGCAATAAGCAACTTACTCAATTTCTAATCTGGATCTGTATATTAAATTGCATCTGAACAATCTTAATATGATTACTTTTACTAATTTAATTGATTATCTCAATCGACTTAGATTTAATATATTAAGATATATATATATTATTTCTGTTTTATTTTTAATACAAATAATATAATAGTGTAAAAAATAAATCAATCAGAGAACACACGGTTTTTATGTAAAAATTAACTATTTAAAAAAATATTGGATCATATCCAAATGTGAAACGTGCTACTATGCAAAGTTAACGATACAAAAACTTGTAGACCGTTCAACACAGTCTTCAACTCGAATCCATCATTCAAGTCCATTGTCAATGCTACTCGCAGTTCTTGTATACCATGCCATGAATCCACGAGTCACACGTAAATAGAAAAAACGAGCTTCTCTTCTATCATTAGCCATAAAATTATACTTCAAAGAAAAACAAAAAAGATGATACAAAAGAAATATGTATTAACTTGTGCGTTGCACATGAGTGAGTGTCTTGTGAAGCCCGTGTGAAGGGGGTATGCTCCAACCCCAGTTTTTTCTTTAAAGTAGTATATAGGTATATGAATGCTTATATTTGATGTCACATGCTTACAAGATTTTCCATGGAATACTTTTGTAAAGCAATGATTTGATGTGCTCTACAAGGGTTGGGAGTCCTTGATTGTTGTCAAAATTATACATCGCACGAACCATATCCCTGCAATATTAGGGGGGCCCTTTGAGTGAAAGATGCTGAGAAATTATTAATTGACGATGAGAGGCATTCTTCATTCAATTTCTTCCATGTTTTCGTAATCAAACAGTGGATGAACGTGTTCTCTTGCGCTTTTCAATTGTTGAGCCTTTGTGTTCCTTCATGTAATAGTGTAGGTATCATGTCCCTTGGTTCTCACCCTGTCCAACCATAGTATTAATTCATGAACCAACAATAAAAATGAGGCATAATACGAAAGGAAAACCCAAAAATAGAAAATGATACTTCTTGTGTTGCTTGGGGTCCAAGAAGAAGACCAATGAAATGAATTAACAAGATCAGTATCCACTATTGATTGATGCAGTTTGCGAAACTCTTGGATGAAAAATTAAGGAAACATGTTGATGTAGAACAAGTAGCGGATTATTTCATTAGTCTTTTGGACCGTCAAAAGCCCAAACGGTACTGAACGGGACACAATGGGCATTAATAGAACTGTTAATGAAAAATGATACAACGGGTATTAATAAAATTGTCAACATGGTGTTAGAATCGCATAAGGCCGGACTTTCTCTCTTGCTGCAGTCGAAATATGGTTTACTAGGATTTTTTTTTTCTTTCTTTTCTAGGCATGTTTATTAGACATAAAGAGAAACAGAGAATAAGGAGAGCTTAAATTATGAAAGGTGTTCCTTCTTTTTTAAATTTTATTTTATTCATGAACCTAGTCGATTTTACAGTAAATTAACCACCCTCCAGGTCGAATAGTTCACCATTAATGCATCAATGCTTACGTGCCAGAGCCAATGACGTACGTATTTTATCTGTACAATTTGTATACTTGTATTAACGCACTTTGGGTATTTCATTGTATCTGAGATTAAGCATTTTTTTTTTCTACAAAGGGCTTTAGGGTTTCACTTGTACATTGAGAGCGTGAGAGAGAGGAAACTATTGTAACCCTAATTTTTTAAAGATAGTAAAAGAGATCTTCTCACTCGTAGTAGACGTAGGCACACTATCGAATCATATAAATCTGCCGTGCTTGTGTGTTGATCTTTTATGTTCTCTTTATTTTGTTGGTTAACGTTCTAGAAGGTCAATTACCCACAACTTGGACTGGTCATGAAGGGGCCGTTGAGTTTTGTTCATTTGCCGAGACCCTAGGTTACTACTTTGAGTTGTCCAGGTAACCAGTGGTATTCTCCTAAGTGTTGTTTAACCCCTAGTTAGCAATCCAGCATACCCAAAATTAAAAATAAAAAATAAAATAAAATTAAAAATACACAAAAAGTTAGAATATAATACTCCGATGAGTACTCGAGTGCTTTTTGACAAAACACTCACCTGTGTACGTGGGTGGTGAGGTCGAGGTGGTCCGCAGGTACAAAATCCATGTGATCTGCTGCCCTGTCATCTCCTTCGACAGGGCCCTGTCATCGAAGTTTTACTCGCCAAGCGCTAGTCTAGGGAGTAAAACTTGTGTCACAAGATGTTGTGACTGAACACGGTCACAGCACTCAATATGAGCCACGTGGTATATCGTATACTATTAGGCTAGGTAACAAGGTCTGCCAACCGGAACTGACGAAAGCTCGTTCTTAGAAAACAAGGTTTTGCCAACTCATTGTAGACGTGTAGGAGAGAGAAAAAATTCGCTGGTCCCCGGGACTTTCAAACTTTGAAGGACCGCTCCCAAAAATGTCTGGCACTTACCTTTGTCAACGGGAATTTTTTTTGAAGCGGTGTGGTTCATCGGGAACAATGACTCATTTCTCGTGTAGGAGCTGTCGTAGTCAAGCTTTCCCAAGAAAACAAGCAAAGGCACCCTCAAATAGGGAAAGAATTCGTTGTCCCAGAATTCTTTTCTTCCCTTCCCCTTAGCATAGTTCAAAGTCTCGGCCGATACCAGTCTGGATCGGGATCGGGATCGGAGCCCACCGATCCGATCCAAACTATGTCTGTCTTGTCCAAGTTCTCTGTTTTCTGAAGGATTTTCACACCGTATCGGGGCGAGTTAGCCGATCCAGCCTCCCATCCCGAGACTTTCATCCATGCCCCTTAGTGAGCTTTGTTGCTGTCCACCTCATGAAGATGTCCTCCTTAGGTCCAAGCCATATGATGCTCCTCAACTTCACACCACACAACTCCCATCCACCATCAATAGTTTTTAACTGTAGAAGAACATCCCCTGAGATAGACACTTGGCTGTGTTTGGCACATGAGAAAAAGAGTCCAACGACAAATATTTAGGGCCCGTTTGGCAAACCAGTGGAAGCAAAAAGTAACTTCTAAATTAAGTTGCTGAATTTAAAAGTTGTCATCTGAAAGCAAAAGTTTGTTTGGTTAAACACTGACTTATAAGTCAAAATGTAAAAAGTTAGTTTGGCATTAATTAAGGTAAAAAGTCATTTTCTTATAATTTTATATACATATTATATTCTAATAAACCATTAATAAAGATCATAAACCAATATCACATATGTTGTTTTTTTTTTTTTAAATTTAATTATAAATGGTCAGTAATAAACCACAACCAAGTGAGTCATTTTATTGATAATTATTTTTTCAAAAAAGAGATGGTCTACTAATATACTCCTCAGCAAACCATCCCTGCTTTTTCTCCTTCATAAGATGTTTTCTATCTACACTTCATAATGTGAAGTTTACAAGGGTAAAATTGACATTTGGAAAGATTCACTTAAAATTAGATGCGTCAGTTCCACAATTTGACTTACTTCGACCAAAAGCAAGAAGCAAAAAAATTTTGCTTCCACCAAAAGCAAGCTTTTGGCTTTTGAGAAGTAATTCCAAAATAGATACCCAAACAAACTTTTCAACTTTTTTTCTTTTGGAAGCAACAAAGTAACTTATTTCAGTGTTGCCAAACGGGCACTTAGCTAGACAAATATTATTTTGGTGCATGTCAATATTTAGTCACGTTTGGTATGTGTATTAGTGAGCTTACTTCATTTTCTTTCAATTTGTGTGGGTCCCACAAACCTAATATAATCTAATCATAAATGATGCTAACCTAATCCAAATAGTAATCCTAACCAAATAGGATTGTTATAATGTGTGATGGACTATATCCACCATTATGGACTATATCCACCAATAATGATTGGCCATATATCCCATGCACCAAAATAACTAGTATGGGAAGACTTGGGTAATCCTTCATCATTGTGTAATTTTTAAAAGGGAAAATTTCTAAAAAGAAAATAAACTTTTTTCTATTTACAAAATCAAAAATAAATTTCTCACATTCCCAAAAAAAAGTAACTAAACGCCCTTTGAAAGGGCGTTTTTCCCTGACAAATATAAAAGGTAAAAAGACTAACTGTTTCCCGGACAAAAGTTGAAAAGGCTGACAAACGCCCTTTTAAAGGGCGTTTGCTCATATATGAGTAAAACTTTTGTCCCGATACGAGCCACAAGGCACTCTTATTGGACGATGACCATATGGATGTTTGGCAAATCAATAGGTGGACCTACACACTAAAAAAGAAACATGATTAGTGGTTTATAAGCATTGGATTGAAGTTATTTTCAAGGGTTGATTTTAATCATAAGAATTTGAGCATTATTTGAGTGCAAAGATCCAAAGGTTGTAAATTACTAATCAGGCTGATTTTTGGACTGTAGGTCCATCAAGGGACTGATCAAACATACATACAGTCAGCGTCCACTAAGAGTGTGCCACGTGGCTCGTATTAGGACAAAAGTTTTAGTATGGAAAACGCCCTTTTAAAGGGCGTTTGTCAGCCTTTTTAGCTTCGCTATTTTCGTCAGGAGAAACATCAGAAACAATCAATCTTTTCACCATTTATTTATGTCAGGGAGAAACGTTTAGTTACTTTTTTTGGGAATCTCAGAAATTTATTTTTATTTTTGTAAATAGATTAAAGTTTTTTTTTTTTTAGAAATTTTCCTTTTTTAAAATTATAATTATAATTTTCAAACCGCCCCCTTCGTAAATCGTGTTGTGTGTACGGGAAGGCTTGGGTAAGCGCACACAACCGTAGGACTAGTCCCATAACCAATGTGTGTGGGGACACCTACCTTATCAAAAAATAAAAAAATAATATTACAATAGTAATTTTATTGTGCATTTCTTTTGTAAAATCAAAAATAAAATAATTCATTGCATTCATTTGCAATGCACAACCAACCAATCGGCTAAACTTCTTTTGCATCTATTTACATGGCGTGAACCAAACAGTTGTAAGTGACTTACATCGCAAGTGATTGCAACACAATTCATTCTATTTGCACTAAAGTGCATAATGGACCCAAGTGCAGCGAACCAAGTAGGGCCTTAGATACTACTAACTGTATGGATGTTTGGCCCATTACTTGTTGGACTTACATTTGAAAATTCAAACTGATTAGTAACTTCTATCCGTTGGATTAGAGTCTTTATTAAGATTTATTTTAACCGTACTCAGATCCAAAGGTTAAAAATCACTAATCATGATGATTTTTTGGTATGTAGGTCTACTTAGGGATGGGTCAAACCTCCCTACGGTCAGTACTCTCTAATAGTGTGCCACATGGCTTACACTATCATCCATCATCAACGTTGATGATGGACCTCATCCCTCATTTAACTTTTGCTATTTAGGTAGGTGTATGAAGCCGGCACGCGTGGCCAACCCCTGTTTTGCCTTCTATAATAACACTTAGGTTCCGAGGACCACCTTTTTCTGACTCCTCTCGGTGGTCGTGCGGTCAGCCGTGGATTTCACGAATCCAAGGGTGGTTGTAGCACCCCAAAAAGTGAAAAAGTGATGCCAGCTCGAACGCTGACAACCACCATTGGATTCTTGAATTCTTGGATTCCAAGGGCCGAGAGGGATCAGAAAAAAGGGGGTCCCCTGAACCCAACCCTTATAATAAATTATAGATGTAGATATAAGTATAGGTATAGACATAGATAAACGACAATGGTCTTTCTTTTCATAGTAAGGCTCGTTTGGCAAACTAATGGATGCAAAAAGTAACTTCTAAATTAAGTAGCTGAATTTAAAAGTTGCCATCGGGAAGCAAAAGTTTGTTTTGTAAAACACCGACTTATAAGTCAAAAGGTGAAAAAGTTAATTTGGCATAAATTAAGTCAAAAAGTCATTTTCTTGAATTTTTTATAGATATTATATTCTAATAAAATATATAGAAAGATCATAAACTAATATCACATATGTTATTTTTTCAAATTTTTTTAATTATAAATGGTCAGTAATAAACGATGCACATTTTATGGGTAATTATTTTTTCAAAAAAGAGATAGCCTATTGACCAACTCCTCAGCAAACCATCCTTGCTTTTTCTCCTTCATAAGATGTTTTCTATCTACACTTCATAATGTGAAGTTTACGAAGGTAAAATTAGCATTTGGAAAAATTCACTTAAAATTAAAAGCATTGGATCCGCAAATTTTTTTTTGACTTTTGCTTCCACCGGAAGCAAGAAGTAAAAATATTTTGCTTTCACAAAAAGTAATTTTTTGACTTTTTAGAAGTAATTCCAAAATGCATACCCAAACAAACTTTTCAACCTTTTTACTTTTGAAAGCAAAAAAAGTAACTTATTTCGGGGTTGCCAATCGAGCCCTAAGTGTGATGAGGAATGTATGTTCCATTAAGTTATGATGACGACCACCAAGCAAAGGACTAAGAATCCCCAGTCTAGTTGATTTTTTCATACCTACTTGGCGCTTAGCGAGAAAAGTCATTGTTACGTGACTTTCCGCCGTATATGTACCCGACCAAGGTTTAAAGGGGACTGTTATAACAATATAACGGATTGGGGCTGTTACCATTTTTTCCGTTATAACGAAAAAAATGCTCAGGGGCAAAAATGGGAAATAATAGGAAAATAACAGAGAAAATGGAGTTTAAATTCAAATTTTGAAATTTGAATTTTGAATTTCAAAAACGGAAAATAACGGGAAAAATGGAAAAATGACCATTTTTTTTTCACAAATTTTTTCCAGAAAATAACGGTCATTTTTTTTGGCTTTTTAACTGTACATAACGTAACGGGGGAGGTCCGAATCTGTTATAATGAAAAAATCGCTCAGGGGCAAAAACGGAAAATAATGGAGAAAATGGCGCTTCAAAATTTCAAAAAATAGAAAATAACGGAAAAACGACCTTTTTTTTCACAATTTTTTCCAGAAAATAATAGTCGTTATTTTTGTTATAACGGAAAAATAATGGCCATTATAACAAAAATAACCGCAGTTATTTTTTTGGCTTTTTACTGTACATAACGCAATGGGGGAGGTCCGAATCCGTTACAACGGCCGTTATTTTCATTATAACGGCCGTTTTTTAAACCTTGTACCCGACTACCCTGTTTTTAATTTTAAACATGGGCTCTCGGTGTTATTCACGTGGGATGGAGAGCCATGTACGACTAGGAAATGCACCAAACAAGTTGATTTTTCGGGAGTACATTGCCGACCACCGCCTGTAAGCCAAGGTGTTGACCACCCACAATATGAGACAGGTGGCATACTTTTAGATAGATATCCTATCTATCTATCTATCTAGTGGCTCATGTAAGTTAATGATTCGACGTATTACATACAGATGAGGAAAACTTGTATCACAAGAAATTGTAAATCACACAATCACAAGCCAATGAGTTCTCGGCACCTACACAAGCTGCGTTTTGCAACGTACCCATGTGCTTTGTTTTTAGGTGTACGTGCCCAGAACTCATTGGCTGTGATTGTGTGTGATTTGCAATCCGATTGTGAGAGGAGTTGTACTCCATACAGATGGGAACTCACAGCGACCGAGCACCTACCAAACTACATGAAAATATGTTTCAAGGCTATTTATGACATCACAAATAGCATTAGTCAAAAGGTGCTCACAGAACATGGATGGAACCCCATAGTCTCCCTAGCTACGTAAAACGGTATACAACAAACTAATTAACCTAGCTATTGCATCTGGTGATTTCATTTGTTAGTTCAATTCCCATTACAAGTGCCAATGAACCAAACAAATTACTGTTAATCTTACTGCTGATTCAGTGGGCAAGTCTGTGCAACGCGTTTCTAGTAGAAGCAAAATGGTTTGCCTCCGGGCACACGCCAGAGGCAGAGGAATACTTGGGGAGAATGGAATTATTAGCACAGGAGTGAATGTGGTGTTAGTACACATGTTCTTTCTTGTGGGCCAAGGTATAAACAAGGAGAGTGTAGATCGTATGGACAATATTCCAGGCCACATATCTTGCCCGGCAACTATTCTTCGTCTTTGGGATGACTTGGGAAGTGCAAAGGTAAGAAAACGAGTGGTTACTCTCTTGTCATGCAGTACACACATTATTGTGGCCGCGGTTTTGTTTTATATGTGGAGGGTTCCACTTAATGATGTCCAAGACTCCAGGTAATTAACCTAGTGGTATTTCCATTTTTTAGGAAGCAAGTAAATTAATAAAGCAAATAACATCCATCCATTGTGGGTCCCAGTAATGTTAGTATTAGAGAATGACATTGTAATAAGGTGTGTAGAATACAACATATCATTATTTGTGTATCTCATCACATTCTCCTAGTTTTCAAGATTAAGATAATTAGATTTATCTATCAATTACCATATTATATTAGATTTGATTAGGATTAGTTTCTAATCTTTTGATAATTTGATTAGAATTAGTTTCTTTATTTAAATCAGATTTATTTTCTATATAAATCATTGATTAGAGTCAATGTACTTAACCCAAGTTATTAGTTAATCTTAAATTTCTACATGGTATCAGAGTCATTGTTCTTCTGAGAACAAGCTCTCGATTCTGTGCCCTCCGGCGGCCAACATTGATGCCCCTGTCCGATAATCATTACCCACCATCAACTATTGGGTCAAACATCCCTAACCTCCCATCAAATGTTTATTAAAGCCCTTCAAAATCTCATTACATTTTATTTACTCAAAACATCTCCAATAAGACTTTAGTTGGACACCGATCTGTCTTCGATAAGTTCTAGGAAGAAATCATGAAATAACTTCTAAGAAGAAATGCATGATTGACTTGATCTAGTGGGCCACCGGCTTCGACAAACTCCAAGATGAGCATAATGCGATAGTGATGGACTTCACAAACAAGTGATGACCACCATCAAATACACGAACGGATGTTTCAACTATTTATCATAGTTACTACATGAAGATCAATGGTTCATATTTCTTGTAACCAATCGCATATATGTTTCTTCTTGAAAGAAACATTCTATTACAAGAGAGCATTAGAGAATGACATTGTAAAAAAGTATGTGAGATGCACCATTTTATTATTAGAGTATCTCATCACATTCTTCCGATTGTCAAGATTAGGATAAGATTTGCCTAACAATTATGATATTAGATTAGATTTGATTAGGATTAATTTCAATCTTTAGATAATTTGATATCTTAGAATTAGTTCTTATCTTTAGATAGGTGAAGCAAGGCAAGCCTTAGCTCGGCTAGCAAGGCAGCTAGGCGCAAGGCAGGGCAGCTAGCAAGGCAACGACAGCAAGCAAGGAAAGCAGCTAAGCAAGCCAACTAGCCATGGCACTAGCAGCTGAAAAACAAACAAACAAACTAGACGGTCCAACACTCATATCTAGAGCTAGGTTTCAACACCATTCATTGGTAAGGCGCTACATGCAGCATTCTCGACGGCGGCTATCCCGAGCGCTCCCAAAAGCCCCTACGGTGGTGGACTAGAGCTGGTAGACAGCCCTCACCCCGGGGGGGAGTTACTAACCATTGTCGACTTTTCGATTGGACAGCCTCTCGGGTACTACGGCTCTTGGCCTCTATTCACCCTGTCACATCACGTGATAGCGTGGATTTATTTTCTATATAAACCCTTGATTAAGGTCAATGTATTAAAGGGTAATCGAAGTTATGATCAATTAATTTTAAACAGTTAATTAGGTCATTTCATTGGTCTTCTTCTTGGACCCATGCAACATATGATTTTATTTTCATTATGTCTCATCTGAGTGTCGGGTCATGGATTAATACTACGATTTTGACCAATTGACAGGATGAGAAGCAAGAAGGACACGACGGATCATACGTAGACTGTTACATGAAGCAACACGAAGGCTCAACAATTGAAAACGCAAGAGCACACGTCGTTCGTTTGATTTCAAATACATGGAAGAGATTGAACAAGGAGTGCCTCTCGCCGAATTCTTTCTCACCATCTTTCACAAAAGGCTCACTCAACGCTGCAAGGATGGTTCGTGTGATGTACAGTTACAACGACAATCAAGGCCTCCCAACCCTTGCGGAGCATATCAAATCATTGCTCTATGAATGTATTCCCTAATAAAGGCAACCTTTAATGATTTAAGAGACTGCAGTTAGCATTCAAAACTTTTTAGGTTTTCTTTTACGCCAAACAAAAGGAGACAAAGCTGCAGAACTTGAAAAAAAAAAAAAAAAGTTGCATAAATTGATGTTTTTCCTCTACATCACTCCGGAATTATAGATTAATTAGAAAGTGGGTAGGTGGTAACTCTCATTTAGAGTACAAATTTGCTGACCGGTGTCCACGGACTACAGTACGAGCCACGTTGCAGTCCTTTAGAGATCATGACCGTATGAATGTTTGGCCCATATCCCTAGGTACGTGGACCTACATATATACCAATAATCAGCCTAAGTAGTGATTTACAACCCCAGGTTTAAAGGAGGCCGTTTTAACGGTTAAACGGACTGGGGGTGTTACCGTTTAAACGGCCGTTAAAACGGATTGGAACGGTCAGGGGCAAAAATGGAAAAAAACGGAATTAAACGGATTTTAATGGATTTTAACGGTTTTAATGGAAAAGAACGGAAAAAGTGGCGCTGAAATTCAAATTTTGAAATTTGAAAATAAAAAAAAAAAATAGAATTTAACGGAAATTAAACGGATTTTAACGGAATTAAACGGCCATTTTTTTTACAAATTTTTTTGAAATTAAACGTCTGTTTAAACGATTTTAACGGCCGTTAAAACAAAAAACCAGCCATTTTTGTCAAAACCGATAAAACGGGTTTAAACGGTTTAAAAGGAAACGGGCTTGGGGCGTTACCATTTAAACGGCCGTTTTTAAAACCATGTTACAACCTTAGGATTTTTGCACCCCAAATTAATGCTCGAATTACACGGTTAAAAATCAACCCAGAAAAAACGACTCCAATCCAAAAACTTTGGCGTCTCACAAAACCCACTTGGCACTCTTTGGGGCCAACAAACCCAATGAATGTGTAGCTGACCTTTATGTAAACCGCAGACAAAAAGTCAGCCCATCTGACAATTTCTAGCCATTGGATTTGAGTACAGCCCCTCCCGTCAAAAAAAGTGCAAATCCAATGGCAGTGTAAAATCGTTGAATCAAATGGCTGTAAATCACTAATCAGAATGCAAAGAATGCTATGTACGTGGCCTTTATGGATTGACGTCCACTCATGGATATGTTCATTTTGCCATGGATGAAATGTATGCTGACCATCAGAAAAACCTTTTCTCACCCATTTGGTTGAGAAGATGCCTCAACCCCCTATCATGTTTTAACATGTGGAGGGCAAGTCAAGGGGAACCGAGATAATTTGTTTTGGTTAGATATTATCATCTTGTTATAAGATTTCCTTTATTGCTCACAATTGGTTTTGGTCGTGATGTAAGAAGCTGGCTTAATCCAAAAGCGTAAGCTAGCACTATTTCTATTACTCAGCACTGCTATCTGGGCCCACTAACTGCCACATGGAAGTGTAGCCCATCCCTCGGTGGATATATATACCAAAAATCACCATGATTGGTAATCTCTAGCCATTAAATTTTAGTACTTTTTAAGATGTGATTCTAGCCGTTGATTTCAACCATGTTTTTAAGTACTAAAACCAACGGCCAAAAATTATCAAACAAATCGCTTTTCATAAAACTTCAATCTCAATTTTGATCGTACAAATGTAAAAATCAAAACATTCTCTACACCTTGAAAAATTGATTAGGTCATTATCAAACAAATCACTTTTCATAAAACTTCAATCTCAATTTTGATCATACAAATGTAAAAATCAAAACATTCTCTACACCTTGAAAAATTGATTAGGTCGTGGTTTATGCAAGATAGAAAAGACATAACAACCATTAAACCTTATTCAATTTTGATTAGGTCGTGGTTTATGGCCTAGAAAAATCCATCGCCAATTAGCAATAGGATCGTTCACATCATAAACACCACGCGGCCTGCATAAAGAATCTTATTTGAGCTACGACATACCTGTAGTGACATAGCGGAAGTATGAAGTTAATCACAAAATCGTGCATGGGAGAAGATCACACTCTTCAACCCTCTAAAAACCTTAAATCCACAAGGAGAAAAGAACAATAGAATTCTAAACAAAAACTTTCATTGGTAATTTCGTCCAATTACAACTTATTTTTATAAGACAAACTAACTAATAAAGAATAGAAAGCAACTAAAACTCTAAAACTCTAAAACTGCTAAAAATAGTTTCTCAAGACAGTAAACCTACTCAAAATAGAAATTCTAATTCAAGCAAAACCTTCATCCTAATCTTAAAATTGCAAATAACTTTGACCTTCAAATGGCAATTTTACCCTTTAAACAATGAAATTAGGCTTAAATCCCAAGAGCTGAGAGAGTTTAATTTTTTAAATTTGTAGATCTCGTCGAGTGTTTGAATTTGCATATATAATTCACCCAATTTGGAGTTTTGGACTTTGAGGCCCATTTATTATGGACTTTCAGGCTTTAGGCTTCCGATTGGACTTCTTTGCCTCGAATCGATCCATGAATTATTCCGCAACCTGTTCTACATCATGTGGCCATAGAGATCAACCAATGTTTAGTGTTTACAAGCCAATTAAAGAAGCACCCAACACATCCCCTTAAGCAAGCTAAAACGTGGCTGAGGTTGGAGTCTATCTTCACCTGTCCAAAACAGACAATATGATGGTGCTTCAAAAGTTGTTAGATGAGTGTGGGACTTCCCCAATTCTCATCCAACGTTTCGGGTTATGGTCTTCATGGGTGGGGTTTTGGAAAATTGACCCAGATTCAGTATAAGACCACACAACTTGCAGAGGATTCAAAACAAAACAAAAAAAATTGGAAAAAGGAAAGAAAAGAGCGAAGGAAATATGTATATATTAACTTGTATACATCTGAATACTTCTGAAGTTACATGAATTCCCCTTCAGGTTTGCATTTTGATCTAAAGTTCTAGAGTGATAACAACACTCTCTAAAAGGTTGCCTTTATAAGGGAATACTTTCATAGAGCAATGATTTGATATGCTCCGCAAGGGTAGGGAGGCCTTGATTGTCGTCGTAACTGTACATCACACGAACCATCCTTGCAGCATTGAGTGAGCCTTTTGTGAAACATGGTGAGAAAGAATTCGGCGAAAGGCACTCCTTGTTCAATCTCTTCCATGTATTCGAAATCATACCAACGACGTGTTCTCTTGCGTCTTCGATCGTTGAGCCTTTGTGTTCCTTCATGTACAAGTCGATGAATGACCCGTCGTGTCCTTCTTGCTTCTCATCCTGTCAATTGGTCAAACAGTAGTATTAATCCATGAAGTCATGAACCATCATTCAGATGAGGCACAATGCAAAAAAAAAAAAAAAACGTGTTGCATGGGGTCGAAGAAGAAGACCAATGAAATGATCAAACAATACCGGAACCCACCATCCATGTTTACTTGCTTCCCAAATGTAAATACCACTAGACTATGTGGACATCACAAAGATGTACCCTCCACATATAAAACAAAACGGCAATAATGTGTATACTGCATGACAAGAGAGTAACCACTCGTTTTCGTACCTTTGCACTTCCCAAGTCATCCCAAAGACGAAGAATAGTTGCCGGGCAAGATATGAGGCCTGGAATATTGTCCACACGATCTACACTCTCCTTGTTTATACCTTGGCCCAGGAGAAAGAACATGTGAACTAACACTACATGCACTCCCGTGCTAATCACTCCATTCTTCAAGTACTCCTCTGCCTTTGGCATGTGCCCGGAGGCAAACCATTTTGCTTCTACTAAAAAAGCGTCGCACAGACTTGCCCACTGAATCATTTAGATTAACAGTAATTTGTTAGTTTAGAGCACTTATATAGGTTCCATCCATGTTCAAGTGAAATCACCATAATAGGCATAAAATCATGGTTAATTAGTAGGTTGTATACCGCTTTCCGTAGGGAGTCTATTGGGTTCCATCCATGTTCTGCGAGGATCTTGTGACTAATATTATTAGTTATGTCGTAAATAGCCTTGAAACATGTTTTCATGTAATTTGGTAGGTGCTCGGTTGCTGTGAGTTCCCATCTGTATATAATTCGATCGTCAAATCATTAACTTAATTAGAGGAGCCACTAGATAGATAGGATTGTGTTTCAGAATTAGAAACAGAAGCGTCGTATGTCTTACTTGTTAACTGCTTCTGTGAAGTGAGTGAGTTCTTCGAGTGTCCCATAAACATCGAAAATGTCATCTATTATGTAGATAAGTGAAATAGGTTTAGTGAGCTCGATCCTTTGCTCAGAAAACCTTGGATCTGTGATGGTCGCCATGGACCACACGTACCACTTAAGTGGTTGGTCTCTTGCAAACTTCAAATCCTGTGCTAGACCCAGGTCTCTCCACCACCTAACTTGGCAAAGAATAATATTAATTAGAAGGAATAATCTTAGTAAATAAACAGAAGAGATCAAATATTAAACCTGTGATTTTATCCACTTACTTGGTAACTTGCAAGAGCTCTCTTTGATGTAGAGATTGAACAATGTTGAAATCCATTTTCGCAAGTTCCTCTAAGACACTGTTCGTTCCATATGATTGTTCAAAATTTTTGATGTAGTGTTTGGCTTTGAACCTTGCCAAGCTCTTGTGATGGGGATTCTCCAAGGTATCCTCTACGACTCTAGCTAGATCTTCTTCCAGATGCGTCATCGAAGCATTAAGGTTCTTTCTAGCAAATGCATTGGCTTCATCAAGTATATTTTCTCCTTCTATTCCAAGCTGTGAAGCTTCATATAGACCCATCAGTCCTCTAACGTCTTCACTTAATGAAACTTTAAACTCCCCATCCTTGTCCTTGAAGTTGTTAAACACATCTGCTCCATATACACAAGTTAGTCATGACTATGTTCTTGATTAACAAACTTGTAGGAAAGATTTTGTGGAATAACAACACTTAAACCCACCTGCAGGCACATGGTACCCATCTTGTCTCAGTAATCGAAAACAAAGCGAAACATTATACAAATCATCATCACCACCAACACCACCATTAGCCATAAAGCTTCTGTACTGCCTACTTAAAACTTCTTCTATCTCCTCCTGGAAGTGGTAATCAATGCCAAGGCGTTGGAGGGCATCGATCATGATCAAGCACTTGAATGGGTCTTCTGCTTTACGGAGTATCCCGCTAACTTCCTTCAATTTCTCCACATGTTCGATGTCGAACCCATCCTACATGATTGACAAAGTACGTTAGACATCGAAACATTAAAATACACATAAGAACGAGTAACAGATATAAACACACACACACACACACACACAGAAAGCAAGAGCAACTTGTGGTCGTGGGTTATAGCGCTTGCCATGTAGTCATTAGACGGTGTAGAAACCAACTTGTGGTCATGGATTATAGCGCTTGACATCATGTAGTCTTTAGACTGTGTGGAAGCAAAGTTTTGGTCATGGGTGATGCTCTGATTAAAAGCAACAGACATGTAAAGAACTGCCACATTTGTTGTGCCTAGTTCTTGGATTTTGTTTGGAGCCAAGGACGAGGCAAATAAGCTTTTTGAGGAGGCCATGGAGAACTGAGTTTGATTTGTTAATGGAAATTGAGAGAATGAGAGAGCTTTGCGATGAAATTTGAGAGAAACCAAGAGACTCTATTTATAGAATCTTAGCCACCGAAAAAATCTGCCTATGTCAATTAATGTGGTCGATATAAAATGTGGCCCGTATCGTCACGCGGTGTGTAGGGTACACGTTTTATTGGTGGATGTGGTTTAAAACCATTTTATTAATGGAGTACTCGTGGCAGGAACCAAAGGGTCCACCTGTTTGACTATTTCTCTTTGCGTGACATGATGTGAGTTCATTTTTGCTGCTAAGCACTTCGCTGCTCTGCAGCTCTCCCCACCACATGCACCCGGCAGGAGGAAATATTTGTTGTCATTTGATACTTCAAATTTGAAATCTCCCACACCCACAAATGCTATCTGGATCTCACTTAAGGGCTCACTGACCTTATGGATGTTTGGTCCAACTTTCAGTGAACCTGTATACCAAAAATCAACTTGATCAATGACTTCTACCAGTTATGTTTTAGCATAAAAACAAAACTTAAATTCAACGGCAAATAAATCACTGTATTAAAAATGTTAAAGCCAACGATTAGAATCACCAATTGAACTGATTGTTTTTATGTAGATCCATCAAGAGGTGGACCAAACATCCATAAGGTCAGTCTGCCCTAAAGATTAATATACATGGCACTGTGGGAGGGGACATCAAACTTTGATGTCTTCCCCAGGCGACATCAAACTCGAGCTCCACCCCTCGGTGTACAAGTTGGGTGGGGAGGCGCATAGCAGCGACTCTTCCTGCTAAGCGAAAGGAAGCCAGAAAATCAACTTAACTAAAATATTTGTCGTAGATCTTTTTAAGAACTCATTTTTAAAAATATATTTTTAGAAAAATTATTTTTTAAAAATAAAATTATTTTGAAAAATGGCGATCCAAACACCCCCAATGAAAATGGGATTAATGCGTTAAATGTAACCCAGTACGAAGTTTCTATATTTGTGGAATTATGAGAGATGCGACGTCAAACTTACTAAGAAAATGCACCCTCAAATAACGTTTTAAACCTTTTTTAAAACCCCGGTCTGAAGTCAGCTGGACCCCTGGTCGAGTCAACATTTTCAACTATTATTGTTTTTTTCTTTCTTTCCCTTGTGTACGTGCCAAGAACTCATTGGCTTGTGATTGTGTGATTTACAATTTCTTGTGATAGAAGTTTACGTCTCCTTAGATGGTCACTAGCTGACATTTTCCTTTTTTTTTTTTTTTTTTTATAGGTAACATACTAACAATTCCTTCCCACTTGAAACTCTGAGCGTATTGTACTTGGAGTAAAATTTGATGACAACGCAATATGATCCACGTGGCACACTCTTCGAGGATTCTGACCGTATGGATGTTTGGCCAATCCCTAGGTGGACCTACAAACCAAAAATCAGCTTGATTAGTGATTTCTAGGCATTGGATTCGAATTATTTTCATGGGTTGATTTTAACTGTGTGAATTTGAGCGTATTGATCATTATTACAAAGATCAAAGGATTGTAATCACTAATCAGGCTGATTTTTGGTTTGTAGGTCCACCTAAGAATTAGAAAAACATCCATACGGACTGGGGGTGTTACCATTTTTTCCATTATAATGGCCGTTCTAACAAATTGTTATGCTCGGGGGAAAATGAAGGCACCAAAATTCAAAATCTGAATTTCAAAATTTCAATAAAAATAACATATAATAACGGCATATAACAGAAAAAATGAAAATATGAGGCGTTTTATCGAAAATAATTACTATTATTTTTAAGCCCTTTGAATTACAAATTCCTCCTTATTTCCTTATTAGTGTTATCACTTGTCTTTGTTGTACATGATCAAACCATCACAATCGACTTTCTTCTGTTCTGTCATTTATTGGGACTATTTCTATATTTTCACAAATACATTCATTTTTTAATTTTGTCTTACCACACATCCATTTCCATATCTTCATTTCGGATATACCCATTTTATGAATATGTTTCTTGATTGTCCAAACATTCTGCTAAATATAGCATCGCCGGTCTTATACGTTTTATAGAATTTCTTTTTTAGTCTAATTGGCACACGTCGATTACATAGCACTCTAAAAGCACATCTCCACTTTAGCCATCTCGCTCTAATTATATATACAACATCCTCTTCTATCTTTCATTCCTTATTAATTATTGAAACAAGGTAATGAAATTAATCACCTCAACATATCTTCTGTTTGTCAGTTTTAATTAACAAATTATCTATTCGCACCCATAATGAAATTGCATTATATATATTTCTATCTTGGTTCGACTTATGTTAAAAAAATTAAATTCTAAAATATTTTTCTAAAATTGCGTTATATATACCTTATCTATAGTCTTGACAGCTTGTAATATTCATCCGCATATAACACACACAAGGGGACCTCAACACGGATATGAGCAGTTACTTCATTCATAACAAAGCATGTATTTACTATTATTGTCAAAGTTAGTAATTTGGAAAAAAAAATACAATATGAGAAAAAGGTCAAGTATAATTTGGGTTTCTCATTAGAAAATTCATTTTAAAATTATGTAGAAAATAAAATGTAATAAAAATAATATTACTTTCTAGTTTTTGTGTAAAAAATAAATTTCCAGGCATCTAAAAATTATTTTTTAAAATAATTCAGAAATAATTTATGTAGAATACACGTATAATGCGAGAACAATACATTTCCTCATAAAATATTTATGTTTCGAAATGTGATACAATCAAGAAAAGATAAATTGATAAACTAAAGAACTGAAAAAGGGATGGGAATGTTTCCAAATATTGTTTCAAAAAGTTTGTAATTGTTTCGTCATTTTTTCAATATCTCGAAAATGTTTCCTTTTGTTTTGGAGTTTGTCTCGATTATTACTTGACAGAGAAAAATTTTAGGATTGTTGCCCATAAAAAGTTTCCTAAACATGATTCTTGCCCATAAACCTTACTTCAAATTTGATACGGGGCACACGTGAAACTCGAGGTTTGCTTGGTCACGTTGTGGCCGGCACTAACAGTGCAGGGACATAAGCGGCCCAACACAGGAAGAAAGTCAGAAACACGGAGCATCTAATTAATATCAAATGACGACATAAACGAGAGAAAAAGAAAGATAAAATTAAAGAGGACCACATCTTATTTCCTTGTGAGAATCCATCACATCCATGTGGCCCCCTTCCATCTACAGCGTCTCTTAAAAACGAAGATCACGTTCTATACGGAGGAGTAAAACTTCTGTCACAATGGGATTGCAAATCACACAAACACAGCCAATGAGTTCTCGGCACGTACACCTAAAAGCAAAAGCACATGGTACTGTTGCAAAAGCACTTGTGTACGAGCCGAGAACTCATTGGCTGTGTTTGTGTGATTTACAATTTCGTGTGATAGAAGTTTTATTCCTACGGCCCGGACAACTTTCTTTACTCGGAAATCACGCCAACAATTTTATTGGAAAAGTGCAACAAGGCATACCTGAGTCTTTTTCAATATTCCACTGCCATCTGAACCACATGGATGTTTATCTCACCCCTTGGTGAATATACACACAAAATATCACTGAGTAAAACTTCGATGGCAGGCCCTGTCATCCAAGGAGATGGCAGGGCAGCAGATCACAGCACCTGGATTTTGTACAGTTGGACCACATCGGTCTCACCGCCCAACGTACACAGGTGAGTGTTTTGGCAAAAAGCACTCAATTACTCGTCTGGTACGTGTGCGGTGAGGCCAGGTGATCAGTCTGTACAAAATACACGTGCCGAGATCTGCTGCCCTGTCATCAAAGTTTTATCCAAAACACCCTCATTGGTACTAACCATTAGATTTTAGTACTTTAGACGGGCGTTATTATAGCCACTGGATTCAACCATTATTTTTTTGAGTACTAAAATCAATGGTTAAAACGATCAAAAAACTGATTTTTGGTATGAATGTCTACTGAGGGGTGGGCTAAACATCCATGCGGTCATTGGGCCCAGTTGGCAGTGGTGAGTAACTAAAAATGCACCTTCCGCATCTGAAAGGGTCTCAGGTATACATGTTAATTACACCACGACCCTAGTGGAAAAGAAGAAAGAAAAGCTGTTGACTTCAAAGTCAGGGACACCAGGGTTTTTACCCCGTTTCGGATTTCGTTTCATCCCGTTTCTTGTTTAAAAAACGCAAAGACTTTGTGGTGCTGCAGACGGCCTGCAGTCAATGAACTTTTATCGACTTACCCAAAAAACGGCCAAGGACTGAGGCGAGGTGATTAAACTGTTTGAAGGTCTTTGAAATAAGTGCCATGTGAATCCTGTGAACCAGGACCGGTCTGAACCTAAGGACGATGACAGCCCCAAAGACCAGAACACTATTTCGGCCCCAACTAGATCTGGCACACCTTGGTGAAGTTACATACCAAAAATCAGTTTAGATTGATGATTTATAACCATTGGTTTTGAGCATTTTTTTTTCTTCATGTGGTGATTTCTTGCCATTGGATTCAAGCATTTTTTTACCAAACTCTAATCTAACTGCTAGAAATCACCAATGATTTTGGTGGCAGGTCCATAAGGAGTGTGCCAGACATCCATAATCAGTGGGCTCAAATTCTGAGCCAACCATGAAATTGATAAAATTCACTAATTGGTTGAGAATCCATCTTAACTCATAATCTACACTTAAGGCTCTGCTTGGTACACCGTAAACTAAACTAATGCATTTGCATTTGCATTTGTTTAGGTGATCTCACGCAATGTTTGGCGCTTGGTTACCCATTGTAAAGTTGGACCACCAGTGGCGGAGCTAGGATTTTGTTTAAGGGAGGGCAAAGTGGCAAGCAACAGTCAATTGACAATGTCAATAACAATTGATGACATTTTTAGTTGACAAAATTATCCCTTATAGAAATGGGCAATTAATTAAAGCCCAGCAACTTTTAATTATTCACCCAAACTAGGACCCAATTTGTTTGAGTAAATCTGTGATGACGGACATCAGTCATCAACATTGATAACGAACCATAATATGGGCCACATGGCACACTCTTAAAGACCACTGACCATATATATGGATGTTTGGCCCATCCCTAGGTGGACCCACAGACCAAAAACCATCATAATTAATGATTTCTATCCGTTGATTTTGACTCTTTTTCATGGGAAATTTTTTAACCCTTTGATTCAAACATAATTTGGGGGTACTTAAAGGTTAGAAAACACTAATGAGGTTCATTTTTTTATATATAGGTACACCTAGGATGGGCCAAACATCCATGTGGTCAGTGATCTCTAAGAGTGTTGCACGTGGCAAATAATGTGGACCACCTAGGGAAGGGTCAACTTCAGAAGGGCCAAACATTGAAGTTGATGGGAGTGCTGCACTAGCACAAACTGTAGACCACCTAGGGATGTGCAAAAATTCAAAGTTGAGGGTGGGCAACGGCACCCCGGCCCCTGGCTACGCCACTGGGGACCACCATAAATGAATGTCGTGCCCCTGTATTCCCTAGTTAAAATTCATTGCATGATAATACGTGACAAAACTTGTTCAATCATTAGACATTTTTATTATAATGTTTTCTCTCCCAACCGTTACTAAAAGTCAAGTTTTGTTTTTAAAACATCATCGATTCTTTTAAGAAATGACATTAATAACCAACTAACCTATGGTAGTTATATAACTTATATAAATAGTATAAAAGTCTTTAACTTCTAAAGTCAAACTACTAGGAAGAGAGTTAAATGTGGATGCTTTGTAAAATTTCTCTTTTAACTGTACTCATAATTATCATATTTTAAGGAATGAAACTTTTTCTTTTTTTCTTTGATATCCATTTAATTATTAACTATTTTTACCAATTATAAATTGATATTTATATTAATTTAAAATGCCTATAATATCCTTGTAAATTTAAGTTTATATAAGTAATCATGAAGTACAAAAGAGTAATGTCTCTTTTTATATTACTGCCATTTCAACAATATTTTTACCAATTATAAATTGATATTTACATTAATTTAAAGGGTCGGACTCGAGGGGACACCCATTTTTTACCCCCATTTATGATTTCCCCCTGTGGTCGTAGACTTTGGTGTTTTCTTTCCTTTGTGGTTTGGTGGGGCCTTTGGAGAAGGAGAGGAATAGAAGATTCTTCAGACTATCTTCAATATCGTTTTATCTATCAAAGCGATTTACTCTTTTCCTGGTCTAAGATATATATATATATAGAGAGAGAGAGAGAGAGAACCTAGCCTTTGAGGACTAGTAGTCTTTAAATGGGAGTCCATTATTTTAAAATATGGGCTCTTAATGGCTTTCTTGTTGATACGAAGGTCTTCTCAACCTCCAGTTTTGTTGTTTTGTATCACTTTTCTTTCCTATATATATATACTAGTGGGTGCCCTGTGCCATCTGCACTCCTCGACAAAGAATTTGCCAAAATTAGGTGAGTGGCGAAGATCCACCATCCATTTGGGGGAGGATTAGATCTCGGCTCATTTCTTTGTTGATGCTTCTAAGATGAGGTATAAGTAGGGAGACAACCAATGTGTTTTGTTATATAGAATAGTAAATGGCACATGCCACGGCACTCTTCGACAAAAGTGTTTGCAAAAATTGGGTGCCTTTGGCACTCAAACGGTATAACGGGCTGGGGCGTTATCATTTTTTCTATTACAACGACTGTTATAACGGATTGTAACACACAGAGGGAGAAATGGGAAAATAACAGAAAAAAAAATAAATAAATAACGGCGTTGAAATTCAAATTTTGAATAAATTGAGGTCAAGTGAGGCGGATTGAGTGGTTGAAATCTAACCGTCCACATTAGATCGATGGATTTGATCTCAACCACTCTTTATCTGACCGTTCAGATAAGAGAATGCAACTGAGTTGTCTTGTTATATGTGTGGGTAGTCTGTACCCGCGGCACTTTCCGACAAAGTGTTTGTCAAAATCAGGTGGGAGTTAATCTCAGCCACTCATTATTGAAGCCATATAACATAAGAAGGGGTATAAGAAAACCATAGTCACTTGTTATATTGATAGTGGGTAGCCTGTGCCCTCGGTACTCCCCGTCAAAGCATTTGCCAAAATCTGGTGTGAGTGGCTAAGATCCACCGTCCATTTGGGGTATAAGATCTCGACCCTTCTTTGTTGAAATAGATAAAAGGGGGTATAAGTGGGGAGACAGACAACTTCCCTGTTTTGTTACATAGATAATGGGTGGCCTGTGCCCACGACACTCTCCAACAAAAGCATTTGCCAAAATCGGGTGTGAGTGGCTGAGATCCACTGTCTATTTTGGAGATAAGATCTTGGCCCTTCTTTGTTAAAACATATGAGAGGGGGAGACAACTTCCCTATTTTGTTATATAGATATAGATAAATATTTTAATGATCATAAGTAGGTAATTAACATGTATTCTTCTTTGTATTTTACTTTATCCTGACCACTAAGTTATTTACCTTCCTAATCGAACGTACACGATCTTTAACTGACAAATTGGTAGTTACTCAAATGACTCATGTCTTTAACCGTCTGATTCTTGCTGTCTCTGTCTTCTAATCTTCAAATAATAGGCGAAGTATGCGTACCACGACATCTCCACACTACACTAATACTCGTAGAAACAGTTACAAGAATATTTTTATGTCAAACGAAATATTTGTCAAATGAAATATGAAAATATTCCTTACATCAATAACCTTATTGAACTATTTAAATTTAGTATTAACTAAATCCTTGATCTCTTGAGTTATGGATCTATAGTGATTCTAGTTCATATGTTGTTTTTTTTTATTTTTTAGGAAATGCTATTAGTTAAAGTTGATTTTTGTGGTGAATCTTGATGTTATTGTTCGCATAATGTTTATGTTGTGTTGCTATTTTATAATTCATTATTGTTATTATTTTCTTATAAGGCTAATTGTTCATTCTTGATGAGGAACTTAGTTTTAGATATATGTTGTTTGCTCTATTTTGTTTGAGTCAAACTGGGACCGCCAAGGCGGAATGGATGGTCTAATTCCTAAGGTAATTGATTTTCAAGGTAATTGTTGAGTGATAAGTTTTGGTTCACAAACCATAAACCTTGATGGTTTGATTTTTGTGGGATAACATGCCATATTATCTATTAAAAATGATATTTTAGCAAAACTTAAATACAAAAATTTAATTAGTAATTTTACATCTCAAAAAGCGAGAAAAATAGATTTTAGATAAAGATTTTCTATTATATAAAATTAAAATTTTAATTAAATATTAATTATAATAATATAATAAATACAAAATGCCCTATTTAGAGTTTTCGCCTTAGGCCCCAAATTGTATCGAGACGGCCCTGCCCTGCCCTGGACGCACATGACTATACATAAAAAAATATTTTTCAGATCACATGTCACGACTTTACGGAACTTATCGTATCTTGTGTTGCAATTGTGGTAGTGCTATTAGAATTATTGTGATTTGGATCGTGTTTTTTGATAAGTGAAATCTGATCACATAGAAAAGAAATGCTTCCATTTCTATTACAGTAAGCTTTAAATGGGGTGAATATCCCTAGTACAATCATTTCGGCAATCTAAACCTTTATTTTTAGTTTCAATAATGAACCAATGACGGGGCTAAGCTTTTCTTATTGGGATCATGTCAATCAATGATGGGATTATTTATTCTTTTCATTTAATAATCATTACAAAGTTTCTAGAACCGAAGAGTTGTCATAATTTTCAAACGGAAAATTATAGTCACACCCCGCAAAAGTTAAAGGCACTCAACCAAAATATGTAATACTTATTCATTTGATGTGTTCATGTGTCCGACTTGAAGTGGTCGATCGTCGTCGGCTCGAGGGAAGCTTGATAGTTGGTCTGCACCAAGTGAGAAACATAAATATGAGAATGGGGGTGTTTGCAACGTTTTCAAAAGAAAATGCTCGTAAAACACAAATAAGGGAAAAAAAAAACATAAGGGTCACATGGGTGTGGGATATATGCGACTAAAATTTCTCTAATCAAATTTGTCTCTCCACATTTAAAAATACTAAATCTTTTGAAATTGCACCTTGAGTTGCTAATTTTCAAAAACTGCCCCTTTTATGTACATCCTCCAAAATTGCCCTATGGAGTTCAAATTTTCCTCTTTTTTGTGAACTTTTTTCAAAAATGCCCTCTATAATATTTGATACAAGTGAAAAAAATAAGGGTATTTTTGTCATCGATATCATTTTATGAGAAAGCGGATGAGCAGCACCCCTACTTCACGAAAGAAACTTTGATGTTCAAGGTTGGACATCAAAGTTCGATGTCCTACCCCAAAAATGCCGCGTGGCACATTCATTCGGACCCTCTAACTAATGAATGTTTGTCTCACCCCTAAGTGGACCTACACACCAAGAGTCAGCATTATTGGTGATTTTTAACCAAGGATTTGATACCTCAAAAAATGCTAGAATCCAACAGGTAGAAATCGCCCAAATCATGCTAATTTTTAGTGCCATCTTGGTCTAGCTAGTGGTGGATCACACATTGGTGGAGTCAATGGGCCTGAAAGAGTGTGCCAGTTAGTACTTTTGGGGTTGTAACATCAAACTTTGATGTCCTTCATGCTCTTTCCGTGATAAACATATGCATCACATGAGCTAGTACTCCGTACGTGTGTGTGTGTCTCTATATTGTCCAAGGCCTCAACCCAAGCCCAACCCAACTTTTATCCAGTCCTTAGATGCAGATCCGAGCCCAACCCAACCCACGTAAAAGCTAACACAAGCCCAACCCAAAGTCAGATTGAACCGGTCGGGCTCAGGTTGGGCCTGCCCAAGTTGCAGCACTACCTCAGAGCCTACAGAAATATCAATTTTGGGAGGTATATTATTGTACATGTACGAATGATTGGAGGTGAAGATCATTTGATCCTAATCTTTTCTTGCATAAAAGGTGTTGTTTGACAACATAAATAACTTATTTTGACAGCCAAATCATATTAGGATGAGAATAAAATTTATATTTGCCAAAAATACCATCACCTCTCTTGCAACCTAAAATCACTTTTTTAAAAGTGTTTCTCCTAAAATCAATTTGCTAAAACCGTTTTTCTCTCCACCTCTCTTTCTCTCTATTTTTGAAGGTTCTCTTAACCTCTCTTTAACAGGTGCCTCTGTAATAAAACTAATCGTGACTAGTATGAAATAAATGTCGGGCTCAAATTCAGTTGGGTTGCTCAAGGCCTCAATCTAAGTCCAATCCAATTTTTTATCAGGCTCAAAAATTTCAAACCAAGCCCAACCTGAGCTTAAAAACTGTCAGCCCATACCTTGCCCAAGGGCTTGAGCCCATCGCCTCAGGTTGGGCCGCCTAAGTTGCAGCTCTGTCTGCCCTACCTGTACGGTGCTGTGTTGAACGCACAAACAAATCAGGCCCCACTAATAAATGAATACTACCAAGATTTCCCTCGCTAAAGCTTCCTGATTGGGTGATTATGGCCATTGAGTGGTGGAAGTGTCTTTGATCTCTCATGTCCTCCATTCTAGCCGCCTAAAAAAAATTTGGGAATTTTTGACATACCCCCCCATTTTTCATTAATATTTGACATACCCCCACAATTTCAAAAAGCTGACATACCCCCATGACCCAGTCAACAGTCTAAGACCGTGGTTGACCAACGTCCTACTTCTTTCTTAAATGATAAAATGCCTAAAATTTTTAGAAATTTCCAAAACGCCCTAAAAACCACTCTTCTTCAACCCTCCCAAAATTTTTTCCTGATTTTGATCAAAGAATCCTACATTCTCAATTGCCTCATATCGTAACCATGGAGATGCAAGATACATCAAGCAATAGATTGCTAAAAAGGGGAAAGGTTTTGTCGATGTTAAAGATCAAGAACTGATCTGTAATGGATGTGCACCTCAACTTCCTCTAGGGTCCGGCCAATTTTTGAGCAACTTTTGTTAACTTGTTCCTCAATATCTTCTAAAAAATGGAGTACACTGCTACTGTAGCTTGGATGAATGCAGAGATATTTGGTGCCGGCAACGCAAGTGACTTGAGAAGCAACCAAAGCATTGTCTTCTTCCTAATCACAAGTTCTAAGAGAAACACCAGTAGTCTACATCTTCGTCCCAGAAACTGAGAAGTTTTTTTCTCGGGTAATTCAAATTAGTAGTTTTAAATTTTAAACCTTAGAACCCATCAACAACTTAGCATGATTCAACCCAAAGGCCATTTATTCTAAATGGAGAGATCCCTCTTAGAACAAAAAAAAAAAAAAAAACCAACCTAAAAATCCCTTGCAAAGAAAAGAAAATCTGAAAAAAAAAAGCAAGAAATTACTACCCTAAAAACTCATGCCCATTGCCCTCAAAATCAAGAACAGAACCCTATTCACACAGATTGAGGTAATGCCCTTAGCATCTTAGAGCACAAATGCCTTCCCAAACCATCAAGATCAGAATTTTCTACAAAACCTTATAATCAATTTCAGAAATCGAAATCCTAAAAATCAGAACTGGATCTCTGCGATTATGGTTTGAGGCAATTGAGAATGTTAGATTTTTTACCAAAATCAAGAAGAAGGAAAAGGAAGATATTTGGGAGGGTTGAAGAGGAGGTTGATTTTGGAAATTTTCAAAAATTATAGGCATTTTTGTCATTTTGTATTTAAGGGAGAAGCAAGGGATCTTGCTCACGTTTTAACGTTGGTAAACTACAGTCTTAGACTATTGACTGGGTCATAGGGGGTATGTCAGCTTTTTGAAATTGTGGGGGGCATGTCAAATATTGAACAAAACATGGGGGGGGGGGGGGGGGGGGGGGTATGTCAAAAATTCCCAAAAAATTTATGATGGATCAATGAGTAAAACTCCGGTCACAGCCCACAATACGAGCCATGTGGCATACTATTAGAGGGCGCTGACCATATGGATGTTTGGCCAGTCCCTCAGTAGACTTGCAAACCAAAAATCAGCCTGATTAGTGATTTCCAACATTTGGAATTAGAAACAGAACAAAAAGCACTCACTGCCACTTCGAATCTCTTCCATCTCTTTGAATGCATAATACAATTCAAAGTTATTCCACTCCACAACAAGATCTTGTAAGTCGGAAAATAAAAAAACAAAAGACCATATTACTCGAAGAAACTGTGAAAATCTGTTACAAGAAGCATAAGGAAGAAAAATCTACGGCATCTGAAGATGGTTTTTCGTCCTCTAGGAGAAGGTCTGTGGTCCAATGGCCGAATGTCTTGGGTTTCATAAAGCTTTAAGCTTTCGCATGACTGCATTATGGTGGGAATAGTTTAATGTTCCTGTCCTTCAAAGTTCAATTTTTTTCTTTTTCTTTTTACCTTTTCTGCTTTTCCTGAGATTTTCTTCAGCTCAAGCATACTTTGGTAACACAGCTTCAAAGCGTGAAGTGAAATAGTTTATTTTGCTTTTCTGAGATAGATTTTGGAGAATCTCTCAACCCAGGATTTCTTCAAAACTCTGAGAATGTTCTGGTTGCAGTCTTTCAAAAATCACATGTAAAATGGATGGAATTACCTGTGGAATAAATTGTTTTCATAGATACCATTTACATATCTTTGAGTTTTATCTGTCGATCTATCCAGCTATAATTCACAACTATGGTTTGATGCGTGGAAGTTTTCTATCAGTTGGAATTGAGAATGGGGGAGCTGGAAGTGGAGAAGCACGTCCAATAAATTTTGTCAGTTGAAAAGGTTTGTAACTTTAAAAGCTGCAGATATTATTAGATTTTTTTTTTTATAGGTATATTATCATAAGATTTTTATTTTTTTTTTGAAACCGTGGGTATCTGGGCCTCTTGGAGCACCCAACTAGTAGTCCCCCGGGGCACGATAGTCACCCCTTCCACACATGCCGGAGTGTGTTATCATAAGATTTTGATTACGTGCTTTTTAATTTTGAGTACTTTTGTCTTTAGAAGAAGGATGATTTTGAATCTGTGGTGATGGAGCATCTAAGGATGAACGGTGCATATTGGGGCTTGACCACCCTGGATCTTCTGGGAAAGCTGGGAACTGTGGATCAAGATGAAGTTGTTTCATGGGTCATGCAGTGTCAACACGAATCTGGTTTGTGCCCTAATCAATGCACGTTGATTTTATCTATTAGGAAATCAAGGTTACCCACCAGTTGGTTGTTTTTAGATCATAAGGACAGTCTGTAACACCAAGAATCTACCTGATCGGACTATATAATCATCCGATTTGGCTGCACATAAACCTGGATTAACAGTTTCAGCATTGTGGAGTTAGATAGTACTATACTCTATATATAGCGATTATCAATTGGATGATCCATATTGTAACCACTCAGATGATTATAAGTTATGAATATAGAGAACATGATATGCGCTACAGTGTTCTGTTTGTGCAGGTGGTTTTGCTGGTAACATTGGCCATGATCCCCACATTCTGTATACACTTATTGCCGTGCAAATTTTGGCCCTTCTTGACAAGGTAGATGTGCTTGACATCGAAAAGCTATCAAATTGTATCCTTGAACATATGGTTTTGTAGGGTTTGAGGTTTGTTTCATTTATTAGGAGATTTTTAAGTCCTGCTATAAGATGTGCAACAATTATGTCTTTATGTCCATGAGAATTTGATTTATTCTAACAACATTTGAAATGACGACTGTAACATTGTCCATGGGGATTCATTCCAAACTGAATTTCTGGATGGCTTTAATTTTCAACCGTGTTATACTCTGATATAGTATTAGGCATAAAACGCTCTTGATGATTTTGTATGGATTTTGGGTATCAAGTTGTGGTTTGCTTTGCTTCTAACAACGTAAAAATAGCAGGGCATATCTCATCAAGTGGAATTATAACCTGAGTTTATCAAAATAGAAAGTCTAGGAAAAGAGAGACACAGCTTGCCCCACTCACGGGATCGCCATGTCGATTTGATTTTAACAGTCAAGAGTTTTCTATTGAAAAGGATGAAGTTCCATTCATTTCTTGTTTCACTTGATCTTAAAATCAGATGTTGCTGGGCTGTAGAACAAATATGGATCCTTTTCAGGGGACATGTGGGGTGAAGTTGATACTCGGTATTTTCTTCTTTTGCATTTACTTTGTGATTCTGTCATTTCTATGCTTACCCTTGTATCAAAATATATTGACATTTTCTAACCAAAACCTTCTCTCTGTGTAGATTTTCTTATATTGCAATATGCTCTCTCAATATTACATCGTTTGGATAAAATCAATGTGGGAAAGGCTGTGAATTACATTGTGAGTTGTAAAAATTTGGATGGTGGATTTGGGTGCACACCTGGAGGGGAGTCTCATGCAGGGCAAAGTACGTATACCTTGATTTAGTTTCTTAGATTTGAGTTTTTTATTAATAACTGCAACTCTAGCATTTTTTCATCTTTTATTGTCAATTGTCTAATTTGTCATGTATTTTAACCTTTGGGATTAGAAAATCTCAGACTTTAATATGTTAAACACCTCCCTGATTTCGAGCTGCTAGTCACTTTAGATTACACAACTTAGTCTTGTATAAGTTGGTTCTTGGAGTGTAGGCATTCCTTGTTGGTGGAACTCTTATATCTTCCCCATCATCATGGCTACTTAGGCTTCTTTTTGCTAAACGGATCTAAGAAGGTTGAAGCTTTCATTTTTTTTGGGTCAGCAAGATTAGTGGTTAGTAGTTAGTGGGTGAAAGCAGGTGTCGAACCCAGGTTGTGGTATCAACACTCACAAACCTTCATTTTGCTCACTCACTAGATAATTATTTGATGTTAATTTCACGGTCCTGTTTAGTATCTCACACATACCTGCCATGTTCTTTCTGTCAGATAATGTCGTATATTTTATCTTCATGCCAAGGTTGTTTAGCCTTTCTTACTAATTATAAATATGTTCTGGTATGAGTGTGACTCAAGAAGCCTAACTTAATTTAATAATTTCGCTTGTAATATATAATGTCTAAAATTTCTATCACCCGCCAATGGTAGTCTATATATACATATAGTTGGCATGGGCAAGTCGGCCCAAGGTGGGACAAAGTTGCTTGGATCAAAACCAAGTTGGTGTCCCTTATAGTTCATCCTGGTTTATAAGGTTGTGACTTGTTCTCTGACCATCTTGATCAAAGTCAACTTGAGCAACTCAAGGGGATCCATGAACTTTAGAACCATGCAGGAGCAAAATTTGCTTCAGCATCATATATATGTCGAGCTTTCACCCTTCTTTTTATGTAAATACAGCACGTGTCTCCATAGGAAAATATTTATTAAACTAATCAACTTGTACAATGCCAGTACATGTTGATCAGGTTGTCCAAATGTTCTCTCTGGGTTTTGCCAATTTTTGAATCTTGGACAATATTGAGACATATTACTAAGTCATCCTGGATTCACTACTACATAATCTATATTGTGGTTCAGTGCATTGGATGATGCACAAGTTATCATCCCGTACTGAATGATATGCTTCTGTATCTGCAAACACAGAAGAATCCTCTCATATCTCTGCATAGGTGGGAGAAAAAATCTGGATGCATATTGGATGATAGTGTATTGTCTGAGAGATCATAACTGCATTTTGGTGATATGGCAGTTGGTTTTCCTTTTCTATTACCAAATGTTGCATAAGCTTTAGATAATTTGTACAACATAGTTACTCTCAAGCAAATCAGGTTTTGATTCCGACTTTCGCATCATGTTACCATGTTATTAAAAACAAAAACATGGTCATACTTGTTTTTATTCTTGACCAAGCTGTGTTCATGTCCTTGAGGCATGTTTCTTTACAGGGACAATGTTTTGCGCCAAAAGATGATTCCCGTAGTCATATAAGCGAAAACAAACTGGATTGAGTTTCCACAAGCATGAGTTGTAGGCATAAGCAAATATGTATTGTGCGCATAGGCACTCAGTGTGTGCACCTATAAGAGACAAATATGTATAGATGTGTTATCTACACTTCGTAAAATCAAGTATGTATGAAACTCCCTATAAAGTGGACTCAGGTCCATTAGAGGTGTACAACTTTAACAAAGCTAAAGCCCTCTCTCTCTCTTTCAAGGTCTAAGATTCCAAAGGCTTTAAATTAGGATAATCTTATTGTTGAGGGCTGTGTAACAAGGACACAGCACTTTTAGGGTTCTTTGCTGTGTCAGACATGTTGACACATCTCAACTCACATCTGGGCACGTATGGCAGTGTCACCCTTTATTTTAAGTTTTTTATTAAATTAATGATTTCTAAAAGAGGATT
Organism: Euptelea pleiosperma; assembly: GCA_035048495.1. NCBI lineage: Eukaryota > Viridiplantae > Streptophyta > Magnoliopsida > Ranunculales > Eupteleaceae > Euptelea > Euptelea pleiosperma. The sequence continues at coordinate 10,181,596 of CM068545.1, forward strand.
GGTTGTTCCATGTGTTCCAGTTCAAAAATCTAGCTTTCCACATGGCTCTTGTAGAGACGAGAAAATATGCAAGAAGAGGAAATCAAGAAATGGATGGAGGAGAAAGTAATAGCCATAAGGGAGCAAATGAGAGAGATGAGGAGGTAAAGCTTATATGCATAATAATGTGGATGCTATGGCAGGCCAGGAATGAATCTGCTTTCAAGGACCAGCAGAGTGTTCCTTTACACATTGTCCAAGAAGCAAAAGAGTTTAGAACAGTAAACCACAAAAGAAAGAAGTGAAACCAAAAGGAAAATGGAAGAGGCCGAGACATGCATGGTTTAAACTCAATTCAGATGGCACTTGGAATAATTCTGATTGAAAAGCAGGCTTAGGTTCTTTATTAGAAATGATTGGGGTGTGTTGTGATAGTAGGTCACAGATAGTAAGTCCAAATCTGCCAAAGAAGCCAAAGCTGAAGCCCTGAAATGGGGCTTGGAAAGAGCAGTTGAGCTGAAGATCCGGAGACTTGAATTGGAGTCCTATGCCATGAGCATGATCCAGACAATCTCAAAGAAGGCGCCGTAGTCCTTTTGATGATATTTTGAACCTTTAAAAACTGCTGGATGATTGTATTTTTTGTATTCCCCTAGAGATTCAAACTGCATTGCTCCCTTTTTAGCATGCAGGGCAAAGAACAAGGATGAAACTATGTTATGGTCAGAGAACCTGCCAAACTGGTTAACCAAGTTAACTTTGGATGAAGCAGGTTCTTCTAGTTGTGACGCTGTTGCTCTGATCTAATCTGATTTGCTTACAAAAAAAATGTTCCATGTAGTACTTTGTTACATTGCTAAACACAACTATAGTTGTTTGATACTCTTCCCTCTTATAGATCTATTTGTATTTATCATGTTATTGGATAGTTCATGGCGGATAGAAATGTTTTATTTTACTTTTTATATATTTCTTTCCTTATATTATTTAAAAACTTTTGATTTAAATATTGTATTATATTATTATACATGTATACGGATGTGTCTGGATGACAGGTTTCTTAAAGACGCCATGTTGGACACCTCGTATCTGTGTCAGACATCGACACACGTGTCCATGTCATTGTTACATAGGTTGAAGGAGATTCGAGTAATGTAATTATTTGGGCATCAGATAAGAAGATAGGCTCGTAGAGATTGTCTCTTATCATATGAGAGATTGGGGACGAATCATTCAATGAACATCTCGCTCTCACTTGTCTCAATATGGTTAATGATCAAATATTCTAGCTAAAGGTGTCTACATGGCGTGTTATATTGCGGCATGGAATTGCCAATCATTTTTTTCTTTTTCGTCTCCTTTTGTTTCCCCATTTCTCTTTTTTCAATAAATTTTCCCATTATTGATAAAAACAAAAAACTCCCTATAAAGTGGTGCCCATTTATACAGGCGCAGTAAAAGACTGTCCCTCTAAACAAACATGGCCTTAACAATAAAGGGCTCCCTCTAAACAAACATGCCTTTTAACAATAAAGACCATCTTAGAATACTGTTGTGTGGATCTGTGTATTTGTTTGTTAGGCTTGTAATTCAGTTATTTGGGTCTGGCTCATTGTGACTGCAGTCTTCTGCTGTGTGGGTGCCCTTGCTTTAACAGGATCACTACACCATATCAACAAGGACCTTCTTGGGTGGTGGCTATGTGAGCGGCAAGTTAAAACTGGAGGACTAAATGGGCGCCCTGAGAAGCTTCCCGATGTGGGTCTAGTTGAAACTGAACTTTTCTCTGGAACATTATTCTACTCTCTTCTCATAGATGATCCACATTTATTGTTTCAGGTTTGTTATTCATGGTGGGTTCTTTCCAGCCTGATCATGATTGATAGAGTAAATTGGATAGACAAGGACAAGCTTGTGAGGTTCATTCTAGACTGTCAGGTACCCACTTCTGTAATTTTGAGGTTATCTCTTGGAAATTCTGCAATGTTGAACTTGGTACCCTTTTCTGGAGTTTCATATTCTAAGAAGTTGGTCATAATGTGCAGTGAAATGATGTGTTAGTTGTTGAAGTGCAGGACAAGGAGAATGGAGGAATTTCAGATAGGCCAGATGATGCTGTTGATGTTTTCCATACATATTTTGGTGTCGCAGGTTTGAATAGCTCAAATATATTGCTTCTCTTTTTCCTAATCATTAGATCTTTTATCATTTCTTCTCTTTAACTATGAGGAATTCACAGAAGGTGAGATGGGGATCCATCATTAAGTGGGTCCAACCATGAAAGTCTTCTATGTCAAAAATTGACATGCTCAGACAAACATAAACTTGTAATTTATCAAAATAAAGGCGAACATAAACTTACGATGTGTAGACTTATTTTCTGGAGCGTTCACCAGCATTTATCCTACTTATTAGAGAGTACAGCGGCCCACAAAATCCACATAAGGTGATTCCATTGCATGGTGGATCCCAACTCCCCAGGATGTGTGCCATGTACAATGGCTGAACTGGGTGAGCTTCTTCCCATCCTGACATGAGCATTCCTCTTTAATTATCAGCTTCTAGATCATAGGATTTGTTTGTCTCATAGTTTCTCATTTTCTCTTGTTTGGTGTCAACGCAGGACTTTCACTTCTTGAATATCCAGGATTAAAAGCCATAGATCTGGCTTATGCTTTACCCGTTGATGTCGTAAATAGGATTGTCTTTGGCAGAAGAGGAACAGTCTAACCAATTGCACGTTTGCAGCATTTTGATTCATTCGGTACGTTCTTTTACAGCCCCACCTTACCATTGACTAAAGTGAAGAATTAGATAACAATGTGATCATTATCAAGGCCAAGTTTGGATGACTCATGGAAACTGATGCATAAATAGAATGTGGCGTGTTCCCCGAGTACAACAGTAATTTTGGCATGCCAAACCCTTGAAGCTAGTGGACTTGGCGGAGTCATCAAGTTCTTTAGGTATGATCAGAACAAATGTGGGATATGTGGGAACAATGAAATTTTATACCTGGACCAATTATCAAACAAAAATGGTTATCAAACCAAAATGGTGGGCATGTGGGGTTAGCGACAGGTGAACCTATCTGACATGTGATCTCTTGATGCTATAAATAAATTTATTTTAAAATAAAAGCAACAAAGGGACTGGTTTGAATGGTTAAGGTTGATATGTTGAACAGTTGAACTGGCCGGTTTGAACGGTTTCCAATATTTAGAGGATGCGTAGAGTTCAACTGGCAAGTCTGGTACAGGTTTTAAGATGCTGGAATGAAATTCTGTTTCTGGGCGAGCCTTATTTTCAAGCATTTGTTGATGTTACTTATGGGTATTTTATTTTTCTTGCAGCACTCTTTTAGCTTTGCTATAACTGGGAGGAGAGAATGACTAGTTTTAGATGAAACATGAGCCGTATATGAACCAGTATTCTCATCTCATTTGACTTGTTGGAATGGTAGACAAGAGCCTTCATATGGCTTTGCCAGTCTTCTAAGAAGTAGACTTTCTTGCAGGCAGAAGTATTTTCCAAGTTTGTTGGGAATTCTTTCACCGCCACTTGAAGCACCTCTTTTAGGCTCTTTTTCGAAGCCCAAAAAAAAGGGACAAGCCAAGGTCAGTCCAGGTTCAGTTGTTCCAGCAGTTGCAACGATTGAACCACTTTCCATTCTCTGAAGTGGACTATGATTGGATTAGGCCCGATAACATAAGCCTTCCAAAGAGCCGGAAATGTCGAAAAAATTTACTCCTAGATAAATTGCGGAAGCCTTATAAAGAGTATTTCATCTGCAATAAACTATACTTACTAATACACTTGGACAAGCCTTTTCTCAAATTTTTTTTTTTGATAATTGAACTGTTTTATTAAAAGGGACCCTTGGAGGCTAAGGAGGCCTACCAAGCGATCAAAAGAAATACAAAACAGAAGAAAGAGACCAACAAAAAGAAAAGATCAACCTAACAACAAACCGAAACAAACGAACGCCCACCTCTAATCGTGCTCCCTACAAGTCAACTCAAACCATTTGAACACCATGTCCTCAAATAAGAGCCATTCCCTTCCTCATACAATTTAGCCACATATACATCAGACCTTTAATTCGTGCTGCACGAATCATACTCCTCTATTCAATCTTATCTAAAGCTAGTTTTTCCTCCAATGCAAATTTCTTAAAATCTCCTCTCAGAATTTAACTCTACGTCCATTTTGACATTTATCTCATCTGTTTAGGCTCTTCGACTCCACATTCCGTCTCATGATTACTATTATTGGTCTTTGTTGTACATGACTAAACTATCTCAATCGACATTATCTCATTTTCACTTATTGGGTTGCTCCTATATTTTTCCGAATGTGTTCATTTTCTAATTTTGTCTTTCCTTGTTGTTTTGTCACATGTTCATCTCAATATCTTCATCTTGGCTATATTCATCTTATGAACATGTTATTTTTTGATTGCCCAACATTTTGTTCTATAAAGCTATGTTGGTCTTATTGTCGATGTAGTGCTTTACACTGCATCACCGGTCCTAAGCTCGGATGGAGGAAGGTTACGTCAAGTTGGCAATTGGTTTAAATTGTTTGTCAAATCATACTATGAATCGTGATCCATTATTATAGTAACATTTTTTGTAACAAAACTTTTTACTGAAAATGTAGTAAAATAGAGAAAAAATAAGTCCTCAAATTCAAATTGATGAAAAATAAGTTTAAATTAATAAAAGAAATGATAAATAGATAGAAATATTCTTTGTATTTGACCAAAATGGGGTAGGAGCTGATCAATCCAAAGGGTTTTTTTAAGATTGATTCTAGCCGTTGGATTAAACATGTTTTGTGCATATTTTATGGGTACTTAATCCAACGGCTAGAAATTAGCAATCAAGCTGATTATTTGTTTAATATCCACAAAGGGATGGGCTGGGCTAAACATACATGCCTTTGTGGGCCCTATGTAGGGCCATGAGAGCCCTCTGTATCTAAAATTTTTCCGTCTAGGTGACCGTCGCAAAGAGACTATCCAACTAATTGGCCTCCATTCATTAAAACGAGTTATCATCCATTTGCAGTTATTCAGCAATTTCAGCCGTCTGAAACTCAAATCACTTGCAAAAATAAGAGGCTAATTTTTTAGTGGAAAAAATATGGGCCACATGTCAAAGAACTGTGGTCTCATGGCTTGGATGTTATGGCCACTTTTTTTTTTATTAGAAATGGGCAATATAGGTATCCAATTAATTGCATGGTTTAATCAATGACTAGGGTTGTGAACGGGTACCAGTACCGGTTAACAGATACCCGTTAGGAACCGGTCCAGATTATCATAGTTCCGGGAGTAGCTATTTCAGAACCGATACCCTAAAAGACCTAGAACCTGCGTATATAAAAAATATGAATAAATATATATAATAATTTTCATATTAAAGTTTAGAAAAAACTTAAACACCATTAGCATTTATTGGCTCCGGTTACGGAACCACTTGTTTTGATACCGGAACCAAAGCTTAGAGGAATCAGAACTATTACGAATAATAGCTTCCGGTGTCGGTACTTGAATCGGAACCGACCCATTGACACCCCTATCTATGACGAGTAACCATATAATCAGTGACATGTGGCGATTGTTGTATTGTAATGATAAAATATTTAGTGTATTATAGGACAGTTGATTGGTCTCGAATTTTTTTAAGAAAATTGCTATGGTATTCATCATTTTTTCCCAATTTTTCTCTAGCTGTTCTTAATCATGGTTCGAAATCTCGGGATTGGAGGCTGGATCGGTGGGCTCCAATCCCGATCGGATCAGGTCCGATCCAGAACGGGTTCGGCCCATCTCACCTGAGACAGTGGGACTCCTTTGTAAATCAGTGATCTCAGGGCAAGACAGAGACTGGTTTGGATCGGATCGGTGGGCTCCGATCCCGATCCAGACCGGGATGGGCAAGACTTTGAACCATGCTAGCAATGCTCTGACCTCAGAATTGCACCATGGTGCACTGCCCAACTGAGCTATGGGTTCGACCCCATTGTCTTTACGACTGCACGCCTATTTCTTTTAAACCATTAAAGTGGCAATCATCATCTGTTACAGTGCTCATAGTACTGTAGTATAATGATACTGATAGCATTAAGTCATTTCCTTGAGGACAATGAGTTCCAACGCTCGAATGATGACGTGTAAGCACAACACACAAACGTAGATTCACCCTAAACCGGGAAACCTAAATGCTGACGTGCAAAATTAGAGTATAAGGGTCGATTGCTGACATGGAATTGGGTCATTGCCAACGTCCAAATTTCCCATAATTTAAATTTTTGCTTATCTTACGCTTTTCCCCATTCAAAGTCCACTGATCCATCCTTCCCTTTAGGGGTTCCTTCTAACGTGAGCACAAAGTAAAGACAGATAAATAGCTCCCCTAACCCCGTTCAAGAATAGAAGAAACATAAGTCGCTTTTGCCCGTCTCTTCTTCAACCATGCTTTCTTCACCTTCACAACTAAGACACCCTTCTTCTCTTCTAATACACCTTTAAAACAGTTCAAACCTCTCGAAGCATTTGAGTCATTTAGAAAATATTACACCAATGGGAATCATTCTAGTTATGTTCTTGATCATGGGTCTCTGCGCAAACTCGAAGGTCATCAGCAGAGCCGACTTCCCAGATGAGTTCTGTCTTCGGAACTGCTTCTTCGGCTTACCAGGTTCTGTTTTATGTGTTTTTTTTTTTTTCTTTTTGTGCTCTCGTTACCATGGAAATGGGGTGTAATTTTCCTGACTTCATGGTGATAGTTTGAAGGAGCTGCGAATGAAGGGAATAAAGGAGTCAGTATATGGGATACTTTCACAAGGCGACCAGGTTTGAATTCGAACTTGGAAGATGAAAATTTTGATGATGAGGCATTAAGTGATCAATTTTAGAAAACAGTTTTGCATGTTTTAACAGGGCGAATTTTGGACTTCAGCAATGGAGACACAGCTGTCGACCAGTACCACCGGTTTAAGGTGAACGAATATAAACGTGGTTATTAATTTTCTAAGTTCGCAGGTCAGGAACCTGCATTTTGTAAAGAACTTGTTCATTGAACATAACACCAAGGATGCTTTAAACAGTAGTTGGACTTTAAGCAGAGAAGAATTCATTGAGATAAGGCTGAATCAGTACCAAACTATATTAAGTTAGATTGAAAATGGATTCCATTTGGATAAAACTATAAAAAAATAACATTTTTTTAGACATAAATGAACTGAAGTACACAATATTCTATTAAGAGCAGTATTCTAAGAAGTTGGTTAACATAAGAACATACATCCATATCATGTTTGGTCAAACAAAGACAGCTGACATTTTACTAACACAAAGGGGTATAACTCCAATTACAGACTGATGTAGACTTGATGAAGGACTTGGGAATGGATGCTTACAGATTCTCGATATCATGGTCGCGGATCTTCCCAAGTAAGACATGGCTCCATCCAGCTTTCATTCTTTCATCTTCTGTGTATGATTTATTCTCTGTCTTGCCATTAACAGATGGAACTGGGGAACCCAATCCAGAAGGAATAAATTACTACAACAGCCTCTTAGATGCACTTCTGGAAAAAGGTCTCTCATTCAAATAACTCTCTTATACATCTACTTTCCATGAAATTTTGAGCTATTGAAGCTTCAGCTTTTTTCTATCAGGAATCCAACCATATGTCACTCTCTATCACTGGGATCTTCCACAGGCCCTTGAAGATAGATACAATGGATGGTTGAGCACACAGATTGTGTAAGTAGATAATAAAGATACATTTCAGGTAAAGGCCAGTTAAGCATTGCTGAAAACCTCCCTCTACTTACAGAGATGACTTCGAGCGTTTCGCTTATACCTGCTTCCAAGCTTTTGGAGGTAGAGTGAAATACTGGATCACCTTCAATGAGCCTCATGGGTTATCACTCCAAGGTTACGACACAGGCCTTCAAGCTCCAGGGAGGTGCTCAATTCTTGCCCACTTGTTCTGTAAGATGGGACAGTCATCCACTGAACCGTACATGGTTGCTCATAACATCCTTTTGTCTCATGCTGCTGCATTTCGTACTTACCAGCTCCATTTCAAGGTAACCAATGTCCCAATTCACAGCTATGGTTCAAATTCTATAAATCCACTGAAAAAGAAAGAAAAGTTCTTTTATCGGACTCTTACAGGGAAGACAAGGAGGCCAAATTGGAATAGCTCTTGATGCCAAATGGTATGAACCAAAATCTGATACTGATGAAGACATGGATGCCGCACATAGAGCAATGGATTTCGAGCTTGGATGGTAATTCTAGCACAGAACACCTTATATATCAAAACTCAGATATTATTGATAGTAATGAACTTCAATACGGGTAACTGTATAACAAAGAAGCTACTGGAAGCAGGTTCCTTGATCCCCTTTTCTTCGGCAAATATCCTCTTTCGATGCAGAATCTCATAGGTGATAGACTGCCCAAGATCACACCTGAGATGTCCAAATTGCTGGTGGGATCGTTGGACTTTGTCGGCCTGAATCATTATACCACTTTATACGCTCAGAATGATTGGACCCGGATTAGGAAATTGGTATTGAAGGATGCTTCATCTGATTCTGCTGTTATTACAACCTGTAAGACAGAAAAGTAATTACATTTTGTTTTCCTTTTTGATCCAGTAGAGTCCTGATATTGGTGCTACATGTCTTCAATTGTAGCTTCTCGAGGTGGAGTCACAATCGGAGAAAGAGTACGATCCAAGCTCTTATTAGAACTTGTTCTGGCTTAGGCTGTAGTCGTAGGTTTTGAATTGAAAATTATTCTCACAGGCTCCTCCTTTAGGCTGCCTCCAGCTGGCTGCACATTGTCCCGTGGGGCATCCGGAAGTTGGCAAAATTTGTGAAGGATAACTATGGGAACCCACCAGTTATTATAACGGAAAATGGTTAGAAGCATCACCTTCAGGGACTAAGCCTCAAACTTCAAATAGAAATAACATACTTTTATTTCATTGTTGCAGGTATGGATGATCCAAACAAACCTTTCGTGACCTTAAGCAAGGCTTTACAGGATGATAAGAGGATAAGCTACCACAGGGACTACCTCTCAAATTTGTCTGCTGCTTTAAGGTACTGATAAATCCTCGCATGTTCAGTTGGTAGCATTTCAGTCTTGAACTTCTTTTTAGTTTTGGATTGCTAATCTTAAGAATCAGGTACTCTGGTTTGCGGCCTTGAATTCTGACAACCTATGTAACGAAAAACTGAACCAATGCAGGCAAGATGGCTGCGATGTGCGTGGTTATTTTGTGTGGTCATTACTCGACAACTGGGAATGGAACTCAGGCTACACTGTCCGATTTGGTCTCTACTTTGTGGACTACAGGAAAAATCTAACGAGGATCTCTAAGGCTTCTGTTCAGTGGTTCAAAGGTGTTCTCGGACAGCTGACTGAAATTTGATGGAGCCAACAGTATCACTAATGCCTTGCTTGATTTCACATCAACCACCAGTTGTACCATGTATGATCTTTGTGACATGTAATATAAATAATTTTTTTTTTTTGATAAATGTTTATATTTCATTAAAAAGGGAAAACCCCCCGAAAAGAACAAAACAGGGCGGAACTAACTCCAAGAGGAAGGAGTATGTTCCCCCATTAATTCATCCCATCTATGTACAAATGATTTAAAAAAACATCCTCTAAAGAGAGGAGAAACAAAGGACCAAATAAACAGGGAGGATTTCACAAGCAAGACCACCTTGGGAATTCCTAACTCACTGCCCTAAAAAATCCTTCGATTTCTTTCCTTCCATATCACCGACAGGACAGCAAAAGGACGAAAGCGCCAGGCCATTCTACTCTTTTTCTGCCTCATAAGACAATTTTTTTCTAGGCCATCCAAAGTATGCAAAACATTGCATAATCAAGATCACTAGATCAAGTTCATATTTTAACCTAGGAGATATCCAACATGAGACCCATCGGTTGGTGGCTCCAAAGGTTCCCTGTGTTATGTCTGTCATTTCTCCTCCCAAGATCGCTAGACTCAAACCCTGGTTCCCAATTTTCTTTGTCTTGGTGATCGGGAGGTGGAACTCTCCCCTGAGTGTCTTGATCAACAACATCATGTTGATCCTAGTCAACAGGTCTTTTCACTAATCGTCCTTTTAGGTGTCCGTTCTCTTTTTGGACTACCTTAAGTTTTTTGCACTCTGCATCAAACTCCTAACGTTCCAACTCTTGCAGGATGGATTGTTTGTCTGTAGGACGTGCATTCTCTTAATTGTGTGTCGATGTTCATCTCGTGTCTACCATCCTTTCTGGTTAAGAACCTCTTTTGTTGTGAGAATGTATCAAGAACCTCCTACAGACAACGCCACAAGATGTGGTGACAAATCAGTAGTTGGTGAACAGTGAGGGATGGCATGTTGATCGGCCTTGAATAACAAAAGAGTGGATTATCTTATAGGAAGATTACTCCTTTCTCTTCACCAGAGCGGTACTGCAAAAAACACTATGATGCTCAAGTTAAGATTTGAGCTAATTGTACGCAGGGAGACGTAAGAATTTAAGTCTACCTCCAAGGTGGGGGTCCTACCCTTTTATAGATGGTCTCTTCGATCTAGAGGCTAGTTTCCAGCTAATTGGTCTCTATCTCAGAATCCTTGGCTGAGATTGGTACCAATCAGCTGGTGTTCTGATTCCTAATTAGTAACGAATTTTCTAAAGATCATTTTGTTGCCCAATGGGCAACAGATCTCTGTGATTAGAGACAGTTGCCCAATGGGCAATAGATCTTTGTAATTAGAGACAATCTCCAATTTTATGTAGTTGTTATACTCTGGTTCAATTTCCTACTTGAATTGAACCTCTACCAACTGTACCTGCTAGCTACACTAGTTACAAAAATTAGTAACATCCTCGGAATTGTGGGCTACATGTCTCTTGAACTTGCTATGTTGCTGAATCTACACATGCTACTCACACGATCGTGTCGAAAAAGTTGTCATGTGATGGTCTAGAGAACTTTGCTGACTGCGGATTCACACTCCAAAGATATCATGAGGGATGTATCTCTTGTCTAATTGTAATTGCAGTTCTCAGGAGATTATCCCAAGAACTTAGATGACGGTCTCGGCCAGGCCCAGAGTGATACAATCTCCTATTATGGTTTGAATTCTGTCAATTTACCCTAATTCAAATTTATTCTGACAACTTTGCTCTCAGGAGATGTACCCCGAGGGTTCCACATGGCGTCTGAAGCGTGGAATATTTTAGTAACCACACCCAAGTTGGCTTTGATATACTTTATCTTATTATACCATTTATTATATTTATTTCATATATACGTATATGTCTTTTTTAACTATCCTAAACCACAGTAATTGAATGGAGGAACATGATTTGTCTAACCGACCCCATATCATTGGGATAAGGCTTATGAGATGATGAACTATTCTAAACCATAGTAAAATGATGGATGAGCTGTGGAACCATATGCGAAGGATCCATTATTGTAATTTCCGACAATGCAAATAACCCTTGTTTGGATTACCCCAACAAATCATAGAGCCACAAATTCCTGTCCCATAGTCTTTAAGTTGAAGCTCCTCTAGTTAATTGATCAGAGCCATAGATGGTAATAACACATATTTTAATGTATGAAACCTCAAGACCTCTTTCCCAATAATGCCCAGATTCTTATAACTAAAGAAAACCCATAACCTCTTCTTAACTTTCAATTTCCATTTATAATAAATCCCTTTTTCTTCAATATCTTCTTGTAATATAAATCAAAATTTTAATTGTAAAATTCATTTGAAATAGAAGTGAAAGCAAGTATAGTAAAATAAACAAAATGCTACCATGCAACATAGAAAACTACATAATCAAATATTCAGATCTACTTATTCCAATTTTTTATACCATGGTTTCCAGGCCTCTTAGAGCTTATTCCACTTTCGATGGTAACAAATCTGTTCATGATCAGATCACCTCAAGGTGCCAACTCCAACAGGAACAAAAATATCAAATGGAAGACTTGTTAAACTGGAAAATTAGAATTAGAAGCTAAACGGGAAATTGGAATTAGATGCGTAACCCCAGTTATATCATCAGCCATAAGAAGCATATTTTACCAATCAAAATAGACTTAACTTACAAGATCAAAATGAACAAAACAGCAATTTCACTCCACACCAGAAGGCATTTTCAAGCTAGAACGACCATAACTTTTTGACCTTGCGAGCTCCACAAGATTCTTCGCTTCCTCAACCTTCGACTCCTTGACCAACCCATCCACCACAACCTGAAACAACCCTGCATCAACAAAGCATTGACGGCTCATACTCTCCTTGCAGAGCTTAAGAGCCAGCTCAAAATCCTCCTTCTCGCAAAGACAAGGAATGAGTGTTTCGAAAGTTGGTCGAATTGGAGTGCAATCATTTTTCACCAATTCATTATAAATCTTTTTAGCTTCCTCCAAATTCCCCTCATTACAGAAACCTTTAATCAAAGCATTAAAACTAAATACGTCAGGTTTCAGTCCCCTGGTCCTCATTTCTTCAACTAATTTAACTGCCTCCGACGTCTTGCCCTCGAGAACAAGTCCCCTCAATTTCGCATTGAAACTTTTATTATCGGGAACAATATTACTCTTTTCCATTCTCTCCCAGATCTTCTCACCATCGAAAAATCGCCCATCCCCATAAAACGCATTCAAAAGCATATTGAACGTAATCAAATTGGAGCTCACTCCATTCTTCTCCATCTCATCTAGCATTGAAATCGCAGAATCCAAAGAACCCATTTCACAGAAAGCTCGAATGATGATATTGTACGAATACACATCTGGGGTAATCGACAACTTCGTCGGGAATTCTCGAAAAAGCATCTCTACCTTGTCAAAGTTCTTCGAATCAACGCAAGCATTGAGGAGGGCATTGAACGATTTCACCGTCCGATCGCATTTGAGTTCGGGCAATTGGTCGAACGTCTTCGAAGCGTGATCGAACATGCCCGATTTGCCGTAGAGGGAAATGATTCGGATCGCGAAGCCTTCTCTGGAGATGTCATTGTACTTCTTCTGGTCCTCGAGGATTTCTTCGATCGATAAGAACCGCTGGGCAGAGGCAAGACGACGAACAGTGACCTCGTAGATGCGGTGCTTGCAGCGAAAGCGGTAGGACTCGGAGGATCTTTTGAATTTTTCGACAAGTTTTTTGAGGTTTCGTTCTTCGAAGAGGTCATTGATGATGGTCTTAATGGATGAAGGAGTTGGATTGGTTACAGAGAGAGAAGTGCAGAAGCTGCGATAAAGAAGACGAGGGAGAGAAGACATGTTTGTTTTGCTGAGAAGAATTTGAGGCTTTCGTTTGCAGTGAAAATAGGGGTTGAGGGGTTTAGGAGAGTTTTAGGGTTTTAGACAGAGAGCAAACGACTTTAGGGGTGTTTGGTCGTGCTGGCCTTACGCGCAATCCTTAAAATTTAGTTAACACACTAACTACCAATTGCCCGCACATTAAAAAGGCCCCGTTGAGATTGGCATTCTCAACTGGAAACTTACAACCAAACACCCCATCTAGGAATTAGGATGAAAGCCAGCCAAGAGTTTTAGTTTTTTTTTCTCTTTTTTTTTTTTTTATTTATGGATGCTACTTCCATCAAATTGAAGGAAGCTAAGGGTCGTTTATAACGATATAACAGTCACTTAAAATTAACATTATGACCTTTTATAACAGGTTATATCTTAACTCAAAATGGTCACAATGTTATTTTATTAATATTACTAGGGGATGCCACGTGTGTTGCACGTGCACCTTACACATGGCAGCATCTTACACACAATGGCGGAGCCAAGGGCATGCCCACCCTCAACTACGAAAGTTTAAAAGGAGAAAAAAAAAAGGAGTTTTGCATCTCAGCCAATGTTTTTAAAACATTTGCGTCTTACCCTTTGACCACAGATGCCCATTAGTGGTCTCCAGATGGATATCCCAATATTCTTTTTAAATGATTATAATGACCTTAAGTGACACAAATATTTTTAAAAACATTGAGTGCCATGCAAATTGCATCAAGAAAGCAAGGGGGACAACCCAAAAATCCCTATTACAACTTTTAAGCCAAAACTTTGATTCAGGCACGGCATTTGCATATCACTCACATGGTGCTCACACGGCACTCACCTTCACAGGTTGTTAAACACGCTGATGTCCCTCATCATGGACCACAATATGAACCACGTGGCACACTCTTAAAGGTCACTAATCGTATGGATGTTGGGCCCATCGTTAGGTGGAGCTATATATGTACCAAATATCAGCCGCCTGATTAGTGATTTCAAACGCATTTGTACTTTGCAGGCTGAAGCAAACAATAACAATAGAAAGCATGAGAGGACTATAGCTTAAGAAAATCATAACAAATCAATTTTCCTTGAGAATAAACCTAAGGGTATGTTTGGCAACCAGACACGGATTTGGAATTGAAAATAGAATTCTAGGATTTGTGATTTCTAAGAATTTAAATTCAAAAAATTGAAATTTCTTGTGTTTGGTTGCACCGTGGAAATTACTTGGAATTCCCAATGAATCCTAATTTTAGCTGTTTAGACATCTAACAGAATTAAAAATTTTATCCATCTACATAAGAGAAATATCAACTCATGAACTTTGTGTTATAACAATTGCTATTTTTTTGCCATTCGTCAATTAAATGTTATTGATGCTAATTTAAAGAAAAAATTTTAAAAATAATAATTAAATTATTTTGATAATTTTTTGACTATGATCAACCTGTGTCAAAATATCAATGGCTAAAACCTAAGTGGCACACACGGCAACAAATACAGATGTCCATCATCAACACTACTGATGGACCACATTCGGAGCACGCCATGTGGCACATTATTAGAGACAATAGACTGTAGTGATGTTTATCCCATCCTTAAGTGGACCTACATACTAAAAATCAGGTTGTTTAGTTATTTCTAACCTTTAGATTTGAGTACCCCAAATAATGCTAGATATCTCATGGTTAAAACTCAACCCATAAAAGACACGAATCCAATGGTTATAAATCACTAATGCTGTATGGATATTTATCCCAACCCTAGGTGTACCTACATACTAAAAATAAGGTTGGTTTGTTATTTATAAGCTTTGGATCTTCATACCCCAACTAATTATAGAAATCCAATGGTTAAAAATCAACCCATAAAAGACTCCAACCCGATGGTTAGATACATCCCTAGGTGGACTTACAAACTAAAATCAGGCTGATTAGTTATCTCTCAACTTGGATCTTTGTACCCCCAACTAATGTTATATATCCCAAGATTAAAAATCAACCCATAAAAGACATCAATCAAACGGTTACAAATTTGAAATCCGTTGATGATGGACCGCAATGAGCCACGTGGCACATTAATAGAGACCACGGACCATATGGATGTTTGTCCCATCCATATGGAATTTGGTCCTCCCAAACGCATAGATTTGTGATTCCAAGAATCACAAATCTAAATCCGGCTCAATTCCGGGTTACCAAACAGACCCTAATTTTCATTTTATCTCAAAATGAAAAAAAATTATTTGGTCCTCTAGAGTCAATTTTTATTTTGATAAGAGGTTCAGAGCCAAATTGACTATCTTTTAAGTGAAAATATATTCTGCTCATCAAGAGGCTTATTCCTGATATGTTTGTCATACATATGGCCACTCGATCATCAATCCACACGGTCCAAAGGGAACAAACCAAACTGTCCAATCGAAAGACTGCATTTTGAGTAGTCAAATTAAGGGTTCTAATAAGGATGCGGGTGCTACTTACATTGGCTCACACGATCACTGATCCAAAATGCAAGCAATTGACACAGTCCTAGCCGTCCATCATTTGGACCATAAAAAAACAATGTGGGTGATAAATTCAAAATCAATGGGCAAACATAGTACCAAACTGATTGGTTAGGAACTTAGGATAATTGAAAGGGAAATCTTGACATAACCCCCCCACCCACACATGTTATCGATGAAATTTGACATACCCCCCACAATTTGAAAAAGTTGACATTACCCCAAACTGATTGGTTAGGAACTTAGGATAATCGAAAGGGAAATCTTGACATAGCCCCCCCACCCCGGTCATGACTTAGTCCATTGTATTAAATTGACTAACTTTTGTTTTTTAGAAGGACAAAAATGCCGCTTTCCTCAACCTTGATACAAAGACATGGGTTAAGGCTAAAACCTTAAGCCCAAATCAAACGGATGTGGTGGACGGCATGTCAAAAGATTTTGGTGGGTTGGTCGTCTTCTCTATGTGATAGTTCACAGGAAATAGAAGAAAGAAAAAGATGGTAATAATAACATAAATAAAAGTAGAATGTAAAACTCATTGTTAATTGACAATTATAATAGATCGAGGCTTGTGTTGTACACAATGGCCTTAAGACAGATTCATCCCCTTATTGCAGTGTCAAAGTTCTTTGGACGTTTGTCTCATATAATACAATGATCTCTACATGCGGAAATAGCACTCAATCCATACCGGAATTGTGTTCATACTCAAAAAAAAAATGTTAAATTCAAAGAAAAGTTTAAAACATAAATTTTCAGTATTTTGAAAGAGGAGACGAAAAATGAACTGTTTGACAGTTACACCTACTAACGGTTAAAATTCAATGAATCAGAATAAATACAATGAATCCACCAAGAAAGGCCCAAAGCCATCCACGCACCCACGTGAGGCTTAGAAGCGGGGATTTGCCCCCCCCCCCCCCCTGTGCGTTAAGGTTTCTAGAATGAGTTTTCAGAATGCTAACTAGAGCTCATGGGCCCACGCGCACACATCCATGTGTGCGTGTGGGCTTATCTCTTGATATATAAGCTTGTTTCCTTTCTTATATATCTTCCATGTGAGACTAATGTTTTACACAAACATTTTACTTATTAACATTACAAATTGCAAATAGGGGTAGTTTGGCACCGATTTTTCATTCACCCGTAAAATGGTCTTAAATAATTTAACCTCATTATTCCCCATACCAACGAGATGAAAAATCAATATGGACCCAACTCAAAAGGTAAATGAGTCCCACTTTTATTTTTGCTCAAAGTGACCCCTTGTTCATATTTTCTAGTTTTTCAAAACCAAAATTTTCCAACAAGTTGCCTATCACCACCGATTTTTATCGAAGTCTTGTGGCCGGCCGTCCACCACTTCGGCAAGAAATTTTATTGGAATATATTCATGGATGTTCATTGTATGACATACATCTAGCCTTTTGTTGTCAATAGAAATTTAAAACCCTTGTAATCATCCCCGTAAGGGATTCCCTTTGTTTTATCAAGGTCATCGTGCCTACCCCCCTTATCCCGTACACCATGACTGTGTTCATTCTCTCATATCCTTCAATGACCATGACCTTTTTCAGAGCATATTTTGTAGATTCAAAAACCTCGAAATCTCCAGTGGGTATGGATTCAATTCTGGGAGGAGGTGGAGGATCTGATACACAATCGAATTTCTCTTTTAGGAGTTCATCGACAACGCCAATCTTAACGTTTAAGTGTCACTTGTTATATACTAGTAAATGGCCCATGCCCACGGCACTCTCCGACAAAAGCGTTTGCAAAAATTGGGTGCCTTCGGCACTCAAACGGTATAACGGACTGGGGCTTTACCTTTTTTTTTCCATTATAACATTTGTTATAATGGATTGTAATGCACAAAGGGAAAAATGAAAAAAATGGGAAAATAACAAAAAATAACTGTGATAAAATTTAAGTGGGAGTGAATGAATAAATGAGAGAAATTGAGTAGTTGAAATCTAACCGTCCACATTAGATGGATGGATTTGATCTCAACCACCCTTTATCTTATGAAGCAGGATAAGGTAAGAGAACACAACTGAATTATTTTGTTATATGTTTGGGTGGCCCGTGCCTGCGGCACTCTCCGACCAAGTTTTTGTCAAAATCAGGTGGGAGTTAATCTCATCCATTGATATGAAGCATAGTGGATCTCAACCATTCATTATTGAACCCCTATAAGGTAAGAGGGGGGAGTAAGACAACCACTTTCACTTGTTATATAGATAGTGGGTGGCCCGTGCCCACGGCCCACGGCACTCTCCAACAAAACGTTTGCCAAAATCGGGTGTGAGTGGCTGAGATCCACTGTTTATTTAGGAGATAAGATCTTGGCCCTTGTTTATTAAAACATATAAGAGGGGGAATAAGTGGGGAGACAACTTCCCTGTTTTGTTATATAGATTATGAGTCAAAGCCAAGATTTATACTTATTATTCCGCCTATAAAATGCATACTATGTGGCCAAGGCAAATAAAGGTTTTTAGTTTTAATTGACAGGATTGGATTTCTTTAAGTAATATATTGGTTTTGTGCTTTTGTTTGTGTAGATGTATAATGTTGAAACATGTGGAACTGTGCTTGCGTAAATGTTTAGTGCTCATTTTGTTCTCTTGACTTTGGTATGCTGCTCAACATCACAAATACTGGTTTGGAACTTTTGCACACCCTGGTTTGAAACGTTTGCTCGTTGGTGAAGGCGTTACAATAGAAGTAGAAGCAATATAAGCTTAGATATTAACAAGGAAAAAGTGATTTTTACAAAGTCATTACCTCTTTTACACATTTTTAAAATTTCTCGCTGGATTGGACGGCTGACCACAAGACTCTGGTAGGTTGATCATCGGTAATAGGCGGCCAACCCACCCGAATCTTATGGTCTGCTGTCAACCACATCCCTTTGATTTGGGTTGGGATTTTAGCCCTAACTCACATGTCTTTGTTCAAGGTTGAATAAATGGGTATTTTTGTCCATTTAAAAATAAAAATCAGTCAATTTGAGTCAATAGACGGTCTTGCATGTAACCTTCCCTCTTAAGGTAGAGGTATAGCGAGTTGTATTACTCACCACTGCTCTCTAGGACCACTGCCCTCTAGGCCCACTGATCGGGTAGATGTTTAGCCCACCCTTTGGTGGATATTACACACCAAAAATCAACCTTATAGGTAATCTTTAGTCATTAGATTTTAGTACTTTACCTACCAAAGGGTGGACTAAACATCCATGCAATTAGTGGGCCCATACGACAGTGGTGAGTAACAAAAATCGCTATACAAGACACCTTTGGCGCCACGTCTATCTTGTTACATCATACCCTTTTTAAAAATACCCTTTTAACCTATAGCTAGAGGGAGAATGACCATCATCTCTCAAATCTTGCATGTGACCTTCCCTCTTAAGGTCTTGGACACTTGTACGGTGCCTGCCCCTGCCGAGAAAGATGTTGATCTTGGTCTTCTTTAATCCAACATACTACCGAAAAAAGCCACTTGACATACTCTTATAGACCAATGATCGCTAGATGTTTGCTCATCACTATGTGGACCTATAGTCCAAAAATCATCTAGATTGGTGGTTTATAACCTTACGTTTTAATCTTTTTCATGGGTTGATTTTCAACTGTGGGATTCAAGCACTATTTTGAGGTACTTGGATCCAATGGCTATAAATTACCAATCAAGGTGAATCAGTTTATATATGTAAATAATGGTGAATTCATTTTTGTCCCTGTCCGTTACAATCCGTTTTAACGGTAACTCCCCCAGTCCGTTATACCGTTAGATAGGCCTCCTTTAAACCTTGGGTGGACCTACAAACCAAAAACCAGCCTGATTAGTGATTTAAAACCTTTGGATCTTTGTACCCAAATAATGCTCAAATTCCCACGGTTAAAATCAACCCATGAAAATAAGTTCAACCCAACTCCTAGAAATCACCGATCATGATTTGCCTTCAAAAAATTTCTCCTTATCTTTATAAAAAAAAAAAAAGGACCCCTTAGAATCACGTGCGTGCCCACTTGTTTGAAGATAAACCAATATTTATAATCTCTCTTGTCGGTCTCCAATCTCCATGAGATAGATATCCGGATTCCCGATTGCGAATTGAGTATTTCAGTTAGAAGGGACACCAATAAGTCATGTGGTTCCATGGCAACTCCCGTTTCCCATGCCTAAAATGAGCCTCTCCACGCCAAGAATCCGTGATCATTATTGGAATTGTACGGTGGTCGGTCTAACAAACTCACAGGTTCTCACCCACACAAATAAATACACCAATGCACCTTCTACTTACAGCAACACCTGCTCTTTCACTCGATCTTTTTACTTTCTTCTCTCAATTTATCCATAAATTCAGTGATGGAGTCTCTGAGTTCAGTCATGGATAGTGTATACTGTAACGAAGATGAGAGCATCATCAATGGAAGGCCAGGTCGAGGGAACCACAAGAGAGAAAAGACAACAGAGTTCAAGTCTAAGAATCTTGAAGCTGAGAGGAATAGGAGGCAAAAACTCGACGGCAGACTCATGGCTTTACGTACAGTAGTCCCAATCATCACAAATGTAATCCTCCATCTCTTTCTTTTTTTCTTTACATAACATGATATAAATTGTTAATGTTGAATTATTTGTTGGGGTATAGATGAAAAAAGCAACGATCATCGACGATGCCATCACATACGTAAAGGGGTTACAAAAGAAAGCGAAGGGTCTCAGTGACGAGCTCCATGAGATGGAATCAGTATCTGAAGAAGGAGGAGAAAAGCCAGTGAGCGAGGACGATGATACCACTTACGAGGACATGGAGAAATGCAAGATAGAGGTTGAGCAAGCTCATTGATTAATTAATTTTTTCCTCAGTGAAACAGATTTTGATATCTCTATGGATAACAGGCAGAGGTTGATGTGAGTCATATAGATGGGAATAAGCTGTGGATAAAGATAATCCATGAGAGCAAGAGAGGTGAATTCACGAAATTGATGGAGGCCATGAGTTTTCTTGGTTTTGAAGTCACAAACACAAACGTTACCACCTACAAAGATGTTACTCTTACAATAATATGTGTGGAGGTAAGATGGGTAAGAATGAAAACTCGGGAAATGTTTTTAATTTTTGAAATTTGATTTCTTTATGAAGATTGGATTATCAGGGGTACATATCGGATGAAGAGCTGCTAAGCAGAGAAAAATAATGGGTACATGTCGGCACTTCGTTCCAAGCCCAAAGCTAAGCACCTCTGCATCTGATATTTTGTCAAAGAGCTCTCTTGCATGGTGTCCTTATTGTCATTCTATGAAAATGTTGTGGATGTGTGGTTTTCACTTTTCAGGAAACGTGTGTTGAAATGGTTGCAGCCGAGCAAGTGAGGGAGTTTTTGCTTGAGATGATCGGAGGCGTCTACAAGAATGACATGTGTTTTTAATCACGCAACACCTCTTCTATTATTGTTTTCTTATTTATATGTTTGGATAGCGTTTTTTGTTTTTTTTTTTGTGTTCTAGTAATTAATTATACTTTTTTTTTTCTTTTGCATTATAATTAAAATTTGGAGAAATGAAGCATTCTATAGCTAATATCACATTAAGTTGCAACTTGAGGGGAGGGGGCTCCAGGTCCCACTACAAGCCCGGGCCCTACATGGCACATTTTTTGGGGCCCAGTAACCACATGGATGTTTAGCCCACCCCCTTGGATATATAAACCAAAAATCAACCTGATTGGTTATCTCTAGCCATAGATTTTAGTATTTTTTAGGATTCATTCTAGTCGTCGGATTCAAGCATGCTTTAGTGAGTTTATCCACCAATAGGTGCATGGGATGAACATCCACGCAATAATTGGGCCCAAAAAATTATGTAGGACCACGAGAGTCTTCCCCATGAAGGCGTCCTCTGTATCTAAAATTTTTAATTAATACCGTATATATTAAGATATTAAATATAAAAAAGCCTTATATAGAGTTTTTGCCTTAGCTTCAACTTGCATGGAGACGCCCGGTGTGATGTACAATAAGAGAATTGGAGTGATGTCAGGGTTGTGTGTGCGATGGTTATGTGTGCCATATTTTCATACCTGCAATTCGCATGTGGTGCAGACTCTAATGTATGTACATTTATTGTCGGCACCGTCGGATGCTCCTTGAAAAACTTGTTATTAATAAAACTTTTTGAAAACAGTGAATTCAAAAGGTTTTAAAGTGCATCTAATCGACGGTGTAGATAATGTTTGAACAATGTCTCCATCACATGGGCATGCATTAGAGTCTGCACCACATGCGAATTGAAGGTATGAAAATGGTACACATAACCATTGCACACACAACCGAACCAATAACTGGATTAGAATCGAACCAATAATAATATTTCTGATTTTGGGTAGTTTGATATATATTAGAACCAAACTAGAATTGATATATAATGTAGTATTAAATATATAAACATAGTGTTAAAATTGTTATATTATCAAGATTGATATCAATGTAGCCGGAACCAGAACCAAAATCGGCTGGAATTAAATAATAGATTTTGATTCTGGATCCATCATTTCGAGAACTGGAACGGTTAAGAAACGATAATATTTGTACTAGTTCTGTGTACCTTAGGAACTAATCGGAACCCGACCCGTTGACATCCCTAGTCGTGGTCACCCAATTTGGACTGTGGACCAAGGTTTAACGTAAAGTAATGAGATACCAGTGTAAACCTTGAGCCATCATCGAATTAGTGTGTCGCTTTATGACCACACGTAGAAGTTGGGTGCACATCAAATTTAGAATATTCTACAGTCAAATGGCGGGGGTCTTCCTTATCTATTCGGTATTCAATATCGCGACACACTTTTTGGATGGCGCAATGTGGTTATGTAAAGTTTTTTCATGTCCCACAATATTCACTGCAACTATTAGGCCGTGGGTTCCATCTTCATCCACCAAAAAAGAAAAGGGTCGAGATCCAGTGACAGCACTAAAATGACAGGCTCCTGTTACAGAACACTATGAGCCACGTGGCACACTCTTAGAGGACTCTGACCGTATGGATGTTTGGCCCCTTGGTGGACCTCAAACCAAAAATCAGTCTGATTAGTGATTTCTAGGCTTTGGATCTTTGTACCTCAAATACTGCTCAAATTCCTACATTTGAGATCAGCCCATGAAAATAAGTTCAATCCAACGCCTAGAAATCACTAATCAGGCTAATTTTTGGTTTGTAGATCCACCAAGGAATTGGCCAAAAATCCATACGGTCAGAGTCCTCTAAAAATGAGGCCTTTGACCGTTGGATCCAAGAGATCCACGGTCAACCAGGCCACAACTATTTTACTATTTGCAGTTGTTGCCTCGTGGACCATGGATCCCCACCTCCCACGTATAGGTTAGTGGCTCTTTATTTTGCATGGTTCCCTTTCAGTCAACACTACGATTAATTCTGGTGTGACTTTTCATGAAGCCCAATAATTTTGTAGATACTACTAGAAACATAACCTACCCTAGACTATATGGCATTCATAAAATATCTCCATGTTTGTCATGCTTCTTGAAGAAAACAGAAAAAAAGTTGATCGTCTTGTAGTGCTTCTTTTCTTTAGTTAGTTTCCAATTTCGCAAGTTTACTTTTCTTTTCCTGATGACTAGCAAAATTCTATTGACATGGATGGAACTAAAAGACCAAGGTTTAAAGGAGGCCGTTTTAACGTTAAAATGGATTATAACGGACAGGGGCAAAAATAAAAAAAAATATATTTAATGGATTTTAGTGAGAAAAAATAGGAAAAATGGTCCTGAAATTCATAAAAAAAAAAGATGGAAACAACAGCCATTTTTTTCCACAAAAATTTTCAGATTTTAACGGCTGTTAAAACAATTTTAACGGCCGTTAATTTTTAAACGTCAAAACGATTTTTAAAGTAACGGACTTGGGACGTTACTATTTAAACGCGTTATTTTAAACCATACTTTTTTATATTTCATGGAGTCTTTATTTCAAAATCAATATTCATGACCCAAATTTATTTGAGATAAGGACTTTGTGATCTATTAATAAACAAACAAAAAGCCAAAAGCTCACAGGATCTTAAATAATTTTCAGATACCTTTTCTTTGTCAAGTCAATGTAATGCGTGATAGAAACTTGAAAATTGACTGAATGTCTTGAAATGGGATTATCTTTTTCACGAGTCCACCTTCACTACAGGCGGGTCGTTGCAAAGGGTCCCTTCAACCCTCCCCTTTGCTCGACACGTCCTGCCTTAAGTTGTGACATGTAGGCACGCTATCACAAAATTAATGAATGAGACGTACCTTTCTTGTCATAAGTCCCTGTTTGAAATTCATTATGATTAACATTATTATATATTTTGCTCTATTACTACTTGAAAGCCAAAACTTAAGTTGGGGCATGACGTTCACTATTTGTAATGATAACCGTATGTAATGTTATGAGATAACTAGTATACCTTCATAATGGACCATTTAAAATCTTGGCTAAAACAACCATTTAGTATGGATACGACTAGCATACAGTAGTGGTCATAAACCAGCATACATGGCTGTCTCTACCTTAAGGCCGGTGAGGCAGTCATCTAAGGCCCTTTGGTAAGGGGGAGCCCCCAGCCCAATACAGACATAGCACATTTTTTTGCGCCCACTAACCACATGGATGTTTAGCACACCCTTTTGGATATACAAACCAAAAATCAACCTGATTGGTTATCTCTAGTCATAGATTTTAGTACTTTTTAGGACATGATTCTAGCCGTTGGATTCAAACATGTTTTTTAGGTAGTAAATTCAATGGTAGAAATTATAAATCAAGCGGATTTTTAATTTGTTTATTGGGCTGAACATCCACAGTAATTAGGCCCAAAAATTGATCTATGTATGTAGGGCCACAAGAGTCCTCTGCATCCTCTGAATCTAAATTTTTTCACATAAATTTTCACCAAAAATCTGATACATCGATACCCCGAGAATCCAACAGCGATATATAGTGCTGAGCTGGCATTCACTTATGCCAGAGCAAAACCACAGTTGTAATCTGGGTATCCAGACCCGAGAGCTTCGGTGAAAATTTAAGTGAAAAAATTCAGGTCGGTAGAACCTGTTATAAAAAAAAAAAAAAAAAAAAAGAGTTGAGAAAACGAAAAAGATGAAGAAGGACGTCGTTGGTTCGTCACTACCTGGCGGTCTCGTGATGAAATAGGAACACATTTCCTAAGCATCAATTATTAAAGAAACCCCAAAGGTTTCACGTGGGTTTGTGTGTCACTGTTTTATTTCCTCTCTAAAACAAATAGAAAGCGAGAGATAGCTAGAGTTACATTTTTTTTTTTACGTTTTCATCACGGATGAGATAACAAGGCTGCAAAGTCATTTTCGACATCAATAATACATTTTTCATTTACCTAACTCTGTGCCCCTTTCCCTGAGTGAAAACCCGGACTCTAAACCTAGATTATGATTCTCCAAAATTTGGATTTCAGGTACGACCCTGGTTCATCCCCCAACTTTCCCATTAAGTACCAATCACCTCCAACATCCGTCAATGTCCTTGCCATCCCCACATGGTCCCCACCCCACCCACTCCATAACGTTTCCTTGATTTAAATTTTCATGATAGGATCACACTCCAACCGTACAATTCATCATACACCGCCCAAACAAACGAGTCTTTCCTTTTAATTACCGAATTACCCTGGGCATCAATGTACTTACCCGCGGCTCTTGTTTCTATTAGTTCTGGTTCTTAAGGAGTTCGATCCAGGATATCTGATTCAATCTGGGTCCTATGGTGTTTCTGATTCAATCTGGATAATAGTGTACCAAGAACCGGAACCTATTATTACAAAATGCAGTTCCAGGCTAGGTCTTATTTGATCCGGCTTCAATTCTAAAATAGCTAGTCCTTTTCTGGTTCTTTTTTGTGTGTAATAAAAAATAGCAAGTCTTGGAACTACTAGGATAACCGGGACCTGTTCCTATCAGGACTGTCGGTTAATATGGTACAAATTGAGGAGAAGATGGGAGAAGAGAGGATAGAGTGTGCCAATGGTTGAATTTTTCTAACGAACGTCCGTCCTCAATGTTGACGACGGACGACAGTATGAGCCCCGTGGTACACGTACTCTTAGAGATCGCTCACAGTATAAGCGTTGGATTGGAGCCGTTTTCATGGATTGATCCAAAGGTTTGAAATAATAACTCATCGGGCTGATATTTGGTATGTAGGTCCAGTGAGGAATGGGGACAAACACCATTACGCTCAGTGTTCTCTAAGAGTATTCCACGTGGCGCCTACTGTGGTCCGTCATCAACGTTGATGACGGGCGTCCGTAAGCAAAGTTCTAGTTGTCTGCGAAATCTAAAGCTTTTGAAAGGTCCACGAATTAAATAATATTTAAAAAGGCGTAGGTAAATGATGCGCATGCTTGCGGGACAGCTGGCAGCTGGCGTCGGCAAAGTAAAAGCAAGCAAAAGCTCTTTTAACTCGTACTGGGGAGAGCCAACTGGGACAGCACGGGAACAGCTGTCTTGTACCACTTGGACGATTTTCATTGGGTGAGAATCTGACACTCAGCTCTTCAACAGCGACTGGTCGTACAGTGGCTCCCCACGAAACCAGCAGTGGCCAGCTAAGCGGACGTGGCAACGGCTATATTTCTGATATTTTTTGATCCTCGAGCTCTGTAATCATACGTGGACAGTGACATGGCACTAGACGACACAGCTTTCTCGTAAATGCCACTGTGGTTGGTGACGTGGAATAGAGGGAACTTGTCACGGAAGCTAATCGATAGGCTATAAAATTCCTATATTGCTCTCACAGACTCACACAGAGCATTTGCAGTGAAAAGAAGCTTCAGCCCGAAACTGAGGTTTTGCTTCTACTCTCCTTCTCCCTCGCCTTCTCTCATTAATGGCGGTTTCTATCGCTCGTCTGTCTGTGAAGCTTGTGTTAGTGAGCTTCTGTGTGGCTATCTTGTTAAGTTCGGTGAGGTCGGCGAGGTTCGATGAGCTGTTCGAGCCGAGCTGGGCTCTGGATCATGTAGTTTACGAGGGAGAGGAGCTTAAGCTGAAACTTGATAATTATTCTGGTGAATACAAGATTTCTCTTTTCTTTCTGTTCAACTCCATTTGCGATTTTGTTCTTTTTCTCTGCTTTAGCTTCTTGATTCATTGAAGTTCTTAAGGGTTTTTTGTGCTTCAAGCTCTGTTCTATTTCTACTCTTTATTTTACCTGTTATGGTTAATGATGAAGCTCTTTGATGTTTCAGGTGCCGGATTTGCTTCGAAAAGCAAGTATCTGTTCGGAAAAACGACAGTTCAGATCAAGCTTGTAGAGGGGGACTCAGCTGGAACTGTTACTGCCTTTTATGTAAGAAACTCAAATATTATCTTTATTGTTTATTAATTTACTCTCTTTATTTCTGAAACTACGCTGTATTTTTCAATTTCATGGAAGTTTCTCGTGACTTTGTTTAAATCGGATTAAATTTTATGACAAATTGTTTCTCAGTTTTTCCTTCAGAGAGCTCTGACGGTCTGATCACGAGCCTTCCTGATCTGGTTTTCTTACTTGTTTTGTGTTGGTGTTCGCACAGATGTCATCCGATGGTCCAAATCACAATGAGTTCGACTTTGAGTTCCTTGGGAACACGACCGGCGAACCATACCTAGTGCAGACCAACGTGTATGTGAACGGCGTAGGCAACAGGGAGCAGCGATTGGACCTCTGGTTCGACCCCACCAAGGATTTCCACTCCTACTCCGTCCTCTGGAACCAGCGTCAAGTTGTGTACGTTCTCTACTGTTTTATACTCTGCTCATACATAATACATTCTCTAACTTGCTCGCGTATTTGATGTTGGGCTCTATGCTAAGTTGAGCTGGTGGAGGGACAGTAGTGTTAGCGGGAAACATGGGGATTGTTCAAGAAATGCGAGGAAATCGTTCGAACAATCTCTCCTCGTGATTCCTGTTTCTTGTTTTGCTCGTGTTGTCTCCATACCCACCAGCGTATTTTAAAAATTCCCCTCGTTTTTTGGTATTCTTACTTAAATTTGATTGGATGCTAGCATGCGCCGGTCTGCTCGGGAAGCACAGTTGAAGAAAATCAGGATATAGGGACACAAGCCCGGTGTGATTAGAAAAAGGGGACCCTTACCCGCGCACGTTAGTTTCACTAGATAGGTTAACATGCCCCTTGGCACTTGGCCAAACCAAGGTTAAATGTTAAAGTTTAAACAGTCGATCATCTCACTATTCACGATATACGTGAAAAGAATGTGTGCTAACATGCGCCAGGGCATCGCGACATTGTTGGAGGCAATGTGCGACCAAAAATATAAAAAACATGATCGCGTCCGCATGCTAAAAATGTGTTTGGTACAGGCTTTGGCTTTTTCTTTCTCCTTT
Organism: Euptelea pleiosperma; assembly: GCA_035048495.1. Taxonomy (NCBI): domain Eukaryota; kingdom Viridiplantae; phylum Streptophyta; class Magnoliopsida; order Ranunculales; family Eupteleaceae; genus Euptelea; species Euptelea pleiosperma. The sequence continues at coordinate 10,209,865 of CM068545.1, forward strand.
TTCTTTTGGACCGTACGTGTTGGGCGTACGATAGACAGTACCTCACTATACTCAAATAATTGAAGGGATAAACACGATGAATTAGTCATTCGATCTTGCTCTGTTTGGTGATTCAGTTTTCTGGTGGACGAGACGCCGATACGCGTATTTGCAAACAAGGAGAAACAAGGGATCCCGTTCCCAAAAGACCAACCCATGGGTGTGTACAGTTCCATATGGAATGCGGACGACTGGGCCACGCAGGGTGGGCGGGTGAAGACCGACTGGTCCCACGCTCCCTTCGTATCATCCTACAAAGGCTTCGACATCAACGGTTGTGAGGTGCCCACCACGACAGCCGCGCAGGAATACACGAGGATCTGCAGCGCCAGCGAGAAGAGATACTGGTGGGACGAACCAATCATGTCGGAGCTAAGCCTTCATCAGAGTCACCAGCTCTTGTGGGTCCGGGCCAACCATCTCATCTACGACTACTGCACTGACTCAGCTCGGTTCCCGGTCGCTCCTCCGGAATGTGATCACCGCCACTGAACACGAATAGTAGTAGTGTAGTAGTAAGGAGGTGTGTGGTGTCATCGTTGCTAGTCTGGGAAGGGGAATTTACATTGTACAAAAGAAGATAAACATGAGCTCCATGTTCGTTCATTATTTGTTTTTTGTTTTTTTACTTTTTAGTTTTATGAATATCTTCTTCTTGTCACGTAGTTTGCATATGTGTAATGTAAGAAACTATAGGTTGAAGAAATTTGGTTGTTAACAGTAGTATTATGGGGGGTCCACCAAGTACCAATTATGCAAAATTGGGGTTCCAGTGGGGCGCACCCATGGTGTACCAGCAATACTGCAACTCATAATACCTGGGAGTGCGTAAACTCACTTTATACTCGGGGGCGTTGGGTGTTGTGCGATTTCATAGAACTGTTTCCTTTGCAGAAATAATTACTGTGGGTCCTAATTTCAAACTCCTCCCTCCCCTTTTAGATAGGGCTGTGGACCCAACCTGAGCTAGACGGGTTTTGGATTCGGCTTGGGCTCGGTTTCCTTTCCTCCGGTTGACGCATGACCCCCGACCACATATGCTAGGCCTCTAGGTAACCCACCGACTTTTGTATCCCAATTACGTAGCATTCGGTCCTCGTCTTCTTGTTAGTGGTCAACCAATCGTTATACCAAATGTTTGGGAGTTCGACATTAGATCGTGTTACGTCTCTGTCGAAGTGTTTTCAGATGTTTCTTATCACTTTCAGGAACGTCATTTTTGGACCTTCTCTCTTTTCAAGGCCTTCAAATTGGAGTTGAACTTTGCTGACTATGTGTCCCGTGGCACACTCTCAGAGCTCGCTGATGGATGCTTCGCCCGACCCTTAAGAGTGGACCTACAAACCAAAAATCAGCTCGATTAATGATTTATAGGCATTGGATTGGTCGATTTTTAATTGTGGCATTTGTATAGGTCCAACTAGGATGGGCGGGAGGGGGCCAAACATCAATACTGTCAGTGACTACCACTCAACTTGTAAAAAGGGAATGACCGAATTCTGTCGTCCACAGTATGATCCAAGTGGCACACTCGTACCCTTTTGATGTTTGGCCCATCTCTAGATGGATCTGCAGACCAAAAATTACCCTGATTAGTGATTCCTAACCGTCAAACTGGTATCTTTTTTCATGCATAGATTTTTTAACCGTGAGATTGAAGCTCTTTTGTGGGTACTTGGATCTCAAAAGGTTAGAGCTCACCAGTCAGGCTGATTTTTTTGTTCTTACGTCCACCTGGAGAATTTTTTTTTAAGTAGCCATCATGGGCCCAATGATTGTGTGCCACATATACCCATGGTTTAGACTTTGGTTTTAAAATGACTTTAAAAAGTAACCATGGTACATGTGGCACGCAATCATTGGCACAGCCGCTTTGTCGTTCACCTGGCTACCTGGGGATGGGGGCCAAACATCCATATCGTGTGGAAGGAGTAAAATTTGTGTCACAAGATGTTTGTGACGGAAGCCGGTCACAGCACTCAATACGAGCCACGTGGCATACTATTATAGAACGATGACCGTATGGATGTTTGGCCAGTCCCTCGGTGGACCGGTACACAAACAATCAGCTTGATTAGTGATTTCTAATGATTCGGTTGAAGTTATCTTCATGGATTGATTTTTAACGGTAGGAATCTGAGCATTATTGAGCGTTATTTGGGTGCAAAATCCATACGTTGTAAATCACAAAGTAGACTGATTTTTGGTTGTAGGTCCACCGAGGGACTGGCCAAACATCCATACAGTCAGCGCCCTCTGATCGTGTGCCACGTGGCTCGTATTGAGTGCTGTGACCGGCTTCCGTTACGACATCTTGTGACACAAGTTTTACTCGTGTCGAAGAGGTTAATTCTGTGCTCCATCAAGAAGTTTGAAGACAAGAAGTTTAGAGTTTGGTTTTAAAATGACTTTAAAAAGTAACCGTGGGTATATGTGGCATGTGATCATTGGCACATGATCGCCGCATCAAAAAATTTCTCTTTCACCTGGCTACCTGGGGATGGGCCAAACATCCATACCGTGTCGAAGTGGTTAATTCTGTGCTCCATCAAGAGAAGTTTGAAGACCAACATCCATTAGCAAAGATTTATTCACGCCAATGTACTCATTCACGCTTGTGCCATATCATTGTTCTTCGTTCCACATGCCCACACTCTCATATTGAATGTAATGTAAGAAACTATAGGTTAAAGAAATTTCGTTATTAACAGTATTACGGGGGGTCCACCAAGTACCTACTAAGCAAAATTGTGGTCCCAGTGGGGCACCATGGTATCAGCAACACTGCAACTTAATACTCCTGGGAGTGCGTAAACTGACTTTATACTCGGGTGTTGTGTCCTAATTTCAAACTCCCACTTTTAGATAGGGCTGTGTGCAGTGGCGGAACCGAGGGGGGGCAGTTGCCCCCCTCAACTTTTAAAAATTGATAAAAACATTTTTTTTCCAAGGAGGAAAAAATTGTTGATGGGTAACCTGCTCTGCCCATTGACCGCATGGATGTTTAGCCCACCTCTTGGTGGATATACACACTCAAAATCACTCTGATATTCAATTTCTAGCAATTAGATTTTAGTACTTTTTTAAAGCGTGATTCTAGCTGTTGGATTCCAAAAAGATTGGGTACTAAATCCAACAGCTAAAACTCATCAAACAAGCCGATTTCAGGTATGAGTGTCTACGAAAGGAAGGGCTAAACATCCATGCAGTCAGTGGGCCCATCTGCCCCACTTTGACGAGTAAACATTCAATGACACCTGTTGAGAGTGAGCGATGCTGCTGATTGCAGCCAATATGAGCCACTTGACACATTCTTAAGAGGACACAGACCGTATGGATGCTTAGCCAATCACTAGGTAACCTACAAACCAGAAATAAGCCTGATTCATGATTTAAAACCTTTGGATTTCTTACCCAAATAATGCTCAAATTCCTATGGTTAAAATTAACCCATGAAAATAACTTCAATCCAACACTTAGAAATCAGTAATCAAGTTTATTTTTGGCTTGTAGGTCCACCTAGTGATTGGCCAAACATCCATACGGTTAGTTTGCTCTTAAGAATGTGCCACATGGCTCATATTGACTGTAGTCAGGGGCGTCGACTGTATGTCGTTAACTTCGCTTTGATGGTCGCTTGCCCCCCCTGGGACAAAATCCTGGCTCCGCCACTGGCACTGTGCCCAACCCGAGCCAGACGGGTAAAACCCGACTTTGGGTTGGGTTTTTTAGTGTTTTTTTTGGACTGGCCCGGCCAGCTCTACTTGTAGATTAATATCTAATCTCAACCAGACCACAACATAGGATTCAATTACCATCACGCTCCTATGCTTGACCCACCCGCAAGGGTAGACTTTTGTATCCAGCGTAGCACATCAGTTCTCGTCTTCTTGTAGTGGTCAACCAATCTTTATGCCAAATGTTTGGAGTTTGACAGCTTGAGTCATATTTTGCCATGTAACGTTGCTTAGATCGAGTTATGTCTTTGTCAAAGTATGTTTTTATATATATATTTTTTTATGACTTTCATCAAAATCATTTTTGGACCTTCTCTCTTTTCAAGGCCTTCAACTTGGAGTAGAACTTTGCTGACTATGAGTCACGTGGCACACTCTTGTAGATCGCTGATGGATGCTTGGCCCGACCCTTAGTGGACCTACAAACCGAAAATCAATTGATTAGTGATTTCTAAGCGTTGGATTGGTTTTTTTCTTTCTACCCGTGGCATTTGAGCATATTCGAAAGGTTTGGAATCACTAATCTTGATGATTTTTAGTATGTAGGTCCACTTAAGGATGGGCCAAACATCAATACTTTCTAGGTCTAGTACTCAACTGTACAAAACGAATGACGAATGTCTGTTGTCCACGGTATGAACCAAGTGGCACACACACCCTCTTGAATGTTTGGCCCATATCTAGGTGGACCTGCAGACCAAAAATCACCATGCTTGGTGATTTCTAACCGGTGAATTGATATCTTTTTTTTTTTTTTTTTTAAACTTTGGGATTGAAGCATTATTTTGAGTACTCAGATCAGAAGGTTAGCAATCACCAATAAGGCTGGTTTTTGGGGTCTTCTTGTCCACCTGGGGATGGGACAAACATCCGTAACGTGTCTACGTGGCTCTGTGCTCCATCAAGAACTTTGGAGACGGACATCCATTAGGCATTGGCACCAAATTACTCATTCACTCTGGTGCTATCATTGTTCTTCATATACTGCACATGCCCACCAAATGATCTAACCCATAAACTAAATAAACCAAATAATTTCATGTACTATCAAATCGATGGATTGTACCGTTTTGGATGGCTAAAAATTATCACATGGTCCGGGGTCCATGGACATCAGCATGGTGGTGTCATTTTTTCATTTGGACTTGCTTTAATAATTAAACGACTAACACTTAAAATTACTTCGCAAGTAACTTAAGGTACAATTTTGGCGAATGACAAAATGGCACCACCATGCACCATGACAACGAACCAGGGGAACGGACCATATAATCATTACAAAAAAAACAAAATAAATGAGGGCCACCAACTGGTAATATTGTTCCATAATGAGTACCACTTGTACCATAAATACAAAATTAACTAGCACCCGCGAACTATCTGGATCACATGGGTAAATATGTAAGGATAGAACCAGGACGGAATTTAGTGTTGTAAGTTTGTAACTGAACGATAATTTGATGTCCGGTTGGAATATCGGAAACATGCCATTTATACAATTAAGGTGGGTCCACACAATATGCTCTCCTAAGTACATAAGTGGCTCTTTCTTTAAGCTGTTCTCTAAGCAATTTCACTGCATTGCTAAGCTGCTCTCTACGTGACCTTAATCCCCAACAATACCGTTTTAAAATAAGAATAAAAGAAAAATAGTTGAAAAACGAACAGGGTTGTGCAGGTGGAGTCGGAGAGTCGCTTAGCATCAAAAGTTAGCTGTTAATTGATGAGGTTACTCTGGAAAGATAAGGTATAAAATGGATTCTAATGGTTGGGAGGAAATGCAGCGATTATCGGTTAGGGTCGATGTGAAGAACAAAATGGCATAACCATGTACATGGGTTGGTGGGATCTTTCTGGCAACCCCACGGTGCAAATTAGGGGTGTCAATTTGTACTGATATAATTGGACCGAATCGGAACCGATAAAAACAAGCAATAGACAATTTTGGTTTGGATTCTGAGTACCTTGGGAATTTAATCGGAACCAACCTGCTGACACCACTAGTGCAAATACTTAATTGATCTCACATTTGCAATGCAATTGATGAAGGGAATCATAACAGAAGTATTCAAATAGGGCAACACAATAGAATGTGGATCTGTGGTAGGGATGAGGTCATTTTAGGGATAAACAGCACAAAGGTCAAGTCTGTAAGTTAATGGTGGAGCAGATCTGATAACCATGGCATAATAATAAGACTTCAAAGAAGAATACTATACGAGCATTTTTTAGTCATTTGTTACTAGCGACCAACTCTTTGTACAAAAAAGAACTTACTTCATAGGCTTCCACGACTATCTACAAGAGTATCTTAACCAGCAGGTCTAAGAAAGATAATTATGTTTTTAATGTCAGCGAATTCATAAATTGGGTTCCCAATGCACTCTATCCCCGCTTCAGCACAACCACCATAATTGCTAGGACTGCGAGTGCCATGAAGGAAGCTCCTATGGTTTTGTCTACATTGGTCCCCGTGGCATTTCCGTTGGAGTCCATTGAGACGTTTTCTGCTGCCGTACTTCCAAAGATGCTCTGAAAGAATCCAGATAGATTGCTCACCATATCTGTCACTGTAAGCTTAACTTTCTGCATGAACTCCATGAAAGCATTCCCAGAGTCTTCACAGTGTTTCGCATCAGCTTCATCATAAAAGCCCTTTGAAGAGTTATGATCATCATGACTCTCATTATCCGCAAAGGGCTCCTTTACATCCATATCCATGTCAGGGGGAAGAGAAACTGTCAGAGAACAACAGAAATATCAAATAAAGCTTTGGAATCAGGAGAAATGGCCAAAGAGATCTTTGGGTTCAAATGAAATGATTCTTACTGGTTCGCTGTTGTTCGAGGAACTCCATGACCTTCTCATTTTGCATTACAGCATCCCAGACATTTTTGTCAGCAGCAAGTGAAGCGACAACGCTCTGCATCCGAAACAAAAATCAGAAATTATGGTCTCACACAATTGGGGTTAAGTGAAGGACCTTAAGTTTCTTCCAGCCGGACAACCGGCACAATGGAAAATGAATCTGGGAAACCAAACTCACTATACACAAAGAAATTGATGTTTAGAACAGTTTCCACGAAATAGCAAAATCCCCCTAAACAACCAATGGCCCCTCAGTTTTCACACGTCCTCAGAGTGTTGAAGGTTCCACATGGATCAAGGAAAACTTGATGAAGGACCATTTAAATTTTACGCATATTATGGAAAAAGTTAATTGGTTCACACACACGAGACTATAATTACGTGAAACATGCACACTGGTGAAATCTGCATGCACTTTTTAGCCCCTCAACCACTTGTCCCATGGTTCGAAGTCTCGGGCGATCCAGACCGGGATCGGAGGTATCCGAGACAAAGATCCAATGTTTGTCTCGGATCGCAGTGGATCGCCCAATCCAACTCGCTGGATCGCCCGTTGGATCGCCCGATCCAAACGAGTTAACCGATCCAACTCGGCGAGTTGAACCAGTGGAAATGAAGTTATAAAAACCCGATTTTTTTTATTTTTTTTCATCTTTTCACTCGTTTTCCTCTCTCAACCCTTCTTGGAACCTAAAAATAGCTTGAAAAAGATAGATCTACCTTCGAAACATATAGATCCATGAAGATCAAAGGTTTTGGTTCAAATTTCTTCGAGTTGGATTGAAAATCCGGTGAGTTTTGGGGGAAACACATAGATCTACCTTCTTGTGATTTTTTCTGATTTTTCTGCCATTTTTTTGAATTTTTTGCATCTTTTGGGATTTTTTTTTCTCGTCTCGGGATCACGATGGATCGGACAGATCCAACCGATCCAACTCAGGATCGAAGGGGTCCGATCCAACGGCCGATCCCGAGACTTTGATCCTTGACTTGTCAACTTCAAAACTTTGCTGGAACAGAGACTAACACCTTATACATTAATGAAGCCAGAGCATCTTTCATAAGAAGCATGAATCAGGAGATATTAGACATGGGAAGACCAGCTAGACGATGGTACTTCTTCAGCTGAAACAGAACTAATGGCAGCACAAAGGTGCAACAAGCGAAGTTGAATTCCCACAGCTTAAGGAGGCTTCAAGTTGTTGCGGCCCATTACCGACCATGGAATACAAACAAAGTAGGAACCTAAAGAGTTGAACTGACTCATTAACACAAATTTCAAGACCAAAAACAAATTTAACATCATCATTTAAGATATAAGAAAATACGAACTATGTGATTTTGTTGCATATCCATTTCTCCAAAGATTGCCTTACATATTTTACATTTATAGGAACTAATATTTATAGAGGTGTTTTTTTCCAATATAATCTAACAATTATTAGTATCTTATTAGGAAGAGCTATGTTGCATGGATTCTTCTAAACGGGAGAAGTACCCATGTCGAACACATGTTAAAGTCTGACACAATACGGATTCTAGCACAACACTTTCAAATGAGATGTGCTACCGCACACCTCAAGAGAACGTTTCCCATAGGTATACCCCATTGGAAGGACCTTAAGGTATACAAAACGAATCTTGATGACCGTCCAAGTGTTTAGCGGCTTTAGCCCCTAAGAGACATTCTACTACTGAGGCTGAGTATAATTTTCCCACACTAAAAAACAACCTCTATTAGAAAGTGTCCCTTGGTAAACTTATATGCAGTGAAAAAAGAGTTGGGGTGAAACAAACTGACATATAAAAAGAGGCCCGAGATGAAAAGAGTCAAGGTAGAAATAAACCTTAGTAAAAGTTTCATTGTGGAAGGAATCCACGATGAAGAACACGACTAAGAGAAAACCCTAGTGTCAATTAAATTAAATTCAAGAAGGTTTACATTATTAGATCTAACCCTAAAGGATAGATTAAGATGTTTGAATCTGATGGCCCAAATGTACTAGGAGCAGCCTGCTTTAATAGAGGAAACATTGTTTTGGTTAACTAGTCCAAAATAAAGAAGCAAAAACATAAAAAAAAATTGCAAAAGAGAAAGAAGAGACGAAGAGGAAGAATCTTGCCACTTCAAGAAAGAATATAAGCTAATGGAGTCGCACCATCGAAAAGGAATCACCCCTCAAGGTGGGACTTCATCCTCACAAAACATCAAAGCTACCAAAAATCAAATTCTTCAACCATTCAGCTTAAAGAAGTACATAGAGTATTTAGCAAGGTTTTAAATGTAAGTTTCAGTATGTAATTTGGTTGTGGCTCGGAGAAGGAAAAAAAATTGTGCCATCAATGTGGAAATATTGTCAAATTTTCAGAAACTATGGAGAAGCTATGAAAATCATAAAAGAAGATATGAAACACATTGATATTTTCGAAATGACAACTTATTATACTACAATAAACAAACATTTGAAGTAAGGAAAGAAGGATCAACAGCGTATGCTACATGCTAATGCAGATATAAAAGACTGAAATCCTGAGCGACAAATATAAACATTTAAATGTTCATAAGCATATCTTAAGTACATAAAAGCCAAAAACAGTAGCCTTGTGGTAAAATGGAGTCACAACTACATAGACCAACTACAACCTACAGATCTGTTTTTTTATAATTTTATATTAAAAGACGCTTTTAATTATAAATTAAATTTTTGAATAAAAAAAAATAGATTATATGTAATTAACCTATTGATGTTCATATTTTTATTAAAAATTATATCTTATGGGTTGCCCATTACAATTCTCATTGCTTAGTAATTGATTAATTTCGATACATTATTATATTTATCAATAAATTTTTGAAAAAGAACTGAAAAAATTATTGTTAATATTCCAGTTATGTTTCGTTTCGGTCCTTGTGAAAATAGAAATATTTCAGTACATTTAGTGGAAATGTCAAAATTTAATATCCAACATTTCCACTCAAATTCAATATAGAAATCTCCTACTATAAATAGAATGATAACAAACTATGAAATTAGCAGCTCCTAAAATAGAAATTAAAGAAATTTCAGTGTGGTTTCTGGTGGGTCCACCCATCAGTTGTACAGGCTGGAAAACAACCAATTAGTGGGATAAAACTGAAGTGGACCTATCTAATGGGCTGGACATGTATGAAGAGGCCCATCAAGGGACTGACCCAAGGCCCATGGTTGGGAAGTTTTAGCCCACAGGCTAGCATGATCAGAATCTCCTTCAACTGCTATGGGTTTCTGAAGGATCCAAAATTCTTCTAAACAAGATCTATCGCTGGCTTTATTTTAAGCTCTTCTTAATGATCAGAAGGGGTGATCACATGAGCTAGCAGCTAACTACACCTTAAAGTAACTAAAGGCTATTTCCTATAAATCACCACTGGCTTACCATACTTGTGTTTTTTTATCATTCAATATCATCATGTAATTCTCAAAAAATAGAATGCCCTGGTTTCTCAGGATAACTGAAAAGATCACAAATTAATTAATATCTTGTAAAAAGAACAACCATCAACATTTATCTAGAATTACTTGGACGGAAACACGTATGGCAGTGTGGCCAGGGATATGAGGCTTCAGACAGGCAAACACATCTGTAAAAATTGAATATATACTTAAATGCCAAAGTTCAATAATAAAGGATAGATAAAAAAAGCGCAGCCATACTAAGAAAATGTATTATAAAAAGAGAATCCCATAGTAGCTGTACAACCATGTTGGAATTTGCATCCATGTTCTTGTTCAATAGTCAGAATGTTAATCAATGTTCTTGATGAGAAAAGTAATAGAAGAAAGTTAAAATACAAATAAGTGCATGCATTTAGTGCATTTCCAAATTAAGATAGCTAATATCATTCAGTTTCTACATCATGCAAAAATAAGTCCTAGAACTCCATCAAAAAGTTAGGATGAGAAAGGCCATGTAGGAACCTGAGCCTGGGGATGTTCTTTCAGCAAAGAAAATGCCTGAAAAGCAGGTTTTGGCACTGAAGGGATGGGCACCACACTCTCGCTAGTAACACAAGCTTTAGTTTCTGAATATCCTGGCACAGATATGAGGGACTCTTGAACAACTGGGGAAGAGTTTCTGCAACCAGTAGCATTGGAGGGGAAATATACCCTGAAAACAACATTTTGTGCAACAAGGCAAGGTAGAACACTCAACAAGATATGCCCATGTTTTCTGATATGATCTTAAATATAGAACAAAAGGTTCATTACTTACAAAACTCGAAAATAAATAACACTTGTCAAACCCTATTAGCAGATCATATGAAGGAGGTGGGATCCATACGACTCCAAACAATTTGCAACTTGTGTCCAAATACAAAGGCAGATTGTTCAAATTAGTTTTATTTATTTATTTTAGACTTGATTTAAAAATTGCCAGTCAAGTTGTGTCCCTTCTACATTAATAGTACAGAAACAACTACAATCTGTGAAAGTATAAAGGTTCCTTTAAAAGGTAAAATAACCCAGATGCCGGAAACACAAAAGTCTATTGGTATGAGAATTAACAAAGCTGTTGGTTTCCAAAGATTGTCAGGAGCTGGCAAGGTCTACCATCAGTGAGCTTGAGAATTAACAAAGCTATTGGTTTCTAAAGAAACCAACGAGTTACTAAACAGGCACAAGCTATAGAAAAATGAAAGAAAAGAGGTCACTAAAGCCACCAGAAATAAAGGAAGAAACCCATTAGTAAAAGTACCCTTGCAAAGACTCAGATATATCATTCTACCTTTCTATCCTATCCAATCCTACTTGTACTGAAACAAGGACTCATATCACTCATTCTATGGCTGCAATCCTTGCATTCTTCTCTGCAGTTGTTACCTCTATACATAAAAGCTCGATAACACCATTGCAAACAATAGACACAAGTTCAGGTTCCTCTATATGCTTCTCTGGTACCCTTCTCTATCATTTTCTCAAAAAAAAAAAAAAAAATTCTTTTTCCTCAATCTCCTCTCACACTTACTCAAAGAAATTTTGGACACTAGTTGTTTGTGGTCTTTTTCAATATGTTTTTTCTGGTGTATTTGTTAATGATATTTATTCTGACAACACTTTAGCTCTAGTTTTGGTCAGGGTTCAATTTAGCAGATCAAAGGATTCATTTGCATCAGATGTGGAAGCCAATGGATTTTTCTTCTATTATTTATGTGTATTACTATTTCTTTTATACTGATATTTGGGATTGATTGTAGGAAATAGGAAGGTTTGAGAATGACAGAAACCTTATATTTGAATTGTCAAACAGCAACCACCAAGATACTTAAGATCAAGACCTCTCTTCCATAAAAATTCTCTTAAACACCTTTTTTTCATTTAATTTATATGCATATATACATACTTAGCGGACATACATACATAAATTAATATAGATTCAGTTGACTACTTTGATCGAGCCCAGGGTCCTCATCCAAACAGCTAGGTAAGTTCCAGAGTTAATTTTTGAATACTGCATTAAACAAACATTATCCCACAAGAATCCTTTAAATAAGTCAACACCGAAATTGAATACACTTATACGCAAGGTGAAGAAGAGTTCTTGCACTAAGACACAAACTATGCTTTACAGCCTTCCCTCTATCGGTTAGATATTGTCATGGAAGGAATAACCAGCAGCAGATATTGTTGTTGATCGGCCCAACCTTCCCCGTATAGAAGTAGGTATAAAAAGAATAGTTCATATTAAATAGGTAATCAGAGATCAAACTCAAACAATTAAATTCTGTTGAACCTCAAGCTTGCTTGACACATCCGAGAAACCTTGACTAAAATACAATATTGAAGATACAATTATAAGCTGTCGAAATTCTGTCCTAATGACCAAGTTCACTCTAACCACCATGAGTATGAACCAGTTTTCTTAAATTACTTGGGCAAGTCTATTTTATCTACTTATCTACCTACAAAATAAACTTGGCTGGCTGTAATTCTCAACCAGCACTTGTTGGTTTATATTGGAGTCCTGAACTGATCAAATGTGTACTTTCCTGGTTCCATGCCCAAAATAGTTGATGCCCATTCTTTATTTGTATGTAGTCAAACCAGGTGTTGGTTCCATCCCCACCTCATCAAACTTCAGATGCCATTAAAAAAAAAAAGTGGACCATAAGGTCATTGGTGGGGCCTGGTCCCCTAATTGCCACAATCAAAGATTATCTTTCAGAGCTACAACCTACAATACTTTTTTGGGCTCTACTTGAGACATTACAGGTAATTCCACAACCAAATGATTGGATTTCAACAGAGATGGATCCATTAAGTGACATACACCCATGGGACGGTAAGTGGGCCAGATACAGAGGAAAGTGAACTGTGCGGACGACTACTTGCCTTGAAGATTGTTCTCTATCTTCATACTTTTTCTTCTGCCTTCAATTGCATTATTTAGTAGGACTTCATAATTTTGTATAACAATTGTAGGGCCCACCTAAACCCAAATTGCACACTAAGAATGTAAGTGAAAGTTTTTATTTTTTTTAATCTTCCTAAGCGAAATCGTGATTTCAAAGAACAAATCAAAATCACATAGGGATATACAAAGATATCAAAGAGAATCAGATAACCAGTTGCAGAATTACAGAAAACTAAACGACGACCGAAAGGTTTTTCGAAGGAAATTACTTCTCCAGAGCATCTTTCAGGTCGGAAGTCGCCTCTTTGGCCTCTTCTAGAGTCGGAACTCCTCCGAAGATGACCCTAGGCATCGGATGCATCGAATCTACGAACAGTTCTTCTTCATCACCGGCAAATTCCCATTCGTCGATCTCCCACGATGGCCTCTGAACTGACGCGGAAGCGTCGATCTTGCAATTCTGTGAAGAGAGCAAGACCGCAGATTTGCCATCTTCGATTGCCGGGGAGGAAACGATACCGGCGACAGGCCTGGAAGCCTTTCGAGAAGCGATGGTGACTGGGTGCTCAGGTAGAGGCACCGACGGAGCGCCTCGGAGGCCGCCATTAACGCCGAAACCAGCGACCTTCGCTGCAGCTCTCATGGCTCCTCCTCCTCCCATTTTGATCTCTGTGTGTGTTTTTGAAACCCTAGAAAGAAAGCTAAAGCCCAGATAGTATCAGACAACGAAGTGACGCTAAAGGAGAGATGCCAAAGCGACGGGCAAATTTGCTTGCTTCGGGAGGAAGAGATAAAAGTTTATTCGGTTAATTACTTTGCCGCGTGTCATTTAATATAGTATCTTAGGTAGGAGAAAAGATTCGCTGGCCCCGGGAGACTTCAGATTCCCCACCCAAAATGTTTGACACGTACCCTAATTCCTTAACCCAACCCGCGTTCAACCCTTGGTTTGTGGTTAACAAGGGGTACTTGTCAGACATTTTAGGAGGGGTAATTTAGTTTGAAGTTCTCCGGGCGAGCTAATTTTTTACCTCCTTCACTCACGACGTACAGGTTTGAACCAGAAATATATGCATCTTGACGAGAAAATATTTGCTGTCCCAGGGGACTTGATGTCGGAGAAATATAGTCTGCATACGTTTCCAGACTTAAAAATAGGAAAACATTGTATTCACCGTTGAATGTTCTTGAAAAACGTGTTTTTAATTTTTTAAATCAAGACTTTTATAATCAAATATTATAAGAGTTTTGTTCTCATATACGAAGAGATTATTCATATGTAATTTTTTTTTTGTAAGCGGATAATATATATAAAAAAAACACTACCAACACTCATCCATTGCTATCCATTCTTGTCTCGCAAAATAATTTCTTTTAACCATAATTTCATATACAACTTGTTATTACGTGAGTGTATATATATATGAGCCCAAACATACTCCATTTACAATATGTAATGTCTTTTGGTTTTGTCGTTAGTGCGTTTATTTTTAGTCGCATATCGAAAAGAGTAAAAAGTTTGGTTGAGGGGATATATAGCATTCATTCTCTATTCAAGTGTATGAAGTGCATAATAGTATAGAAATTTAATCCAGTATAACGAGGTGGTGTGTCGCGAACGAAAAAGGTGATTTGGCGTTTGGGGCCTTTTGGGGGTTTTATGAGTACGCATCATTGCGAGGAGCGTTAAGAGCCTTTGATTTTTTATTAGATGATTGATGAACAATCGTAAGGAATGGTTTATCAAAAGGACACGATCATATGGATTTCTAATCAATGGTTAATATGGTCCAATGGATGCATCTTATCGCATAATTGATGTGGACTGCTTCTATAAGATCTTATAGATCTAATGATTCGCGTACATAACCATTGAGAATGGACTCAGATTTGCTTAGAATTGATTTAGACTACATGATCAATTCATGTCTCTTGCAAATAAACACTATTTGATTTGTAAAAGAGATAGCTTTGTCCAAAACAAAAAGAAGCAATTGGAATTTTAAATTCGTACACAAAAGACAAGTATTTTGGGCACAAATTTTCTCCATTGATCTCTCTTCTTTGTTTTTCTATACTTTTTGCAATTTTAAGAAGTTTAATTTGCATTCAAGAGAATTGTTTATATGATTAAAAGTTCGTTAGAAACACAAATTTAGAGTGTTGCTTTTCTATGAGACTGTTGAATCCTAAGAGACAGACACATGTAGATCTATCAACACCAATCAAGGGTGAATTTTGTCTTTAAGACTTTGTGATTACACAAGCCTCAATTACATATAAGTTTATCTGTTATTTATAATTTCGTCATTCTGATTCTTTATTTGTTTTAATTCCTTAGTTGAATCATCTCTCATCTTCTCATTTTTTTTCTATTAAACCATCTGATATTGTTTCTCTAAAATTGATTGTTTCCAACAATCACAACATTGAAGATATAGCCTGATAATGATTTCTAACCTTTGGTTCTGAGTACCATAAATGTTCAAAATGCACGATTAAAAATAAACCATGGAAAAGATTCTAAACAAATGGATAGAAATTAATTACTAGGTTGAATTCTGGTATTTAAGTCCATCTAGGGATGAGCTAAACATCAATATGGTCAGTGGTGATCTCTAATAGTATGCCATGTCACGTGGCTCATACTATGGTCCATCATCATCGTTGATGAGGCCCCTACAATCACTCACATCCAATACACGTGCCAGATTTCACATGCTGGTTTTTAGCCTAGAAAATCTCTTAAAGGGGCCATTTTATGGTGGGTCCAATGCCATATCCATGAGACAATAAGTGTTTAACAACCGTTTGTGTACTTAGATTTCACATGCTAAACTAGTGAATACATGCATGGTCAAAAAATATCAGTGTTGCAAACAAACAATGACAACCTTAAAAGAAGAGAAAAACAATCACTTGCACAAGAATACACACATTTAAGTACGCAGTTAACTACTAAGGGCTATGTCCATGGGTGACGATCGTGAACTGAAAAAATTGAGTGAGGGGCATTGCTTTTGAACCCCTTAATGTCAAGGGACAGGGTAACACTTCAAACAGTATTGGGAGCTAAGGTCTCAGCGAACAGAGGTCCCTAGTGTGGTTAGAACGTGAACATTATGCGAGCCCACATACAATAATGATAGAATTCGAGACACCCAATCTGCATACCACTGCCGTTGGTACCAAACATGCTTTGATCTTGTGCTGCATAAGGACCCCATTGCAACCACCACCACAAAATATTTATAAATTCATCAAGCATACGACCATTGTCGCTGATTGATTATGACCACTTTGACACATCACGATGACCGTTGCCGACAACAAACAAAAAATGCACATAAACATGGTACGATCTATAAACATGATGCTTAATCTACCTTATCTTCGTATATCAATCGTCATTTCTCTCTAAATGCATGTCGTTGCATCCTACACACATGAACCATCTTATATACCCATCGGCGCCCTTTTTCTCGTCTTACAACTACCACCTCTGTCTCAGTGAGACCTCCTCTGTCTCAGTCGTCTTACACCCACGACTGAATTATTGTTGTCCCGTTAGTTCATTAGTCATGGGCCTTGATCGCTGCTCCAACGCAACAACACAATTAACCATTGCCCCATTATCATTAATCATGGTCCCACATCACGATGAAATCATCCTCTCATGCTAATCATCAAGAGCCATATCCTCCCATATGAATTAGCTACCACAAAATGGATGTCCTACACCCCTTAATGGCATGTTTCCGTCTTACAGCCTTCGTCTCGTTGAGACCAAATGCAAGGAGTCCGCCATTGCTCGATGACGCGTTGAGCCTGAAAAATTTTAGATGCAGAGGGCTTAGGATAAAGTCAAGGCAGAGGGCTCTCATGGGTCGTGGTATACATGGCTAAATTTTTATGGGGCCTACTAGCCCACCCCTTGGTGGATATGCATACGAAAAATCAGTCTGATTGGTTTTCTCTAGCCACCCCTTTGAGCACTTTTTAAGGATTGTAGCCGTTGGATTCAAGCATTTGTTGTATATTTTTGGGTACTTAATCCAACTGATAGAATTATCAAACAAGCTGATTTTTGGTATGTATATCCAGTAAGGGGTGGGCTAAACATCCATGTGGTTAGTGGGCCCAAAAAAATTAGCTATGCAGGCCACGAGAGCCATCTGCATCGACTGTATCTAAACTCCATTCTAGATGTTCCTACATACTAAAAAATCAGCCTGAAATTGAATCAGAGTAAATCATGCATCTTATAGTCGCCGAACCATCTCCCCACATCATCGATCACCATCCATCACCAAATGTAAATCGTGCATCTCGTAGCAGCCCATGTCCTCCCATCATCCCGTTAAATGCAACACCAAAATAAGTTGAATTTTGGGAGGACATTGGCTATGATTTTATTTGGCAACACCAAAATAAGTTATTTTTAACTTTCAAAAGCAAAAAAGTTGAAAAGTTTGTTTGGGTATTCATCCTAGAATTGCTTCTTAAAAGTCAAAAACTTACTTTTTGTGGAAGCAAATATTTTTTGCTTCTTGCTTCTGGTGGAAGCAAAAGTCAAAAAGAATTTGCCGAACTTACACTTTTAATTTTAAGTTAATCTTTCTAAATGTCAATTTTATCCTTGTAAACTTTACATTATTAAGTGTGGATAGACCATCCCTTTTCTGAAAAAATAATTACCCATAAAATGACTCACTTGGTGCGTCGTTTATTACAGACCATTTATAATTAAAAAATTTTAAAAAAATAACATATGTGATATTGATTTATTAGAATATAATATGTATATAAAATTATAAGAAAATGACTTTTTGGCATAATTCATGCCAAACTAACTTTTTCACTTTTTGACTTATATGTCGGTGTTTCACCAAACAAACTTTTGCTTCTAGGTGACAACTTTTAAATTCAGCAACTTCACTGGTTTGCCAAACGGGCCTTAAACATCTCTCCTCTCAGTCATTCTAATAAGTTAATTTAATCTTAATAGGAAGATCACTTATTTCATTGGGATATGTCTCGAATCTCCACAACACTCCATAAATGTTGGGCTCTTCATTGTTTCCAACTTATCCAGTTCAAAAACAGCGATAAGCCTTTTCCAAACTAAACCATAACCACAAATTAAAACATTATTCATCATTTTCTTTTGATAAATACATTATTCATCATCTTACACGTACAATCTCATTTTTGCAGTTCTTCATCCTTCGGTTCGGGTGGGGCTGAGCAAACAGTTGGTCAGAGTCGTCTTATTTTGGTATGAATATCTAGTAAGGGGTGGGCTAAACATCCATGCGGCCAGGCAGAGCTAAGTAATAAAAATGTCTCTACCTGATGCCAAATGGGTCAGGTCTACCTCGTTACATCACGATCCAAAAGAAAAAAAAAAAAAGGAGAGCTCGCTCACGTGATCCGAGCCTTTACACGATAACCCATGCACCTTAAACTCAACCGTGATTAGCTTTTTGACGTTGGTGTACGTGTGGCGGCAGGAGTTTCTTTCCCAAGTTCGTCAAATGTTGGCTTGAGTGGACGAATATTGCTGTCTCGGATGACGTTTTCCCCAGGTCTACATCGTTGGATGGTCCAGGGATACTCAATATACGAATCTCGATGACATTGTAACAGTAAAGCCCTGGAGATAACGTTCACGGCATCCTTACATCTCCTTCACGTGTTCCAACTTCGACCCAAAAGCAAAAGAAAGCAATCACGTTCCGACAAAATAAGGTATAGCTTGTATTACAACCCCACCCACCCACCACTCAGCACACAGCCATTGATCATGGGACTGTGAAACGAGTAAAACTTCTATCACACGAAATTGTAAATCACACAAAACACAGCCAATGAGTTCTCGGCACGTACACAAGTGCTTTTGCAACGTACCCATGTGCTTTTGCTTTTTAGGTGTACGTGCCGAGAACTCATTGGCTGTGTTTTGTGTGATTTGCAATCCCATTGTGACACAAGTTTTACTCTTGTGAAACAACTCAAACAAGTCAAAGCTTCTTTGGAAAAATCACCTTCGTAAAATGACTTCTATTACCCTTATCTTATTTACAAATGACGGGACTAAATACACATTAAGTCCCCAAAACTATCAGGCCAACATAGTCATTTTGTACCATTCATGAGCTTCCGTTCCTTCGTGAACAAAGTTCTAAGTAACTTCTAAGAATAAAAAAAAAGTAAATGACAACTTTGCATCTACTGCTCTCCAGCTGTGATCACAGCCGTCAGCCGCGTTAATCATTAACGTTGGTCATTCTCCCACAATCAAATTGCAACCGCACATCAACTTCAATATCTTCATGATTAATCTGCCTTTTACGATAGAGAGAGTGATTAAAAGATACCCTGTTAACAGGAGTATAGACGACGATGAAGCTCTCTCTACCCCTTGTCAGAGTCACATGCCCAGTCTTATCGATCGGGCCGTCTCTTTTGTTAGTCCTGATTAATAGGGCCATTTCCCACACAATAAGTGGGCCACCTAACATCTGAAGCCTGAAGAGCAATATCCAACTGTGTATGCTATAACAAGCATCAACTCCAATACTTCAAGAATGTACCATATACTCCTCCTAAATAAAACGAGACGCGTGTGCTTCTGTAATCTGTACCGTAATCAAGGAATCCAGTTGTAGTCCTCTGTCACTTTCTCACCTCACCCAGCTGTCTCGCTGCTTCACACTTTGAGCATTGGGCTTAATTGAAAGAGAAAACAATAGGGAGGGGTTCTCAGAATTTTTTGTTTTTTTGTTGAACTTGCCACATTTCATCAAGTCGAGCAGTGATCCTGAGTAGCCCTATAAGGACTTATTCTAGCCGTTGGATTTAAGTATTTTTTGAATACTAAATCCAACGGATATAAATTATCAATCAAGATGATTTTTAATGTGCATATCCTAAAAGGAGCGGGCTAAATATCCAAGTGATCAGTGGACCCAGAAAAATGGTCTACGTAGGGTCTGCGAAAATAAGGTTGGTCTGATTTTGGAGTTCTAATGGTAATGGTTTGATTACAAAAAAAGAAAAAGAAAATAAGTTTGGTTCAAAAAAAAACTCTGTCCACTCGCCCAAAACATACTTTAGCCAAATACCAAGAACCCCCTCCCCGTTATATAATTGCGAAAAGACCCAAAAAGCAAGAAACCTGGAATCTTCCTTTACCACGCGCATCCCGTTGGCCTTCTTGACTTCAAAATTGTAAAAGAAAAAGAAAGTAAACGGCACCGAGACCTCCCCAAAACTTTACTCTATGTAAGTCTATATAACCAACCACACTGACACACACACACGCATACACCTTGGGATTCCTGTATCAAAGAGAGCAGAAGTGGTATGGCTCGATCACTTCTTCTCTGTTTGATTTTATCTGAGATCTTCATGGTCCTAGCAATGGCTCATGGAACCGAAGCTTCTGAATCGAATCTACCTAAGGTTGGGACCGGGGTCGAGCCACAACGCCAGAGCGTTGGTATTGCGGAACCACCTGATTCGATTACAGCATCATCCGAAGATGAGTCAGAGTCGGAAATCGCGGAAGCACCGGAGAACAGACGGATGGGAAAGCATCATCACCATCATTCGTCGGAAGTCGCCGGTGGAGGTGTGATCATTGGGGGTCTTGCGACCGCCACTTTTTTTGCGATTTTTTGCTATATTCGTGTTACGAGAAGAAGGAATTCAGAGGGCAAGGTCTGAATTTTTGGCCTTTTCATTAAAAAGTGAGTCCTCAGATTTTTTTTCATTAGCAAAAATCTGAGCAGTCAATTTTTATTTAATTATTCTTTTGTGAATGATATATATTTCTTTTCGTAAGCTGGATTTTGGGCTTGGCTTGTTAATGTAAAATGCAAGTAAGGGTTGTAAAGAAGTACATATTAAGAGTTTAAGAGAATGGTTCTTTGATCTTTGTTTTGTTTGTTTTTATCATGTTTGTGAGTGGATTTTTCTCTTTTTCTTCTAATTGGCTCACTGATTCATCAATCTATACCGTTCACTTCTGCTCATCACGTGTTGGATATTTCGATGGCTGATGCCCAAATAATTCTGCTAATCAGGTTATCGTAAAGATCCGATACTTTTGCTGTCCTCCTGGACAAACTTCTCCTCCCAAAATGCCACATGGCAAATTCGGGCTGACTGACGCGTGGATGTTTGGCCAACCTCTACCCTCCAAAATCAGCGTGATTGGTGGAATCCATCATGCTAGAAATCATACCTAAGGAAAATTGCTCCAAAGCAATAGAAACCAACAAAGCCGATTTTTGGTTTGTAGGTCCACGGTCCACCAAGGCTTTAGAGAAAATTTTGATTGGTTTTTATCCGGCGTTCGGGCCGCACCTAAGAAACCCCGCGTGGCACACTCTTAGTTATCATCAATGTCTTTCTTAAGATTCAAATCACACAAACTGAGTTACGGTTCTCTGAAACAAAGTAACCAACAAAACTAACTTTATTAAGGCACTTGGGAGGCCGAGCGTGAAAGCATGCCGAGGCAAAATGGAAGAGAACAGAGGAAAAAGACAAGAAAAGACCCCCAACCCAAGAAAGCAACTCAACCCACACGACCGCCTCAAACCTTTTCGATCAGATACGGCCAACTAAACACCACATCCTAGAAATATGAGATCCCTTCTCACATCATATAATATCACCCAAGATTAATCTTTAACTTGAGAGCTTCGAAGGAAGAACATCTTCCCTCAAAGACCTTATTGTTCCCCTCTTGCCAATTACCCCAAACTATAGCTATCAGAACTAGGTCCCACAATTTTTTACCTAGATCCCCAAAAGCTTTGCATTGTAAGACTAAAAGAATATCTCTAAACAACATAGGAACAACCCTCCTGAATCCAAACTCTCTACAAAACTCTGATCAAATCGTCCAAGCCACTTTGTAACGCAGGAAAAAGTGATTATAGGATTTCCCACTCTCCACCTCTCCTACGTAATAAGTTTATGATTTGAACTTTGCCTCGCACCACAAACCAAGCAAAGAAACGCACTTTGGAATGAGCTTTGTTGCTCCACCACGTTCCAACTACTGGAAAAAACTCAGACTCCCCGTCATCTAAAGCCTCGTAGAAAGAGTGCACAGAGAATCTTCCTTTGCTATTTCTAGGCATAGTGATGAATTTTCAACCCACAAGGCTCATTTTACGAACTTCCCTTTCCCAACTCCTCAAAAAATTCTTCATAATTGTTATGATCCTTTTTTACACACCCACAAACATAAGAAAGAGAGACATGTAATACAGCGACAAACTAGAAAGGGTGCTCTTGATTAGAGGCACTTGGATGAATTAATAAGGATGTTCCTACTTCCCTTCGGAGAGATAGACTTGAGCAGTAAGATTGAACATCTTATGAAATTAAAGGGTGTAGATTGCTTTGTGGTTTCGATCTGTACCAAAATCACCAAAATTTGATCGAGAGTTTTTTTTAATAGAATTTCACTGAAATTTCGGTTTCAACGTGGGCCGAAACCTAATCAAAACCAGAATTTAAATAATCCTTGCTCTCAAGTGCTTTCGCCATCGGACCAACCTATAGGAGGCAACTCAAGCGGATTACCAATAAGTTCTAAAAAACAACAGCGTGTGGGCGTAGAGTAAAATGAAGAGTGAATAGCTCAAACCAGCTTTATTCTCAATACAAGGAGGTAACAAACTGAGAAGAACAAGGCCATTACAATTCTCTAAAACAAAGTAGACCAAACAAGGCAGCTAAAATCACTTAATCCTCTTTGAGGAATTTGTAGAGCCATTTGGCAGAATTTTTTTGGTATCGCTGGAGTTTGTTGTTGTAGTCAGTGAAGTTAAGCCCGAATCGGACGTCGTAGCCTGATCCTATTTCCATGCAGTCCAACAGAGCCCATATGAAGTATCCTTTCACGTTCACGCCCTTCCTGTAAGTTCACTCACAGTTATGCAAGGAAGTAGTAGTTTGACAGCAAAATCTTTGTAGGAGATATGCAGGTTTTCTTTCTTGTGTTTACTGTACAAATCATCTATCTATGCATCAATCTGAATGGTTCAATCAGTGATTCACTGGTCCACCATATGGATGAGTAACTATTTTAAGAATCAAATGTTGTAGTGACTGTGCTAAAGATAGAATGTGATTAGTCGTCTGATTGAACGACTCAGATCCTATGTGATGCATAATTAATAATTTTTATTTTTTTTTTAATTTATTTTTATTTGAGGCCTGAGGGCTTACATCAGCGCTTCTTGAACTGCATTGAGATGGCGAAGAATGAACATGATTCGGTGCTCATCGTTTAGTGCTTGGTCGAGTGGAAGATTGTCGTCTCGTGGTTCACTGATCCCTGTTTCAATTGTATACCATTAAAAACGAATGATTTAGAGACAAACACAAAGTAGTACGTCTAAATCTGAGCCGTTGCTTTTCTGATCAAGACATCATCGTCAAAGGTGTATAACATTGATGTCAACATGTCAAAGGCCTGAATTGAATCTGTATGGTAATTATAAAACTACCGGTCTATGGCATCTGTGTTTTGTAGGACATTCGTCATATCCACGGAGGTAAGCTAATATATTACTAGCTCTTGGTGTCTTCCATTGGATACAAGAATACTGACGTCATAAACCTTTCTATGATTTCTGATATCCAGTGGCTTACATTGAGGTGGTATTATATTAATCTACGTCTCATATATATAGAGAGGGAACAAAAAAACTAACCATTCTCCGTGATGTAGATTTTAGGGTTGTGGTAATTGTGCTTCATATATATGAGCGCATCTCTTAGCCCTTCCGGGAAAACGTAAATATTTGGGTTCCCATTGACCTACAAAATAGAAAGAAAGAAATTAGAATTTACCAAAATACCCACGAGCTATTGTTTAAATCTCACATATTGAAGGCTATTCTAGTCAGGAGCTCAAAACAATAATGTCGTGAAACATGGTGATCGCTCTTACCGGCGGGCCAATTGGCTTCCCTTGTTTGTCCACTGTGAAAAAACACAACACATAGGAAAAAGATTAGATGATAAACACTCTTTAACCGATAAGATTAGATGATCATTATCTTAACCGTCCAGAAACAAGTGATATAGGTTGGATGGTTGGATCATTTAATCAGGTTTGATTTTTGAATATTGGGTTGGGCTTGGGACGAATTCATTATTAGGCCCATTATAGGGGCTTACCTAATGTTTTCACATATTGGTCCTCAGCGTATCCGACAGGTACGTCATTTGAATTTATTGGAAGGCCTTTTGCATATCTTGAAGTATAGTAATTGATACCGATGAAATCATATGCTCCTTTAACCATTTCTTTCTCAACATCTGTGAAACTTGGAAGTCTGTCCTCCACTAAACTCTTCATGATGAATGGGTAATCTCCATACACTAACGGCTCCATAAACCTAATTAACATCAACAATACACATCAAAATTAAAACCATGGTATTAGAAAACAGCCGTTACCGTTACGTACATTCAGCGTGCTCATAAATTACTGAATTTGAATATTGTAGACTCACTAACCATCCCACAAGGAAGGAGAAAGCTCTATCTGCTGCGTCTTTATCTCCAATCGATGATGAGTGTGGCTTAAACCACTCAACACTTAGCGAAATGCCGATTTCTCCACCTTGAGTGGCCTACAAAATTATCATTATTATAAAAGGAGAAATTTAAGATTGTACATGGCACATATGCAAGTAGCTAGCTAGAGAAGTACTAGAATTCAGTTAGCTTTACACTGAATTTCCACAGTGAGTTCGCTAGACGTGTTTGGTTGTTCTTCCTCTTTCACGTATGTATTTATTAGGTGTGCCCGGGAAGCATTGGGGAAGTCTTGAAGAGTTGGCCTTTTACTCTAATGACGATGAAACGAAAAGCACTTTGAAAATTGCTACCTTTGGCAATTATCTGGGGGATATGGCTGGAGAGAAACAAGAGAACATTTGAAGACAAAGAAAGCTCATTTCACGATGTTACTTAAGTATTAAAGCTCTAGTGTTCCGATGGGATAGCATTAGTCAAGAAACTAGGGGTATCTTTTTTGGGGATATAGTTTTCAAGTTTCAACAACTCCTTTTTTGATTATCTTCGGTTTCTTTGCATCATCTTGTATTGTTTTTTGAGATCTTCTCGATCTCCTTTTCATTAATGCATTTCTAGACTTATAAAAAAAAAGTAGAATTCAATTCTCACCTGATAATTTTCTTTGTAGAGTGTAGCAGCAGCAGCATGGGCTAATAAGATGTTATGGGTAACAGTGTAAGGATCCTTTGTAGGATCAAGTTCCACTGTAGGAGAAATTCCCATCTTATAGCCATATTGAGCGAAAACCACTGGTTCGTTGATTGTAGCCCACCGTTTAACTCTATCTCCGAAATTTTTGAAACAAATATCGCAGTAGTTTTTGAAATCATCCCTAAAAATAGATCAAATAAGAAAAATGACAACTTTTTAAAAAAAAATTTAAACAACAATCTATCAAAATAGTACAAAAAATAATTTCGAAAAAACAAAAAAAAAAGACACTTACACGATCTTGCTGTTCAAGAAGCCATTATACTCATCTTGTAGGGATTGTGGTAAGTCGAAGTGGAATAATGTCACAAAGGGCTCTATGCCTGCAAGAATAAATTTAGAAATTTAAAGTTCAAAATTCAGGAGTAATAACAATAGGAGAATAAATGCATGTAAAAATGGTCGTAAAAATTAAAGAAATGTTCTCACCATTGTGGATTAATTCATTTATGAGATTGTTGTAGAAATCAATACCCTCCTGGTTTATGTCCCCACTACCATCTGCAAGTTCCCGATGACAAAATCACTGATTAAAGGACACCATGTCTATATATATATAGAAAAGATCTAGTGTTATGCAGGTACAGATAGTTTGTAAATAATCATTTCATTTACTATTGGCATGCAGCCATGACCATGAGCCAGCCAATGGCCTTTTGGTGTCGGAATTCTGTATAAAATATTTGATACAAAAATCCCTCAAAATGCCATATGGAACACTCCTTGGGCCCACTGATCTATGAATGTTTGGTCCAACTCTTGGTGGAACTGCACACCAATATCAGGCTGGTTGGTGATTTCTAGCCATGTGATTTGAGCATTTTTCATGGGCTTGGAACCCATCCATAGGCCTTCATTAAGCCCACGATGAAAAGTGCCTTTTTTGGTATGTAGGTCCACCAAGGTGTGGGCCAAATTAAACATTCATGGAGTCAGTGAGCCTGAAACAATGGGCTCAACATTTGATATAGAAGTCTGTATCATAGAACGTCTTTGGCCTTAGGTATTGTAAAAGAAACGTATGCCATTTTTTCCCATTGTGCTTGAAACTTGCCACTTGGGTAGGGATGAGGTGGCAAAACGTATGGACCTGCGACCTCTACTGCTGACATGGCACGTTTAATAGGTTTTTGGTCTTTGGAGCGACACTCCAGAAAAAAAAAAATGAAAAATTGGCAATTTTCTGACAAAAAAATAGTAAGATGAAGAACATACTATGCAGTATCCTGCTCCAAGAGATGGAGAACCTATACACATCCACCCCCATGTTCTTCAGCAACTGCACATCTTCCTGTAAACGGTAGTCCATTAGCGTTACCACCTGAAGCAATTGTTCTATAATTCAAGAAAATAATCGTCTTACTTTATACTTTAGGTACGAAAGAGTGGCTACATCGTATTGTTCTGCTACTCCTTCAAACTCTGAACAAAAGAAAGTTAAAAAGTTGTAAGGCACACAATGTCAACGCAAAAAGAAAAGAGGATGATTAAGGTTGTGAGTACCTTGCCCAGAAGTAATCATAAAGTCCCAGGTGCCTGGTCCTCTCCCTCCTAAGTCACCTGGTCCTTCTGTCTGCACAAGTTTGCTATCCATGAGACGCATAGAGAGTAGCTAGGGCATAAACTTTAAAATCAGAAGTTGAAAATAAATGTAAACCTGAAGAGCAGAAGTGGATGCTCCAAACTTAAAATCAATGGGAAAGTCACTTCTTTTTACAGTTGGGTGTTCGGCAGGAACAATGGTTGCACCAGGAACTCCTCCATTCAAAACGGGTGCAGCCACAGTTTCACATCTTATAATATGATTGGCCTTCTTACTAAGAGAACCTACTCTCATCTTTCCTGCAACAACATGGTTACCTTTGTTTGAGTATGTCAAACGAGAAAAAGATGAAGGACATTGTTGGAAAACAATGTTTAGGAGGGCCATGTTGGGGGAAGAGGGAGGGAGAAGAAGAAGCAGAGAAGCTTTGTTAGAGCTCCGGACCAGTGGAGACGGGGCTTTTTATAGAGAAAGATAGGAGATCAGGATGACCCACATGCATTTTTTATTTTCTTGAAGCAAGCACCTGATCCATGTGTTATGCAATCCTTTCAACTAGAGAGCTGGGTTGCTGTATATTAAATAGTAAGTTGCAAGTGATTCACGTGGAGACTGCAGCTTCGAACATGGGGGAGAACTTCCGTAAATTAACAATTTAAAGTTTTAGCGATCCCGTTCTTAGAGATTTCTGACCGTATGGATGTTTGGTCCAACCCTAGATGGACCAAAAATTATCATGATTAGTGATTTCTAAGCGTTGGATTGAAGTCGTTTTCATGGATTGATATTCAACCGTGGAATTTGAGCAGTATTCACCATTATTTGGGATAGAAGATCCAAAGGTTTGAAATCACTAATCAGGTTGATTTTGGGTTTGTAGATATACCTAGGTATTGGCCAAACATCCATATGCTCAGTGTCCTCTAAGAGTGTGCCACGTGGCTCTTATCGTGGGCGGTCAGAAAAGTTATACTCCCTCGATCATCCCCTTTCATATGGCAACAAGTCATGTTTCCCTGAGGAACTGTAGTCTGTACGTGGAGCGCATAAAAACATCCAACTTGGCATAGTCTTTGGACCCACTGACCAAGGAATGAATGGACCACCACTTGACGGAGCTATACACCAAAATCAACCTGATTTGTGAGCTCTAGCCATTTTATTAACGATTATATCCAAAAATAAACTATAAAATAATTAAATCCAACAGCAAGAAATCACCCCATGAAAAAAACATTGGAATCCAATGAGTAGATAAGTTAAAGGTGGCGTTATTTGCACACACCTTTTTTTGAGTGACACCCACCTCTTGGTGTGGATGGGTACGTGCAGAAGTTAAAAAAATTAAAAAATAAAAAAAATAAAAAATAAAAAATAAAAAATAAAAAAGAGAAGCCCGAAAGGAAGAAGAGGAGTTGTCTCTCTCCCTCACTTGGTGGTGGGTGACAGGCTTCCTCCTCTTCTTCTTCTCCGGGTGGCCTCCTCCTCCTCTTCTTCTTCACGTTTTTGTTTTTGTGTTGTTGTAACTTATTTGCACACACCAAGAGGTGAGAGTGAGGTGAGTGTCACTCAAAAAAAAGGTGTGCAAATAACGCCACCCTAAGTTAATTATGAAGTAGGGTATGATCCTTTATCCTTTAAGAACTATTTCATGTTCCCACGACACTATTTTTTAAGGCCTCCTGATCGTGCACTCAATAACATTCATTGGGCATCATCGAGTGGTGATGCAGATGTCGTACATGCAGTTTCATGATCATCGATCTGGATTAGCAACAGCCCAATTGATAATACGATCATCCAACCAAATAAATTTGGAGCGTTTGATCCAATCTTAATAGAACCAAAGATAAATCTTACATTGTAGAGAAATGGTACGCGATGCACCATCACATTATCAACTTTGGCGGTGCTTATTTCATTTCTTGTTAAGATACGATTCAGATGGATACGATTATGACCACATGGCTGTGGAGATCAGACGATCAAAATGCAGAGATCTTGTCCATGAGCATTGGGAATCATATCTAGTCAGCGCACCTCGTTTAACTACATGTTATTTTAATAGGCCCTACACCATACGGATGTTTGGCCTATCCTAAGGCGTACCTACAGTACAAAATCAGCTCGATTGGTCGTTTGTAGCCGTGTATTTGATTCTTTTCAGGGATTGATGATTTTAGCCGTTGATTCAAGTATTATTTGGGATATTAATTCAATGTCTAGAAATCACCAGTCAGACTATCAAAGGCATGGCACAACATCCACACGGTCAGTGGTGTCCAAGAGTGTGCACGTGGCACATACAAACACTGTTGATAACCAACTCATTGACAAAAATCGGACTCATAGCCAGCCATGTTTCAAAATCTCGGGATCAGTGTTTGCCGATCCCGATCCAGACTCAGGATTGACACATCTCGCTTGAGAGTCGAGACCACGTGTGACTCGTTTGAGAGTCGAGACCAATGTTTTAAAAACCGAACGGTGATGGAACTGAAATTTTGCTACATTGGTCAGACCGTGGTCAGACCATTGTTCCATATGGTATGACCGGTTTATATTTATTAAATAATTTAAAAAAAATGTCATTTAGAGAAATTAAAAACTATATGAGATAATAAAAGAAAGAGATTAGTAAACAAAATGTAACACAAAATCTATTTTTTATTCGTTCACCATTAGAATTTAAAAAAAGAATTTTTTTTGACTTTTTTGCTTGACCCCCTTAATTTATTGATGCAATTTGCATCTCACCCTTTGACCGCCGTTGACCATGGACGGCCATTAACAGTCTCCGGATGGACATCCCAATGTTTTTTAAATGACTATAATGACCTTGGGTGAGATGCAGATATTTAAAAAACATTAGGTGTGCCGCAAATATATAGCATCAATAAAGGGGGACAATTTTTTTTTTTGAGGATTGTGAGCTCAAAACCATTTTTATTTACTTTTGGCCCAACCTCAGGTGGACCTACAGACTAAAAATTAATCTGATTTTTAATTTTTAAGCATTTGATTAGATTTATTTTTCTGGGTTGATTTTATCCATAGAATTTGAACATTATTTGAGGTACAAAGATCCAATGGTTTGAAATCACTAATCAGGCTGATATTTTGTATGTTGCTCCTCCTAGCGATGGGCCTAACATCCGTACGGTTAGTGACCTAAAAGAGTGTGCCACATGGTTCATATTGTGGTGCCTCGTCAACATTGATGAAGCACATTAGCGTGCTTAACAACCTGTGAGTTCTTTTTATAGGTCACAATCCTCATAAAAAGAAAAAAGGTTTTGAGATAACAATCTTCAAAAAAAAAAAAAAAAGAAACCTCAAAAAAGGAAAAACCTAAATTTTTTTTTGATTGTCCCACATACTTTATTTATGCTAATTGCATCCCACCCAATGTTTTTAAAATATTTGTGTCTCACCCAAGGTCATTATAGTCATTTAAAAAAATATTGGGATGGATATATGTCCATCCAAAGACTGATAATGGCCATCTATGGTCAACAACATTGACCATGGTCAAAGGCTGAGACACAAATATTTTAAAAACATTGGGTGAGATGCAAATTGCATCAATAAAATAAGAGGGTAAATAAAAAAAGCCCTTTTTTTTTATAAAAGTAAATCTGTTTCTACAGCAGGCAACAAATGCGTTACAATTCATTAAAACAAAATAGATCAAACAATCCAGCTCCATTGAATCACAGTTCATCACTGAAATCGATCACTTAATCCTTTTTCAAGAAATTGGAGAGCCAATGCGCAGATTTTTTGGGGTATCGTTTGAGTTTGTTCTTGTAGTCAGTGAAGCTAAGACCAAATCGGACTTTATAACCTGATCCTACTTCCATGCAGTCCAGCAGAGCCCATATGAAATACCCTTTCACCTTCACGCCCTCCCTATTCTCAATTCAGATAAATTAGTAAGATAATAAATGAATCATTCTACTGTGAAAATTGCCCATACATGCGTCAATATGAGCTGTTCAATCACTTTTAAGAATCACCTGATCAAATGTAGTTAAGATTGAGCTATTGCTGTCGTGGTTCAAAGTATTGGATGCATCCGTATCGTTTCATTATTACCCTAGGGCGCGACAAACTTGGCCACACGAAGTTTTGTATGACACCGAACGATACTTTATCTTATGTGTAAATTTGTACTAACATTTTTGTTTTGATTTTACTTCCAATATGTTTTAATATTGCCCATAAACGATACTATGTACTTTGAACCATGATTGCAGTAATTATAATTAGTCCATTGATTGAACGACTCAGATCCTATGAGAATATGATGCCTATTTAACCATGTGTACGTCTGGGACTAGATAATTTTAGGCTTGGGAGCTTACCTCAACGCTTCTTTAATTGCATTGAGATGGTGTAGAATGAATGTGATTCGGTGCTCATCGTTTAGCGCTTCTTTTAGTGGAAGATCGTCGTTTCGTAGCTCACTAACCCCTGTATCATCAAACTGTATTACCAATAGCAAATCAAAATAATTGTAAGAAACACAATGTACTCTCAATATATCCAAGCCGTTAATTTTGGTCATGACATTATTGTCCAAGATGTATGACATCAATGTCAAACATACCAAAATGCTTGGATTGAAGTTGTACAATAATTATGATATCACTGTGTACACATGAGCCCTCTCACTATTCTCTTTAGCTTACAAATCTATATGGAACAACTTTTATATATAAGTAGCATTCTAATTTTGTAGCTTTTTAATATAGAACTAAAGTTTTTCATAAACACTACTCACTTGTACAAGTTACAAGTAGGGGTAATTTGGAGTCATTTTCTCATTCACATATAATGAGGCTTGGCCAACAGAATCAACTATATTATTCTCCTCACTAGAGAGATAGAAAACCACCATGCACCCATAAAAAATTTATGGTTTGGTCCCACTTTTATTTATGTTCAAAGAGACCTCATTGGTCATGTATATTTGGGTTTAAGACCCAGATTTTTACAGCAATATATTCTTTTCCTTTGTAATCGTTTTAGCTTTATTTGGTAGGCTTCCCTAGCCTCCAAGGCCTTTTATTTATAAAGCATTTATACTTGTAAAAAAAGAAAAGAAAGAGAAGGGACTAACTAACTAACTACCAAACTAACCGTTTTCGGTGATGTAGATTTTAGGGTTGAGGTAATTGTGCTTCATATATATGAGCGCATCTCTTAGCCCTTCCGGGAAAACGTAAATATCTGCGTTCCCATTGACCTACAAATTAAGGAAATAAAAAAGAAAGAAATCAGAATTACGAACATACCCACACATTATTGTCTTATTTATTTATTTACTGAAGGCTATTCTAGTCAAGAACTTAAAATCGAATTGTCATAAACATGGTGATCATCAGTCTTACCTGTTGCCCAATAGGCTTCCCATCTTTGAACACTGAGAAACACAAGTTACACAACACAGGTAAAAAAAAAAAAAAAATTCATAATTTTCTTTATACTAGCAGTAAAAAAACACTTGAATCAGGATCTGTCTCCACTGATCCGGCCCCGATCCCGAACTTTCATCTATTAAAATTTTTCTTTGCAGAAATTTCCATTTACAGAAGGTATTACCTTCTTGTTTAACGTATTGGTCCTCAGCATATCCTACCGGTACGTCAGTTGAACTTATCGGAAGGCCTTTTGCGTATCGTGAAGTATAGTAATTGACACCAATAAAATCATATGCTCCCTTAACCATTTCTTTCTCCTCATTTGTGAAAGTCGGAAGTCTGTCCTCCACCAAAGCCTTCATGATAAATGGGTAATCTCCATACACCAACGGCTCCACAAACCTAATTTACATCACTAGCTACGTTAAGAATTAGAAAAGTTCCGTTGAAAATTTAATGAAATGTGACTTACTAACCATCCCACTAAGAAGGAGAAGGCTCTATCTGCTGCGTCTTTATCTGCAATAGATTTTGAGTGGCTTAAACCATTCGACGCTCATCGGAATACCGATTTCTCCACCTTGTGTGGCCTAAAAAGTTAATCAGTCAAATAAAATTATCATTCTCCAAAGACAAATATAAGTAGCTAGGTTTCACTGCTACTTCTCACCTGATAATTATCTTTGTAGAGTTTAGCAGCAGCAGCATGGGCTAATATGACGTTATGAGCAACAGTGTAAGGATCCTTTGTAGGATCAAGTTCTGTAGTAGGACGAAGTCCCATCTTATAAAGATATTGAGCGACAATCTGCGGTTCGTTAAACGTAGCCCATCGTTTAACTCTATCTCCGAAATTTTGAAAACAAATATTGCTGTAGTTTTTGAAATCGTCACTAAAAATAGAAGCATTTTTAAAAATTAGACAAGGGTCGTCTAGTGAAATAGATAATGAAAAATAATAAAATTAGAATAAATAAGAAAACAATTTGCGACTTACACGATCTTGGAGTTCAAGAAACCATTGTACTCATTTTGTAGAGCGGTTGGTAAGTCAAAGTGGAATAATGTCACAAAGGGTTCTATGCCTGTGCAGGAATAAATTTAAAAATTTAATGATAATTATGAGAGAAAAAAAATGTATGTAAAATACTTTCGGAGAACGTCGTGGGAAACATTTTCTTACCATTTGCGAGTAATTCATTTAAGAGATTATTATAGAAGTCAATACCCTCTTGGTTTATCTTTCCGCTTCCATCTGCATGTTCCCGGTGACAAATGAACTCGATCATTAAGTCCAAAAGATATATTAATAGGAGATCGAGAAGATCTCAAATGAAAGTAACAGGAAATACAACCAGAACAACTCGAAAACAACGCCGCCCACTACTCTCTCCCCAAAATAGCATCCCACCTAAAAACGATGTCACCAAAATGAATGCCTCTCAACTCAGAAAACATGCTGCTAACTAAATAAAAAAGCTTTGACGTTAAAAGGGTGTCATGAATAGACCTTTTCTTGCCTCTAAAAATTCTCCCAACCCCATTACGTTATTTTGAAAATAACACCAAAATATTGGTCATTATTTTGGAGAAAACACATCCCCAAACCCTCCCCCATCGCGCAGGAGAAAGCGGAACAACGAAAACGTTATTTTAACATTTTGGAGTATTTCTTTGAAAATGTATAATAATGTGACTCGCTATAACAGATATGGATCTCCGTTATAACAGACCATTTAAAACCTTGAAAAATAAAATATAATTCGGCAATTCTACGCACCAAAATAGTAGGATAAAGAACATACTAGGCAGTATTCTACTCCAAGAGATGGAGAATCTATACACATCCACCCCCATGTTCTTCAGCAACTGCACATCTTCCTGTTATGGTAACAAATTGATAAATATATATTTTTTTGGGTAGTTAAGCCTATTTTTTTTAAAAAGAGATCAGTAACTCGGTGAAGGTGGGTTTCGAACCCAAGTCTATGGTATCATCACCCACAAACTTTACCAACTGAGCAAGTTGGCACCTTTCAAAGTGATAAAATAATCGTACTGGTTACATTCATTAACATTGCCATCTGTCAAATATCGTGGGTTTGCTGGGATCGAACCCTCGACCACGACATTGTTGCTCTGTAGATTGAGCGATTGGTTCAAAACCTAGTGGTGATAAAATTTTCAATGTGGAGCATTTTTTTATGTGGGTGTCTGGAAGCGATCAGGTGCTGCCATCTGTACATGGCAAGTGATTAGTATATTCTTTTGTCAAATCCTCGGGTGGGTATCACCCGGACAAATCTAGTCTGCATACGTTTGCACACTTAAACGTATGCAAACATTGTATCCACCATTGAATGCTCCTTGTAAAACGTGTTTTGAATTTTTAAAATATTGAAAAAAAAACACAGTTTTCAAGGGAAATCCAACAGTGCTGACAATATTTGCATACTTTTAAGTCTGCGTAGGGTTGCACATCGACTAGATTTGTCCGTATCACCCTGCCTTCCGGCACCTTGATTGGGCCCACATGCTCCACGCAGAAAAATACCCCACATTCAAAAAAATAAAAATAAATCACAACTAGCTGTGCAACAAAAGTTGTGTCCATGTTGTTGGGCCACATCGGTCAATAACATTTGTTAATTTCTTGTCACCCTCGCTGGTCCTAGCGCGTTATCCAGCTCACTGGCTCCTGAAAGTTTGACCTACGCACCAAAATCATTTCTAGGTTGGGAATAGAGTGTTTTTCGTGGGGTGATTTCTAGCCGTTTTATTTAAGATAGAATTTTTGGAACTCATATCCAATGGCTAGAAATCCTCAATCAGCTTTATTTTTACGGGTCAGTGGGGCCGAAAGTGTGTGCCATGTGGCAATTTTTTCAGGAGCAACATGGCCCACACTTAGCCGACTTTGCTATTAATTACAGCAATTTATTTACTTACTTTATATTTGATGTACGAAAGAGTCGCGACGTCGTATTTTGCCGATACTCCTTCAAATTCTAAAGAAAAGAAATTCAAACTTGTTAGACAAATTAAAATGAAATGAAAGTTAGAAAATGTCAACTTTTGAATTTGACACTCAATCCTACCATATAAAATGAAAGTTTGAAAATGTCAACTTTTGAGATCATTTTTTTCCCCCATGATAATAAGAAAAGACTTGGGAAAAGGAAAGCTCATCTAAAGAAATTTTATTTACATAGTTATCTTCTTTAATTAAGATTAATATCAATAGGTTGAGTGTAAAGACCACCCGATGGCCAATATTATTCAATAAGGGTATATTTGGAACATGAGCAATCGCGGTGTGCAAATCCATTTATGCAGGCAATCGTTTGCCAAGCATGTCTGGAACGCGTGCATCTGGCCATTTGTATTTGCACGTACGCAAATCATTATGCACTCTTTTTAGCAAACCCATCTAACCCCTTGTGAAACCAATATTTATGCACCTAGGCATGTAAATTGAAAATATTCAGTGGGTCGCACATATACATTTATTAGTACACATGCAGACTAAGAATGTACCTCATATATGGGGTTCCATACATTAAATAACAAGGAGGATCATATCCCACATGCATCAAGGTGAGCCCCACAACTCCATATGTGGGTCCCATACAGAAGTGAGCATCGATCTGAACCCGAGAGAAATCTAGGCTGCATACGTTTGCAGACTTTAAAAGTACACAAACGTTGCATCCACCGTTGAATGCTCCTTGAAAAACGCATTTTTAATTTATAGCTTTTTTTTTTTTGTAAATATGGAGATAACACGTTTTCAATGGACATCCAACAGTGCTGACAATGTTTGCATACTTATAAGTCTGCAAACATACGCAGATTAAATTTGTCCCTCAACCCATGTGTGACTATTGCTTTTAAGCCTAATATTGTGTGTGAACCAAACGCATGAAAAAGTTTGCACACGCATTCATTCGCCTGCGAACCAAACAGACCCTAAATCAATTTCTTATGACATGATATATCCGAGTGATCTTAACATTTTTGTTGATGATGATGATGATGCTAGAGGTTGTAAATATATCTCCGGTAAATTCTTTCTTTGTTATTATGGTTGGTGGGGTCCAACCAGAAAAAAAAATAAAGAAGATAAGTAGGGTTGTAGATGACCTGTTCCATTATGAATCATGAAGTCCCAGGTACTTGGTCCTCTCCCTCCTAAATCACCTGGTCCTTCTGTCTGTACCAAGTAAATAAATTATCCATGGAAGAGAGAGAAGTAAATATATGAGCAGAACGAAAGAATTAGAAGAAAAGAGTGTAATGTGAGAAAATAAATGTAAACCTGAAGAGCAGAAGTCGACGCTCCAAACATAAAATCAGAAGGAAAGTCGCTTCGTTTTACAGTTGGGTGTTGTGCAGAAACAATCCTTGTACCTGGAACCCCTCCATTCACAACTGTTGCAGTAAGGAAAATAAGGAGAAAATACTCGAGGAGGGCCATGATAGAAGAAGAAGAAGAAGAAGCTTTGTTAGAACTCCTGTCCCGATTGATACTCCGACAACTTAGACGTGGGTTTTATTGAGAAGGAAATGAGAGGATAATATTAATTTAGTAATGTTTGACGAAAATGACCTCACAGCTAATCAAGTGGATCTTTGATGACGGATTATGAAAGCTGATGATCGTGGATCGCAGTATTAACCACGTGGCAGACATTTAGAGACCACTGACGGTCCGTATTGATGTTTGGACCACCATACTAAAAAAAACAGCCTGATTATGATTTCATACCTTTGAAATCTTTGTACCTCAAATAATGCTCGAATTCAATGGTTAAAAATCAACCCGTGAAAATGACTAATTAATCTAACGCTTAGAAATTACTAATCATGTTTGACATTTTAAATTGAACAAGCATCGAACCCACATGTTACCCTTTCAAACAGAAATGTTGAGTCACCCATTCTGTGTTCCACGAGGCAACAACTGCCAAGGATAAAATAGTTGTTGCCATGTAGAGCGCGAGTCTCTTGAATTCAACTGTCAATAGACTCAACCGCACGTATTTTGTCGGGTTAGAGATTTCTGACTGTATAAGTGGATGCTTGGTCCAACCCTAAATGGACATACAGACCTAAAATTAGCATGATCAGTGATTTCTAAGCGTTGGATTGAAGTCGTTTTCATGGTTTTTTTTTTTGTAAGCAGATAATATTAAAGAGAACCAAAACAAGAAAAACTATGGACAAATCTACTATGCATATGTTTGCAGACTCAAAATTATGCAAACATTTTCAGCACTGTTGGATGTGCATTAAAAAAGGTGCTATTATAATGTTTTAAAAAATCATTTTATAAATTTAAGAACACATTTTTAAGGAGCATTAAATGGTGGATGCAACGTTTGCGTACTTCTGAGTCTTCAATCTTTGTCCCAAAAGTATGGGTAGGGAAAAAAAAATGGTTTTGCCTGATGGGCAACAGAATTACTTGTTGCTACATGAAAGAGGGTGTCCGAGGAGAAAACATTCGTTGGCCAGTCCCCCCCCACCCAAAATGTCAGACACCTGCCTCAATCCCTTAACAACCCGCGTTAGTGGTTAACAAGGGGTACTTGACAGACATTTTGGGAGGGGTACTTCAACGTTTGAAGTCCCCCGGGGCCAGCGAAAATTTTCTCGGTGTTTGTGGGAGTAGAACTTTGCTGAGCGTCTACAATATATGTCATGTGGCACACTCTTAGAGGACAATGAACGTATGGATGTTTGGCCAATACCTAGGTGGAGCTACAAAGCCAAAAATCAACCTGGTTAGTGATTTCAAACCATTGGACCTTGTACCCCAAATAATGATCAATAATGCTCAAATTTCACTTTTGAAATAAGCCCATGAGCCCATAAAAACATCTCACTTGGCATAATCTTTGGACCCACTGACCAAGAAATGATTGGACCACTAGATAAGTCGTTGGAATCCAAAGAGTAGATAAGTTAATTATGAAGTAGGGTATGATTGATTAATCTACCTTTGATCTTTAAGAAAATATTTCAAGTTCCTACCACACTCTAATTTTTAAGGCCTCGAGAAAATTTTTGAAGCAGCGAAGCAGTAGCCAATCAAATGGCACCACAATCCGCTGATACTTTTGAAAAAATCGGAAATGCTTTTAAACAGCAGATCGTGGCCCCATTTGATTGGTTAATTACTGCTTTACTTCTTCAAAAAAAAATTCTCTGTCCTGATCGAGCTCAATAACATTTATTGGGCATCGTCAAGTGGTGATGCAGATGTCGTACATGCAGTTTCATGATCATTGATCTGGATTAGCTACAGCCCAATTGGATATGATTATGACCCCATGGCTGTGGGATCACACGATTAAAATGCAGAGATCCTGTTCACGAGCATTGGGAATAATAGTCAGCGTGTGGAAAAAAATTCGCTGCCCTGTCTCCTCCTAAAATCTATATAACAAAACAGGACGGTTGTCTCCCCCTCTTATCCGGCTTCATAAAAGATGGCTGAGAACTTATCACACCAAATGGACGGTGGATCTCAGCCACTCACACCCAATTTTGACAAACACTTTGTTGATGAGTGCCGTGGGCACAGGCCACCTACTATTTACCTACATATAAAGAATGAAATGGGTTGGATTTACATATAGCCCAAGGGTCAGGCTCAGAGCCCCACTTTTTATGCCTCGAGAAGGGTATTACCGTTAAAACGGATTGAAATGGCTAGGGGTAAAAATAGAAAAAATGGATTTTAATGATTTTAACGGAAAAAAGTGGTGCTGAAATTCAAAATTTAAACTTTGAAAATTTAAAATTAAAAAAAAAATAGAATTTAACAGAAATTTAATGATTTTCTTATACCCCTCTTATCTTATATGACTTCAATAATGAGTGGCTGAGATCCACTATGCTTCATATCGATGGCTGAGATTAACTCTCACTCGATTTTGACAAACACTTTGTCGGAAAGTGCCGCGGGCATGGGCCACCCACGCATATATCAAGACAACTCAGTTCTATTCTCTTATCTTGTCCATCAATCTAATGTGGACGGTTAGACAAAGAGTGGTTGAGATCAAATCCATCGATCTAATATGGATGGTTAGATTTCAGCCACTCAATCCGCCTCATTTGACCTCAATTTATTCAAAATTTAAATTTCAACACCGTTATATTTGTATTTTCCCATTTCTCTCTCTGTGCTTTACAGTTCGTTATACCGACAATTTTTGCAAACGCTTTTGTCGAAGAGTGCCGTGGGCATGGGCCATTTACTATTCTATATAACAAAACACATTGGTTGTCTCCCTACTTATACCTCCTCTTATAAGCATCAACAAAGAAGGGCCGAGATCTAATCCTCCCCTAAATAGACAGTGGATCTCCGCCACTCACCAAGGGCTTAACGCGGGTTGAGTTAAAGGATTGAGGTACTTGCTAGAATGTTAACTACATGTGTTTTTTAATAGGCCCCACCCAATTGTCAAACTTTGAAGTCTCCCACCCAAAATGTTGACAAATACCCCAATCCTTTAATTCAACCCGCGTTAAGCCCTTGATTAGTGGTTAACAATTTTGAATGAAGTCCCCCGGGGTTAGCGAATATTTTCCCACCAGGCTCCCCCTTCTGTCAAAAGACGTCGAGAGAATTAATTATCAGAACAACGGCTGTATGTGCAACGTGGGAAACTCTTGGAGACCACTGATCATACGGATGTTTGGCCCATCCTAAGGTGGACCTACAGTCCAAAAATCAGCTTGATTAGTCATTTATAGCCGTTTGATTTGAGTCTTTTCATGGATTGATTTTAGCCGTTGATTCAAGTATTATTTGGGA
Source organism: Euptelea pleiosperma (assembly GCA_035048495.1). NCBI lineage: Eukaryota > Viridiplantae > Streptophyta > Magnoliopsida > Ranunculales > Eupteleaceae > Euptelea > Euptelea pleiosperma. Next base: position 10,250,029 of record CM068545.1, read on the forward strand.
TATTAATTTCAACGTCTAGAAATCACCAGTGAGACTATTTTGGTTTATAAGAGCATCTCCAACAGGCTCCCCATTCTTGGTTTTTCGTCAAAATAGGGAGCCGTGTACCAAGAAGTGGCCTTCAACAAGCTCTCTATCTACCTCCCCGACTTTTCTCTAAAATCTAGGGAAAAAATAGGGAGCCCTCTTGGAGATGCTCTAAGTCCACCAAAGGGTGGGCATAACCATGGTTTAGAAAACACCCGATGGGATATACATGTTAAGAAAATGTATAATAATGTGACTCACTATATATACATGTCCGTTATAACTGACCATTTAAAATTTTGAAAAATTAAGTATAACTCGACAATTTTTGAGCACCAAAATAGTAGGATCGAGAAAATACTAGGTAGTATTCTTCTCCAAGAGATGGAGAACCTCCATGCTCTTCAGCAACTGCACATCTTCCTGTTATGGTAGTAAAGTGATAAATATTTGAATTGGTTACATTCCATTAACCATCTATCATTATCGTTTTAATTACAAAAGCTATGACGGAATCAATTTGGACCATAAAATCATACAGATCTAACAGTTTTTAGACATAACTGTTTATAACTAACTTAGAACTGTTCAGAATTAATTTAGATAGTAGTAGGATCAAACATAATTGCTTATAACTAACTCGTATTTGTTCAGAATTGATCCAGACCCTAGTTGCCAAGTTCGCGAATAATTCGTTTTATAAGGTAAACCGAATTATTTGGCCGAACAATTCAATAAGTTGGAATTATTCGTGAATAATTCGGGCAATGCGTTTAAAACGTGTTTTATTCGGCTAGACGATTAATTCGGCCCATTAATTCGGCTTAAAAATAGAGTAAAAAAAAAAAATAAAAAGGAAAAAAATAAAAAACTCTAATTTCTTTCTTGAATTCACGTTCATCGTCGTCTCCACCCTGATGCATATGGCATCTAAAGTTGTCTCAATGGATATAAATATTCAATATATTGTTATCAAGTACACATGAGATCTGGGTAAAAGGACACAGTGAACTGTGAATATTAGATTCAATATATTATTGTGCTAAATATTTTTAGGTTCACTAATCTTATGAATGGTAGATTCATCCCTTGTGAACCTATAAGCCAAAAACTAGCTTGATAGGTAATTTGTAGTCGTTGGATGTCCGAATTTTTAACATCGAATTTTTGGATCATAACCGAATGAAACACGAATGAATGCAATTGTGAACTTTTACCGTTCTTCGAATTTTTGACCGAATTTTTATCGACGAATTTTTAGACTATAACCGAATTATCCGAACTAAACAACTAAGATCCAGACCACAGGATCAAATCGTTTCTCTTCAGAATATATAGATACAATTTGGTCTATAAAAGATATGGCTTTGCCCTTAATAATTTTAAATAACTTTCAGATGTTTTACTGCATCCGAGAGAACATTTATATTGTTAAAAGTTCATAAAAAACATAGAGATTTGAAGTGAAGCCTTCTCTATGTAGAAATACTGTTGAATCCTGTTAGATGGACGCTTATAGAACTGTTAGCACTGATCATAGGTGAATTCCATCTTTAGGACTTTGTGATTCCACAAGCCTCAATCTCAGATAAGTTTTTATCTGTTATTTATAATTCTTTATTCTAACTTTAATATTTGATTTAATTTCATAATTGTAATACTCTTCTCATATTAATTCTCTGATTTATATTTTATTTTAAATTGATTATTTCCAACAGTTAGAAGAGAGGAAGAAGAAGAAGAAGAAACTTTGTTAGAAATCCTTACGGATACTCTGACCACTTAGACATAGTTATTATTGAGAACGAAAAGAGAGATAACATTAATGTAACAATGTTTGAAGAAAATGACCTCACAGCAAAACAAGTACATCTTTGATGACGGATTATGAATGCTGATACTAATGACGATGACGGACCATGGACTACAGTGTGAACAACATGGCCGACATTTAGAGACCATTGATAGCGTGATTAGTGATTTCATACCTTAGGATCTTTAAACCCCAAATAATGCTCGAATTCCATGGTTAAAATCAACCCATGAAAATGACACTAATCAAACGCTTAGAAATTACTAATCAAGCTAAATTTTTTTTTTCTGTTGACTTTATAATTGAACAAGCAACGGGCCCACATGCACCCTTTCAAACAGAAATGTGAGTAACCGATTTTCATAAGCTACTTCGGTCATACTTGATTTAGTTCGTAAGCAGTTTATACTTTAAAAAAGGGCCTCGCGCCTCACACGGCCCTGTGCTAACTTAGGAAAAGGTTATCCCACGGATAACCGGAAAAAAAGGTATACGGTTGAGGCTATTAAGCATTGGATTTGAGATCTAAGGTCCACGATGCAACAACTGCCAAGAATAAAATAGTTGTTGCCACGTACACCGAGTCTCTTGAATCCAACTGTCAATGGCCTCAACCGCACGTATTTTGTCTGGTAATCCGTGCAGTAGCATTGTAGCAAGGTCTATATATTATTCTCTATGATTTCCTTTGGTCAACGCTATTGGGATGCTTCGCGGCTTAGATTTGCGACTAATTTTTTTATATGAGCCTTCAACATTCACAAAACACGAGGTGACATACACCACTTGATCAATAACATTTATTGCGCACGGATGGTCATCGATCGATCACCACGGTCGAAATATAAGGCCTTTCCTTCGAACAGGTAGAGTCTAAAATTTGGACCATTTTGAATGATTCTAAGCATCCATTCAAAAGTATTCTTTGTTGGACGGCCAGAAAAGCTCATGCGACAATGCAAGACCAACGTTACAAAAACCAATTGGTCACAGTTGGAATGTTTAAAATAAGATCTAATAATTCATCCAACCAAGGATCTTATTATTCAGTTTATACAAATTAGCAAAATAGCGCGCGATATGCTCAAGCACATCATCATCTTAGGTGGTGTGTACCATGTTTTTTTTTAATGTTACGAATTTCTAACATTTTTAATCTATGCCTATATCAATTTAGGTGTATGCGTGTGTGTGTGTGTGTGTTATACATGTTATGCGGGTACATGTGTGTGTATACGTGACATATACCCTATGGCCCTAAGTAGGTCATGTGACCTGAAAGAGTGTGGCACATGATATTATTAATGTTTGTTTAATGTCAATAAGTCTGACTTAGGATGTTAATGGATAGTCGAAAATTCAAATCTGAATTCAAATCTGTATTCGAAAAATCAGATATTATCTCAACATTTCGAGTATCGGATATTTATCTGATCAGACATATTATTTAATATTATATTTAACAATCAATAATTATATAAATCTATTATACTATTTAACGGACGAAGGCCCTTCTTATGTGCCTCACGTTAAACCTCAATATCCCACAAATGTCATTATTTTTGTTTCTTTTCTTTCTTTTCTTTTCTTCAATTTAATTAGATGGTAGGGACTTTCGATCTTTTGAGTGTTAAAGAACACGTCACCCTGCATCTTATTCAATCTTAAAAGAGTAAAAAAAATCCTTATTTGTAATATGTCCTCAATTTCCTTAAAGTTACAAAAATTGTTTCTTTCTGTATTAAAATTATTTTAATTTACAAGGGTGATTTCGCCATTCAAAACTTTCACATTTCAAATCAACTATGCAAGCTATTATTGCATCTTGAGGTTGCATTTATACTATATGGCTAGCAAAATTTAGATGATTATATCCGTCCTCAAAGTTGATGATGGACCCACATTATGAGACACGTGACATATTATTAAAGGCTACTGACCGTATGGATGTTTGATCCACCCCTAGGTAGACGTATGTAACAAAAATAATCTTGATTAGTGATTTGTATCCTTTTGATCACAATGATCGAAATCTACGGTTAACAATAAACTACGAAAAAGATTGATATAAATTACTAATCAGGATGAATTTTTATATGTAAGTCCAACTAGGGAAGGGCAAAGCATCCATACGGTCAGTGGTCTCCAATAGGGTGCCACGTGGCTCATAATATGGCCAATCATCAATGGTGTCAAAACTCATTATTGGAAAAAATAAGTTAATGAGAAGCACGTACATATGCTGCTCACTGTTAAAAGAGTAATGATCACATGGTCCAAGGTCCATGGACGGGCAAGGTGGTGTCATTGGCCAAAAATGCGCCTCAAAATATGTGCTAAATAATAATGCTAAAAATCTACGATTGAAAACAAACGTTTAAAAAGAATCTAATCTAATAGATAGAAATTGCTAATCAGGATGAATTTTCGTAGGTAGGTCCACCTAGAGATGGGAAAAACATCTATATGGTCTCTAAATGTGTGCCATGTGTAAGGCGGACGTATATCGCACGTGGCGTTCCCTTAGTTGTATATAATAGAATATATTATCTATATAGCAAAACACAGCTATTGTCTCCCTACTTATACCCCTCTTATCGGCTTCACAAAGGATGGCCGAGATCTTATCCCCCAAATGGACTATGGATCTCAACCACTCACACTTGATTTTGGAATATGCTTTGTAGGGAAGTGCCGAGGGCACGGGCTACCCACTATACATCTATATAACAAAACAGAGAAGTCACTTATCCCCCCTCTTATCGGCTTTACAAAGGATGGCCGAGATCTTATCACCTTAAATGGATGGTGGATCTAAGCTACTCTCACCCAATTTTGGCAAACGCTTTGTCGGAGAGTGTTGTGGGCACGGGCCACCTACTAGTATTTAACATATTGTAGGTGTTAGGGTTGGGACCCCATTTTTTTGTCAAAATTAATGAGGGGAGATTATATTATAAGGAAAATCTCAATGATGAGGGCATGGTGTTAAGATGGGCTTATAGTTGGGTTCAGGCCAAAGCCCATTTCCTTGCATACCAAGGTATAATCTCCTTATTAAGGAAACTTGATTATATACTTACTAATTAACTAATTACCATAGGTTATATGTGTAGGTGACATATCTTGTTAAAGAATAATCAACTAAGGTTATAATGATTGATAACAATCACTATAAGCTAGAAAAATGAGATTCTGTGATGGACTTTTAACGACGGACTAGAACCGTTGCTAACCTTGCAACAAATATGTCCATTACTAAAAGCCACCTTCAGCAACGATATGTTGTATCAAAAGGGGTCCCGCAGTTCGTGTGGGTCTTAATAATGGTCATGTTACATTAAAAGAAAAATGAGCCACAAAAGTGGCCTAGTTGTACTGAAATGGTGGGCACTCTTATATTAAATGGGTTCCAAGAGTGGTCAAGTTGCACAAAAAAATAAGTCCTACATATTGGTGGGTCTTAAGAGTGATCATGTTTTCACTGGTCAAGTTACACCACATTGGTGAGCCTCACATATTTTGTTGTTGAATAATGGTCATGTTGCACCAAAGTATTAGGCCTATATATTATGTAAATCCTAAGAGTGATCGTTGCACTAAAGTGTTGCGCACCGAGTGATAGAGCTGTGAAGAGAGATTATAACTTGTTTATAGAAACATGTTTTTTGTTTAGATAAAAGTTTTTTTTTTTTACCACACGAGATCCATAATTGACCTGTAATTGTTTATGTTAAATGTCATCAAACAAGGCCTTAGAGTTTCTATGTTTCAATTTTTCTCACTAGCGATTGTATTAATTCTAATTGAAAAATTATCTTTTGTATTTTTTGAGAAGAAACCTTTATTATGATGACGAATTTCATGATCTTTCTACCCTCATAATGCGTTATTTTATAATATGGAAACACTAGGTTTAATGAACAATGGGGTACCAAATTAGCTTTGAGGTGATCCGGTTCGTCCACTTTGTAGATCCTTAGGATGGTCCATAATCTTCACATTGGCAAAAGTGTGCAAATGTAGGGGTTGAGGGGCACCATTCATTTTACGGCTCCCACCTAGGCATTGAACGACTGTATCCATCTTATAATTTTTTCTTTTTTTGAGAAATCGAAGAAAATGACAAAAGTGATGGGTAATGATGTCATTTTTGAAGACATTTAAAACATTAAGGTAATTTATATCAGAAAAAACGAGTTCATTTTTCTCACGGACGTCTTTAACCATAGATGCTCTCGGACAAATGTATGAGCCACATGATACACTTGTATAGACTATTGATCATATGGATGTTTGGCCCATCCCCTCACAGACCTCAGCATCACCATCATCAATGCCTTGTCCCAAAATGTTCGGAGTTGGCAACATGAATTTTATTTCACCATTCGACTCACCTCTGCTTAAAGCTATATTTTCTGTCAAAGCACAAGTCTTCAATTTTCTTTTACTATCTCCATTCATGTCATTTTTTATTTTTCTTATTTCCCTTTTAAAGTTTTCAACTTGCATCAAATCACTTTTTCTCATTGGTACCACCATTGATCTTCATTAAACATGCTTAAACCATCTTAATCTATTCTCTTATTTTATCTTCTATTGGGGTTATTCTTAGATTTTTTCAAATAATGTAATTTATGACTTTCTCTTTTTTAGTTGGAAACGGGTATTCATACCCACCATTTATGTTCATCCTACTCACCTTATATTTGTACCCACCAAAGTGATCAACATACCCATTTTTCACTCGTATACCCACCTCCTAAAACACAAAACAAAATGATGGGACCCACTGTACCAATGATCACATCCAGCCCTAATCTACCGAATGCTCCTAAAAACTTGAATCCCCCACCACCTCACCACACCACACCACCACCATGTTCACCTACCCACCACACCACCACCCCACCACAACTTGCTTCTTCTCCGATCACCACTTCATTTTCTCTCTCCCCCTATTTCTCCCTCTCTCTACCCTACCATCCTCCTCTCTCTCGGTGATAGTCGAGAAGAGGACGAAGGGAGTGGGACCCACGACCAACAACGCCATCCCACCCCATATTTCTTTCGCTTTCTCTTTGTGTGCGTGTGTGTGATGGTCGATGTTTGTAGAATCAAGTTCTGCAAAAAAAAATTGCAAAACTTGGTTTTGCTTGTGGGCCTGTGAAAAGAACTAGTTTTTATGATCTTTTTTTTTTTTTGAAATGTTGAAAAAAATTCAGATCATAGAGCATTCGGTAGACCATGACTGAATGTAATCATAGGCATTTGGGAGACACCAATCGAAGGTCTCAAAGGATACTCGATAGGTGGGTATCGAATGTTTTTTAAGGATTTTGACTGGAACCCATCAAATGGTATAACAGCTAATATGAAATCAAGAGAAATAAGGGAAGAAGAAGAGATTATGTTTGATTATGCTTTCCTATATGTTCCTTTTTTAGTTTTTCATTCATCAATCCCAACATCATCATCTTTGCTACATTGATTCTATGAACAATTTGTTTCTTAATTGCCCAACATTCAACTCCATAAAGTTTAATTAGTCACACGACTTCTAGAATTTTATTTTTTAGTTTGATAGAAATCCGTCAATCACATAAATTTATCAATTTAGAATATTTCTTATCCATCAATCACCACTATTGCCCCTTGCCTACTTGTGTCTATACTCCAGTTACACTGCATCTAACAGTCTTGGTCCTACTTATCTTAAATTTTTTAGTTTTTAGAGTCTCCCTCCATAGTTCTAATTTTATATTTATACTCCCCTTAGTTTCATCAATCAACACTACATCATTTACAAATAGAATACATTATGATTCTGACCGTGGGAGCTAAGTAACTAATTCAAGAGAAATAGTGTGGCTATATTACATTAGACTTAGAGAGCACACTCTGAGCCCAATTGAGACTAGAGCCCACAAAATGTCTACATTCTTCAATGAGTACTAAGTCCATCACCTGACTTAAATTCAGACTGGAACGTGCCTCTCAGGCTCATAGAAGCAGCCCAGGCCCACCCAAAAATCACTATTCTGATGATCATTGTATTGACGGTAACCTTGGATGACTAATTACCAACCATAACATATACTAATACAAGCTGGTCTAAAATTATGGAAAGGCAAGAACTTTATTAATACCCAAATGACTGTTTTACCCTTTACAATTGTTGCCATGTGGACCGTGGATCTCTTGAATCCGACGGTCCACGGCTCAATAACCAGATGCTCTCACTAATTATGCCTTGTGAGAGCATCTCCAATGCTATGCTATCCCACCGTGCTATCCTAAAATTTGGCACGGTGGGTGAAAAAAGGGTGCTCCAACGCTGTGCTATTGCAATGCTAAAATATAGCATATGCTATTTCCTGTGCTATATTTGGCACAGGATATAGCATATGCTATATTTTAGCATGTGGCAGCTTTATGAGTTTTCACTGTTTTGACCCATTCAAACCTTTGGATCTTGTACCCCAAATAAAGCTCAAAATCCAACGATTAAAATCAACCCATGATTGGCTGATCCACAGTCCACGTGGCACATTTTTAGAGGATGCTGACCATGTGGATGTTTAGCCAATCCCTATGTGGACCTACAAACCAAAAGTCAGCCTGATTAGTGATTTCAAACCATTTGATCTTGAACCTCAAATAATACTCAAATCCCCATGTTAAAATCAAACCATGAAAATGACTCAATCCAAAAAATGGCATTGAGATATAGCATTGCACCATTGGAGTATGTCATGCCAAATATAACATTTTGGCATTGTAGCTGTGTCAAAATATAGAATTGGGAGGGCCTTTTAACATTTTAGCGTTGGAGATGCTCTGAGATCTCCAGGGTGTCAAAAAGGCAACGGGTCTATCAATATTATTGATAGAGATCAACAATAAGTGGGACCCACTTGACATATATCTCCTACCGTTGGGCCCCACCTACTACTGGGGTTGTTTTCTTTGGTTTATTAATCAAACCTTCCGGCTCTTCAGTCCCTTGACAGCAAGGGCACACGGATCAACCCAATCCATTGCTTAAGACAAAGGCCGAATGACCTAATGGTTTAATATCCTACCATCCAACAAATCCTGCGTTATTAAAATGACCTAGGACCACGACAGACCTCTAACTAATAGGAGGGTATGAGAAGCCGATAAACATGAAAGACAAAGCAACCTACCAATGGGAGATTCCTCTTTACCTCCACCTCCACCTCCACCTCCACCTCAATTTGATTGGCTGTGTTCTTCGGATTATAATCCAAGAAACCTTTTTTAAACCCAGTGAACAACTTATACAGATTGGAAATAAACACAAACTTGCTTATAGATCCCTTTCTTTGGTCTTTATCTACAGTCTCTCGGTTTCTCTCGGTTAAGAGGAGAAGAAAAAAAACAAAAGTTAGAACATCTTCACCGTCATTTGATTCGTAATCCAACCAGGAATCCTGTTGGATTCAAAGTTCCAATTTTTACAGTCCCTACCAACTTCTACTACTTTTACTAATATTCCTTGTGAAAACCCAGAAAAGGAAAGGAAAACAAAGACCCACAATAGAGAGAGAGAGACATCCTTTTATCTCTGGAATTCAAATCCCTTCTCCTTCCTCGGAATGCCTGCAAATCCACATTGAATTTATTCTTAAATTTCCATTCTTATATACCCATTAAAGCATTTAAACTCACAAACAATAATTGCTGTTAATTAAGATCGCCATTTTTTTGTCAAAAAATATATTTATGGAGTTTTTATGCCAAAAAAAAAAATTTCTTTTCGGGTGTAAACAGGTCCTAAAACTTGAAAATCAGAAACGGATGTTACAAGGAATGGAGAAACTGAAATGACCAGAAAAAAAGATAAAAAAATTAAAGGGCCTATTTGGATAGCCAAGGAAAGAATTTTTCTTCTTTGGGCGGCGACCCAAACAGGTCCTTAAGATTTGAAACAAAGAAAAAAAATCACATCTTGATGGGTTGGATCAACGAAAATTAAGCGAACCTTGTTGGAGACTAAGAGTCCCTTGGTCTTCTGGTTTGCAATCGGGAGGATCTTCGAAGAGAGAAAGCGAGAACTGCTTATGAACGACTCCGATGTCAAAGAGAATGAGACCCGATGATGGATCGTCGACTATGATATCTTTAACGGGTAACCAAAGAAACAATTCTTCCTGAGAAAGACCCATGAGCCCTTTAAGCTCTCCATAACTGAGATTACCCCTTATAACGGTCTCGAAGTATACTCTGTTCTCGAATTTCGCCAAACAGGGTCGATCGAGAAACACTTCTAGATGACCAGCTTCGTCGAGATTGTATGATTTCACGGCCTTCGGGAGGAGACCCGCTGGCAACCCATTGCTTCGGAGGAGATCGTGAATCGAGTCGCAGTGGGAAAGAGGAAGAAGAACAACGATCAGAAAGACCGAGAAGCGGCTCTGTAAAACATCCATGGTTCGTCGAAGAAAGGCAAAAAGAGAGAGAAGAAGAGAGGTTTTAGGGGGGTTTTAGAAAATTTGGAGCTAATGAGGGGGAGAGTGTGGAAGTGGAAAATAGAAAGACTGTTTAAAAAGGAATCCCTTTCAGTACAATTACTAAAATACCCCTATTAGGTATAAATGCCCCATTTGAAAAGGCCTCCAAACATAAAATTGAAGAGGTTGGATGGAACTGTGAAGACCCAATTCTCACATTGAAATGACCAAAATACCCTTGATCACTTGTGCACTACCTAGAGTATATGGGCTTGCTCCTCATCCAAACCCATGGCCTTAGACAGCCAAAGGAAGGAAAATCGGTACACTTATGAGGGGAATGCCAGGTTTTTTTGATAAATCCAAAATGCATATTAAAAGGAGATCGCGAAGATCTCTAAGAACAAAGAGAAAAACAACAAAAAAAGCAAAACAACAAGCTACACCAACCCCTATTTAGTCAACACATACTCAAACCCAAAAACAAAATCACTAAAGAAGGTGCCTCTTAGATCTGAGTGTATGCTACCCCAGCTAAATCAAAGTTTTTGCCGTAGCGGCAATAATTTGTACAACTATATTACAGTTCCGGCACAGTGACTGAGCCTGATGAAGTAAACAATATGTACACTCTTTATATTTCTGAAGCCAACAAAATCATAATATTGTAGCTCATAAGCTATTGGAAACATTTGTATACATGGATGATGGCAAGGTCCCCCACTTGTATGGCTACGATCATTCAATAGAGTAGATGGAGAGCTCCTTGATGGGGTGTATAAAGAACCAAAATCCATGTGATAGATTCTAAACTATTAATGAAGGGTACTTTGGTCTTTCAGTCTGTTCAGGTGTGGAATAGTAAAGATTGAAGAGTAAAAGGAGTATTAAACAATTTCAAGGAATAATGGGGGTAAATTGGTCATTTGGGATTTCCTTGTTAAGGTATGGTTTGATTCCCTTTAGGTTAAGCTTGGGTTTGCATGAGAAGAGAAACGGGAGAAGAATCCTGTCAGGCGAAAACAACTTGGCAGCGAGCAAGAAGAAGAGGCTCAGCTAACGGATGGAGGAAATTACGAAGTTTGAAAACTCTACAAGAAAAGGACACAATTGGTGTTTTATTATTACTTTTGCCCCCCTTACAAAATAATTTTAGTTTCAAAACTAAATAATGCCAGAATAATTCGAAAAAATCGTTAATTATTCGAGAATAATTCAAACATGTTCAAAAGTTGCACGAATTTTTCCAAACTTTTGAACAATACGTACGGTTCACGTATAATTAGTTCGCATATAAAGGCACGTCACATTTGGGCGTCAGTCAACCGACCCACTAACAGTCAAGGGTTTGTTACTGAAGTTGGGAAGTACTGGTAGGTCTTACTAATTAGAAGGATGTTTTAGTGAGAGTAAATGCAAAAAACACCGATTTTTTTTTTTTTTTTTTTTAAAATAGCTTTTTTGTAAACTTAGTTTTTGGTGAGGGTTGTTTGGTAATCGAACCTGATGCATGTTTATGTAGAAATTACACTACAGAAATATTGTGCTAATCTTTCATTGCAAGATTATTTAAAGAGTCAACTATAAAATGAGTTTACTTGGCAGCCAAACAAGGAATAATCTTATATCACAAGTGGCAATCTATTACTGAACAACATTTACCTAATCTTTCATAATTTTTATTAATATATAGTCATTTTTTTTAACCTTTCTCCCACTAACTGATAGAGAAATTTTTCTTGACATAGAAAATAAAAAATATTTATTTTCTTCCTAAGTAATTTTATTAAAAAAATGAAAAAAAAATCTAAATGGGAAGGCTGCGTCTCTATTTCTTAACAAATTAGTGGCCTTCTTAGGGATTGACAGAAAGGTTAGGGCCTATATATGCAAGACCATCAAATCCGGGCATCTCGACAAAACAATCCACAATCAAGTGTTACTTAATTATTATCACGGCCTTATTTAATTAATATTATACTTGCGAAAAATTAAAGAAAAGATACGGGAGTTAGAATATCTTTAATTCTTTATGTGGGCGACCACCTCTCTCTTTATTAAACTTTTTTTTTAGCTTCTCTAATGATTTTTTGTACATGGATGATTGGAATTTCTTAAGTTTGTCTACGACATGGCCTACCTACCCCTTTACTTTTACATCTTCAAGCCCTTGTTTTCTTCTTCACAAAAGCGACATTATATACTTTGTTTGCTACCCCTTTAAGTTCTGTTATTACTTATCAACGCCTCTAATTAATAGGTATTAGCAACAGTGATCCCCACTTAATTCTGTCGGTGACTCGGTGGTGCGGTGTTTTTACACTTCATCGCACGCCGGTCCCGAGTCCAGATTAAGGAAGAGGGTTACATCAGGTTGGTAGTTGGTGTAAAATTTTGCCTTATTCCATTATAAATCATGATTCATTGCTTCATTTAGCTTATGCTAGCACGTTCCTAGAAGCAAAGCAATGCACTGCAACGATACCCGGTTGTAATTGAAAGTGAGCGAGAGTTGGTTAGGGTATGTTCTAGGATCGACTTTATCTCACTGAGAAAAGGCTTATGATGAGATGTTGAGCAACAATGATCCTTAGTGGTGGAGCCAGGTGAGGCCGAGGGCCTACCCACAACTTTGAAAGTTAAAAGAAGAAAAAATAATTTATCAAAAATACTCTTTTAAATTTGGTACAGCACCCACCCTTAGAACAAAATTTGTACAATGCCCTCCCTTAAAACTTTGAAAACTAAAAAAAAATTCTAAAAACACTGTTTTAAACCTAGTAGAATGCTCACCCTTGAACAAAATCCAAACTCTAGCATTGATCTGGGCATGATATCTCCAGATCTATGCATCAAGTCAACAAAGTGGACCCATATGAATGGATAAGTTGGACAAGTCCCACGTTCATATAGGGTTAGATTCCCAAGGTGGGGCCCAAATCAAGGAGATCTGGACTCTTCAATTCTGACCATCAATTCGAAAGTTAAAAGAAGAAAAAATAATTTTTCAAAAATACTTGTTTAAACTTGGTACAATACCCACCTTTAGAACAAAATCTGTACAATGCCCTCACTTAAAATTTTGAAAATTAAAAAAATAATTCTAAAAATACCCTTTTAAACCAAGTATTATGCCCACCCTTGAACAAAATCCTGGTTCCACCACTGAGGATCCCCACTCAACACGATTTTGTATAATGCAAATACCTAAGGCCGTGTTTGATTATGAAGTGGGAAAATTGCATTTTCCTTAGGGAAACACAACTGTCCATTGTTAGATAGCCAGTATAAATTTGTATAATTTTTCCTAACAAGCCATTTAAATCTGGATAATATTTCCTTCTAATCTCGGAATTCATTTCCCATCCAGATAGGTGAGAATTCATTTCCACCTGAAAATACACCTTTATTTTCTCACATGATTGAAATATGTGTTCTCAGTCGCAATCAATCAGCCATTTAAGACATATCTCAAGTGTATTTTCTCGGAAAAATTTTCCGTGCAATCAAACATGGCCTAATAGTAAAATGCCACCAGGCTTCCTAATCGTAGGATTAGAAACGGAGAAATTTAAACATAGTAACATGATATTTTCACAAATTTTGATCCAATTGATTTCTCTTGCGACTTTATCAGCAACCTCTTAAATTGTTAGCTCACCATCCAGCTATTCTATTGGGTCCCATTTGTTGCTAAATTTATGTTGACCTATTAAACCACGAGGTCCCTCTCATTCCACCCAACGGGGGATGTGGCTACCTAATCCATGAGTTACTTGATGTAGTGATGCAACCTGAGTAGGGTTCCCAGTCAATTCATTATGCAAACGGACCTTATAATACAATATTATGTTACAAATCAATGTTCCGAAAACCAGACGGCACCAGCCGACTCAACTGTCGAATACCGGCTCCAAAAATGGTATGGGTAAACATTGACCCGAAATCAATTATTTTTTTAGTTTATCTTTATTTTAAGTAAAACAAATAATTTTTTTCCCAGACAAGTTCTTTTTGTTTTAAATAAATTTATTTATTACAGCATATGAAGTTACGGTTCATCATGTTGACCAAGCCGGTTGACCTGGATGGAAATTGATAAATAGTGTGAGATTATCATAATTTGATGTGTTTTAAAGTTAAACTAGCTTAGTTACCTTTCAGTTAGGGCATGTTTGATTGCCAATTTTTCCGTGGGAAAATCGTATTTTCTTAGAAAAACATAATTTCCATTGTTTGATATCATTTTTAATTGGGAAAATTTCCCGAGAAAATAAGATTTTTTCGTCTAAAGTCTAGAATTCATTTCTGTTCCACATAGGTGAGAAACAAAAAAACACCCTTATTTTCTCACATAATTGGAAAATGCATGTCTTCTCCGATGCAATCAAACAGCCGTTTAAAGTATTTTCCTAGATGTGATTTCTCGGGAAGATTTTCCATGCAATCAAACAGGCCCTTAGTTATCCTCGGTGGAGGTAAAAGAAACAGTAAAATCTGTAGCTTTATTGACTTTTCTCCAATTATGTTCTACGTTCTTTTTACAATTGTCTAAAGCAATGAGAATTTAGTCGATAGCATTAGAAGAATCCCAAGTTTCCAAACCAACAAGAAAGTTAAAAATTAAACTAAATTTAAGGTTCTTTTGTAATTCAAATTATAGGATTGTCACTGGGCTTGTTTGGGGTTTAGCCAGGTCTGTATTAGACCAGCCCATAATTTGGGCTAGGAACATGCTCAGCCCAGGTCCATTATTAGCCAGACCACTTGGATCTAGGGCTCGGACTAGCTCACAAGTCATAACAAGTTGCAGAGGCATAAACATTAATTTGGTTCGGCTCAACCGGAGGCAAAAATTAGTTGAATCTCAAAGGTTGGTCCAGTTTTGGTCCACTTGATCTTGAAATGCATGCTCGAACCAGTCTGTCTTTGGTCTGATTCGGGCCACATATGAACCAAACTTAGGCCTTCAATTGGCAGAATCCAAATATGGTGTACAAACAAGAACTTCTTTTGATTATTCGGACACCCCAACTTATTATTTGAGCGAATTTGCCTCAATTGGTTATATTTTCCTTTCCTTCATATGAATCTAAAACTCCAGCGTATATCTTTTCACAGATCGAAGCACCAAAAAT
Organism: Euptelea pleiosperma; assembly: GCA_035048495.1. Classification (NCBI taxonomy): domain Eukaryota; kingdom Viridiplantae; phylum Streptophyta; class Magnoliopsida; order Ranunculales; family Eupteleaceae; genus Euptelea; species Euptelea pleiosperma. The sequence continues at coordinate 10,265,484 of CM068545.1, forward strand.
CGACATTTCGAATATTTCCTTATTTACTTTACCTTTTATCTGTTGAAAACAAAAAAGGAAAATTCCTTCTTTTCTTTCTTGTCACCATCCCTAAATTAAATAATTAAAGTCTCTTTCTCGCATCAGTTCTCCATCCCATTTCGAGACAAAAAAGATCGGATGCATTGATACGAAAATATTTGGTGCATGAAGCCTCGATCTGATATATGAAAGCGATAGGGTGCGACCCCTGATCTCAGCACCAAGAAAGTCATGCAGGTTGGCTTGGAACATTAACAACCCTATCAAAATTACCAGGACTTGTAGCTTAATTCTAATTAAGGAGGAACACCAACATGAATGATTAGTTCTCACCTGTCCACGAACCCACCAGTCATTCTGTTTCATTGACCCACACCATCCATTCTAATGGAGCACCTACTGTGGGCTTTTTATTTTTTGCACCATTTCCACGGTTCTGCCTCAAGAGTCATTGATGCAAAATTTCCCTCAACCTAGTACAGGCAAGTGCACCGTATACACCCGTCAGAGGCCCGGGCAAGAGTCATGGTTAGTGTGAGCCTTGTTAGGACTGGTCTGAGTCGACCATGGCCTGACCTGGGACCCGGGACCATTGACAGCCCCACACTGTCGAGGATTGGAGTTGCTATTTATATGCTAGACGCATGAAGTCCAATGGCTAAAAATCATCAATCATGCTGATTTTTAGTGTGTATATCCACCAATGGGTGGACTCAACATCCATACAGTTAATGGGCCCAAAAAATGAGCTATGTATGGCCACAGGAATCCTCTGTATCGATTGCATTTGGAGGCCTCTGCATCTAAAATTTTTCTGGATTCCAGAGAGTACCTATTATATACGTACTCCTATTGTTTGGCTACTTTATAAGACGTAAAGTTTTTAGTGGTCGCAAAGGGAGGAATCAAGGATAAGTTTTTGTAGTAGTCGATCGTTGGGTCCCTGGATAATTGCTAAAGACGACACGCCATCTGAACTTTTGAATACTTGGTTTTAATGGTAGGACCTTAGGTAGGCCATCTCCTTTTTTATGTGTGAACATACTGAGATTCTCAAATTCATTTCTACCAAGACTTTTACTTTTCAAGAACCACCTAGCACAAATATAGAGAAACGAAGGTGACACGAAAGAATCCTGAGAAATCCCTACTCAGAATACATGGCAGATTCATGATAATTTCTGTGATAGCTCAGTAATGGCTTTCTCTTCATCTAAAGCACTATATACTGTGTTTCTCTATTATCTACAGAATGGACTAGAAAACCACAATAGAATTTGACTTGATTAGAATTGCAGAACTGATCAGCAGATTCATAGTTGAAGTTGCCAACTAGAGGTATTCAGACGGAAGAGTGTACAAGTGCAAGATGCACAACATGATGGGGGATGTGATCGTTAAAATTGCAAGAGAAGAGGCATTCAGGCGAAAACCCAATGCACATTCTCACAAATTGGGTTTTATGCCCTGCTTGGTATCCTGTTTGTAGTTTGCAGGAAAAATGTTTGTAAGCAAATATTTAATAATCAAATGTTTGCTGGGAAAAATATTCATATGGTTGGGGAGGGGAGAGCTGTTGGGGGAGATCAAAGGGGGATGAGAGTCATTTGCCTATTTTTTGCAGCGGTTTGCTGCAGCCACTTTCTAGCTGCAAACATTGGCAAAAAATGGTTGGGTCTAATGCAAATATTTGTTTGATGTTGCACCACCAAGCACACGCAAATGCCTCAAACATTTGCAGTGCTACCAAGCAAGGCCTTACAAGCAAAATGAATGTGCAACCCAAGGAAAGCAATTCAAAGCTACTGTCCGTCCCAGTCATGACAAGCTATCTGATTCACTTCTGTAGGAATATTTGATTGAGTAGATTAAAGTCCCTACGGTTGTTGGATCCCTCACAATGGACCAGATGATATTTTGTACCCAGGATCTGATGGGTTGCATCAGTTACCTGAAATGCCCAGCGTATGTCAACAACCTACGAGTTGCCTTTCTTGAAGAATTACCATATTCGATGGGAGCTACGAGTTGCCTTTCTTGAAGAATTACCATATTCGATGGGAAAGCTCCGGAACCTCTAGATTTTGGTCCTGACTCCTGACGGAATACAATAACTTAAGAAATTTGGCCCCATCTATCACAACTTTACAAAAGCTGGCCGCTTGGTCATTTTTGATCAGTGCCAGCCTAAAGGTCTGTGGAGTCTCTCCAATTTTCAAGTGCCATCCGGATCTGGTAAAAACTAGTGATCCAAGTAATTGGATGGCGGTCGCCTTGGCAAACTTGAGCTTTGACCCAACTTAGTAACAAGGATGAAGAGAGAAAAATTGCAGATAATGAATTGGCGGTCCTTTCACAGCTTCAAACACTACTATCTATAGACCCCAAAGATTGTGAGAACAAAGAGATTTTACAGAAGCTGGATCAGCTTTCTCCCCTTTCCATGTCTTGAGCCGTAAACACTGCACCAAATTGGGTTACCCCACTTCCTGGAGTAACCCGGACTTTACTAGGAAAGAAAAGAGGGCCTATGTTTGAGGTTCATGCCAAGATTGCATGTAGAGTGGGGACTGCAAAGCTTGATGCCTTTAACATGGTACGTGGAAGTCAGCCACTGTCGCATGAAGCAGTCATTCCCTTGTGAAGTAAATTATCTTGGGGTCTGAGGGAAGAAGAAGAGGAAGTGAGTGAAAACAGAAGATGGAAAGTACGACCAGCAAGGAGAAACATCATCACTTCAGAAATCCAGTATCCAACTAACACACATGCAAACACCATGTGATATATATGCTTAATGAATTGGTTTCTGACAATCTTTTTTTTCCCAATTTCCAGTGTTTGTTCGAAAGAACATCAACGACAATGTGTTTGTGTCGAAAGTTGCTTTCTAGTGTCTGCAAACTGGAACAAGCTACTGTCTGCCACGTAATTATCAGTAACATTGTAAGTAAACACATTTTGTGCGTTAGTTATATATACTATCAAGCTACAAATCAGAAGGTCGACATTACCTAGGAGGACCCCAAAACTTTGACTAAAACCCACAGAGATTGATTCCAAACATAATAAATGGCATAGAAAAAGGAGTACACAATATGAAATGAAAGTAGCTAACCCACCAGCGGAACAAAGTAATTGAAATGGGAAATGATCAAATATATGTAGTCTGTGAAGGATGCAACAGCATTACATTTATAAGCAAGACATTCTTCAGTGTTAGTGAATATAGTGAGAAACACAGTTCACTGTGCCACATACCCTTTGCAACATTACTTCTTCCCATCTGAAACTCCACTATAGCCTCAAGCCTCATGCATGGATATGGATTCCTTGAAACGGATAAAAGTTTCAGTGTCTGGACATGTGAGATTCCAATACATCATGGATTCAGGTGCAAATCAATTCTAGATTGTCTCCCCGAACAAAGATTATAAGAGAAAGATAACTACTGTAAAATCATATATTACTCAGGTCAGAACAAGTCTTACAAAACATACTCATACAGTAGTGTTTTTTCTCCCTATGGAACTACACCGCCGCAACGATTACAAGAGATGTACGAACAAGTTACAAACCATTTAGGCAGAATCTTCTATTCTCCAGTTCAACTGCCCATGCACGTCAATATCTCTACACATAAAACAGTACTATGCCATATTACGCACCTGCAACCTCAGATCATTAAAAACCTGCAAACATAACAAAAAATAATCAAAATACAAATTTTTTGACCTATGAAAAGAAAAGCAAAAAATTCTATATCGCACGTAAAATCAAATCTGGTTACCTCATCCAGAAGCCGAGTCTGCTTGAGTTGCCTCTTGTCTGGGTCTTCTCCGTTCAGGAGGAGGGCCAGCTCTCCGTCTTTCATACCTTCTACTCTCAGATTTGGATCCACTGCGTTGCTTTGGTTGATAAGTGGGGTACTTGCAGGGAATTATTTCACCGTTGATATATTTATCTCCTGAAAGCGAGCAAGAAACGAAAAAGAAAAGAAAGGACGCCATTAATTTGCATGCTTACACAAAGTCATTTCTTTAAACATGAATGATTAAACAACCAACCTCCATAATCTTTATTTTTCACATCTATGTATGAATCTGGCAATACCCAAAGAACTCCAGGCAGTCCTACGAAAGCAGAGAATGCAGATAGAATCACAGAAACAAACAAAACATGTAAATTAAGACAATTCAGGATGAAACCAGTGCCTAAAGATATCTATTTACCCTTGAATTTTTCTGATGTTTCTTCAGATACAGTGCATTGGAATCCAGTGTAGGTGGTAGTACTAAATGCATACATGTTCCTCTTAGCTTCTTCCATGCTGCCACATAGATGGTCCAAGAGACATCAAGATCAGAGTTAAGCAAAGATGGATAATACATCGCACACAGTGCGGTCAAAAGCATTAGGCACAGCTACAAGGGTTCCTCAGGAGAGGCTATGCCTAGGCAAAGCTTAAGCTAAGCCTAGGCTAAAAAATTATAGAAAAAAATAACATTGAAAACAAAATTGTAATTTTGTATTGATTTGGAAGGTGTAAAACCCAAAAATGTATTGACTTTAGAAAACAATTTGGTTGACTGAATTAAAGTGATTCTGATAAAAAAATTCAGAGGGGTAGATCTGAATATCTGCTTTCAAATTAAAAATGTTTAACAAATAGAAAAGGCAAACAAATCAAAAAGTTTAACAAATAAATAGGCAAAAAAATCGTAAGATCTTTGTTTATGGTCACTATAGATATAATTCGTTTACAAAAAGAATAGAGAGAAACAAATGATAATAATGATAACATTAACAAAGCATTATATCATTGGCCTTATATGTCTAGCCTAGGCGTACACTTAAATACCTAGCCCTTGGTGCCTAGGCGAGCACTTTTGTACTAGTGAGTGCCTAGGTTACCACTTTTAGGCACGGGTCCTGCCTGACGAAGTGCTCTCCCAGGCGAAGCTTTTGACTACACTGATCACACACCGCTACATTATAGAAATAATAAAAAAAAAAAACTTAATTTGAAAGACGACAACATAAAAGGATTGTTTTCATGGTCATTTGTGTGTAAAAATAAATTTTGAAGAGTTTTTTGTGCTAAGAATAACTTTCTGGCGGGAAAACCGCAATTCAAACAGACTTAATTATCTGATTTTTCTTTCTCGATGATTAGCTCAGTTTTGTACGATAGAATCTAAAATGGCAGTGTTGAAAAATGGATTTTACTTTGTGATATGTTCAATTTAAATTTGAACTCCTACAGAATTGTAACTATTTAATTCATATTTGAGCAAAAATAAAACTGGGAAACAGGGCATTTTGGTAATTAATCATATACGAAGAAAAATACAAACACTAGAAAAAAAATGCAGAAGCCCTACAAGAACAAACTTCAACAACAAAGACCAAGAATAGCAGAGAAGCAAAACCCTGGAAATAAACCCATACCTTCCCAATACCGTGGCGAGCGTATTGAGATACGTGTCGATCATCTGTTCTCTAGTGGGCGCTGGATCTTTCGGGAACTCCATCACGATGAGCCAGTGATTGTAATCGCAGCCCGGTAGCAAGATAGTCTCCCTGGGCTCGTTGCTGCTGCTCCTCCTCGAAGAGTATTCTCCATCGACCGCTGCTCGAATCGACGTCCGAGAAGCAGAGGAGCTCGAAGAAGGACGAGTTGAGAAGTAAGATAGAGAGTTGAATCGAAAGGGAGAAACGAGAGGAACGCGAGAAATCGGAGCAGAGGTTGGAACAGAAGACCTACGGTTTGCTTCTACAAGATGAGCTGAGGAGAAGATTAGGGTTTTGGGGAGAAGAGAGGCGTTTAGTGTCGCCATTTGAACAGTAAACTAGAGCGAGAAATGCAGAGATAAGGTAGAAAGGGAAGTTATATTTGGGGCGGATATTTTGGGGTTTAGGGTTTATCGGTTAATAAGCATGTATAAAAACTCGCAGAGTTGAGTTATATTGGATCAACTCGGAGATTGATTTGACTTGACTCAAAACAACTCAGACAGAAAATATATTAATATTATATATAGAATAAAATATTTTTACAAAAATTTCATAAACAAAAATTAATTTTAATGTATTTACAAAAATAAAAAAAACTTCTAAAATTTTACAAAAAAATAAAAACTAAACCTTCTTTCAAAAAACGTCTGTCAGTAGTTCGATGCGTCTGATAGGTGCTCTTTGAAAGAGCGTTTATTTTTGACAAACGCTTTTTAAAAAAGCATCTATCAAGATATGTAGTTTTTAAGTTACACGATAAAAATCGACGGTCCATAATTCTTCAACTTCTAAACCAGTCTATGAATATCATAATGATTTAAATTTTTGTGACCAAGGAGATTATCCTCACCAAAAATCAGCCATTGATTCATCTATGTGGGCACGCCAAAGGATCTGACACTGACAAACACTCTTTTATTTCTTCCTGACAGATTGTCAGTGTCAGATTTGAATTTTGTGTAAACGTTTTTTGAAAAAGCATTTAGTTACTTTTTTTCGTAAATTTTCAAAAAAAAAAAAATATTTTTGTAAATACATTAAATTAATTTTTGTTTATAAAAATTTTCGATATTTTTACTATATTAAATTATTATTACCAATTTTTATAATAATAAAATGAGTGAATTTTTATTTTTTACATTGTTATGTTATAAATTATAAAAATTTTATAAAAGAGTTTGACTAAGATTCTTATTCATTTTAGTATTTATTATTTTATTAAGAGAACTATAACATTAAATTAGTGTTTGAAAACTCGAAAACTCGACACGACTCAAAAGTTTACCGAGTTGAGTTTACTCAGACTCAAACTCGACTCGAGTAATATATTAATATAAATATTATATACATATATTAATATTTATAAGGTCAAGATCAAGGGACAAATTTTGACACAAAATTTCACACCAATTTTGATGTACCCACATGGAAGAAAAATCAATGGCTGATTTTTGGTGAGGATGATTTCCTCACCATATAGATCACCCCTACAAAAAATCAGCCCATTCTGAAATTTCTAACCCCATCAAATGTGTGTTTCAAGATACGGTAAAAAATAGATAGTCTATAATTTTTCAACTTGTAAAGTAGGCTACGAATAATAGATTGATTTGAATTTTTGTGAGGGTTATCTCCTCACCATAGAGACCATGCTCACCAAAAATCATCCCATTCCAAAACTTTTAATTTATATATTGGCCCCGCCAAATTTTGTGTGAATTTTTAATGACTCGACGCTTTAAAACACTACATTAAAAGGGTTATTTGTTTTCAAAATGACAAAATAAGTAAAGAAAAATGGACAGGTGATTCGTTAAAATTTTAACAACTAATGGCATATTCGGGAGAGAGTTTCTTAAAAAAGGACGGCATGTTTTATTTGACTAAAACAAAAAAAATAGGGTTTCGTTAATTCACAAGGCCAAAACCATTGAAATCCCAAAAATCTAGGGACTCAATCGACCCGGTTCAAGCCCAAAAGTTTGGGCTTTCTTCGAGTTGGGCTTCGGACCAGATTTTAGACTGGGTCAGGCTATGGCTTAGGGTAAGGCTCGGGCTAGAAAAAATTAGTTCTTTGCCAAGCTGAGGCCTTGGCGCGAACTTCAAGCCTATTTTTTGGGTTGTGCACAGGCCTAGGGCCAAATTTGCATCCTACAAAAACCCCCCAATTTCTGTTACAAAAAAACAACCCCAATTTTTTTTATAAAGTACATAGTAAAGCTCTTCCTAGATCTTGGAAGAGTTACATTAATTAGGCCCAAGGAAATAAAATTCGATTTTGAGGTTTATTTCGACTAGCCCAAAAATAGAAATATTTCATGAAAATATTTTGACTAGTGTGGAAATAATACATTTTAGAGGAAATAATACATAAACAATTGAAATATTGCATGAATTTTTGTGAAAAGTTTGGAAGATGATAAAACAAACATAAAAATACACTTATAAGCTATCAAACACACTTATATGTAATGTGAAAATAAATGACCATATCGGTCTGTAATATGTTGAGGTAGATATTATAAAATTTATGTTCACTTACATTAATGTCTTGATATTATGTATAATTTTAGAAAACCTATTTATTATTAACTTAAATTTAATTTTTGAATGTTCAAATATTAAATTTTTTTAACCCAACCAACTTGTAGAATGAGCTAAGTTATGCAACATATATATAACGATTTATGCATGATAATTGATGTTTAGGGTAAAAACTAATGAAATTAAAGTTTTTCCCAAATTTCAAATTTTCACCTTAAACGATCTTCAATTCGAGCATAACTCCAATATAAATGCATTATAGATTCTAGACTCATTTAGCAAGAAATGATAGTAAGAAATTTTATACGTAAGTATAATATTTTAAATTTGGAAAAACTCTAAAAATAAGATTCGATTCATCTTCACGAACAATCGGGGGGACAACAATTTCATATAACATTTTTGACAACAAAAATTGGCACGGGCCAATTTATAAATTAGAAGTATTGGAATGGGATGATTTTTGGTGAAGATGGTCTATATGCTGAGGAGATCATCCTCACAAAAATTCAAATCATTGTGATATTCGTAGACTGGTTTACAAGTTGAAGAATTGTGGACCGTTTATTTTTATCGTTAACTTGAAAACAACATTTGATGGGGTTAGAAATTTTAGAATAGGCTAATTTTTTTGTAGGGGTGATCTATATGGTGAGGAGATCACCCTCACCAAAAATCAACCATTGATTCATCTTCCAAGTGGGTACGCCAAAATTGTTGTCAAAAACATTGTATGAAATTATTGTCCCCCGATCCTGACCTATATATATATATATATATATATATATATATATATATAGAGAGAGAGAGAGAGAGAGAGAGAGAGAGAGAGAGAGAGAGAGAGAGAGAGAGAGATGGGTTAAATGGATAAAGTATGAGATTTGTACGTGGCAGTTTTAAGCTTAAGCGGTATGTTTCCTACCTTTGATCAAAATGTTTCCTACCTAGATCTTGGTGGACCAATCATTCATGGCTCACGTGGCATTTTTGCAGAGGAAAGACACAAGGATACATGCACCCTTTATAGATTTGAAAAGAAAAATGTGGCATTTTTTTGTGGATAAGTTGGGATTGGACATGCAACCTTAGGATCCCATTGCAGTACACATAAACCAATTGATAGGCTTGATCCCGTAATCAACCCTGCCCTGATGTATTTAAGATGTTCAAGCAGTTGGTACTCTGGACCTCTATATATATATTGGAGCCCAACCTCTTCAGAAGGGAGAAGAAAATAAATTTATACCCCAACTTGGCGCTTCCTTCACATTTGATCTTAAGTAGTTGCTTCCATCTGGGACGAAGCTACGAGATATTTGGTTTTCAATTGACCAGAGCCTGCAATCATCATAGAAAATTTCATTGGGCCATCACTCATGAGATGCTTCCTATACAAAGTTAAAATAGCTGGCACACTGGATAGTGGAAGTCCCCATAGAGGGCAAAACTCTGAGATGAGGATTTGATGACTAGCTTCTGGTTGACCCGGCCCCTACAACCCCCCATCCAGCTCAACGTGAAGCTGGGCCGCAGTGTCATGCCTCCATGTACAAAACTCTAGCATCATCATGCTCCACATAACATAACAGATTCCACAACTAACTTTTGGCTGACCCCACCCTCCTGAACTATGTGGAAGCCAGTTTCATGACCAGGATCTGAACCATGCAGGTGCTCAAGCATGGTCTAGGATCTCAGTTCCTCATAGTTGTAGCTACGCGAAGCTATTTTCTAGTAAATCATTGATCCGACAATAGATGTACGTCCTTTAAACTCTTGAAACTTGTAATTTTAGAGGAGATTTTGACACTTCTAACGACTATGTTACAATTCTCATCCATTACATAATATTTATCCAAAAAAGAAAAAGAAATATAGAAAATATAACTCTCGTAAGTTTCAACTGAGATCAAACACACAAAAAAAGATGGAGACTCAAGAAGGAAAGGATAACTCCATTTTTTTCTACATAGTACTCAACCCAAGATAAAAGTAGATACCTTAGGTGGTTTTGAAGTCTCTTACCATGACTGTGAAAGCATGCACAATATATAGAAAAAGATAGATAGATAGATAAATAGAGAGAGAGAGAGAGAGAGAGAGAGAGAGAGAGAGAGAGAGAGAGAGAGAGAGAGAGAGAGAGAGAGAGAGAGAGAGAGAGAGAGAGAGAGAGAGAGAGAGAGATGGCCTCAAGTTGCGTCTCATCGAATAGAGGTTCATCGCTAGGCCTAAGGAAAAAAAGGTGGGCTAAGAATTAGGAAGCTTAGAAATATGTGCAAAGCAATGAGAGGGAAGTGGCTTTGGAGGTTTGGCATCGAGAGATAACTTGTGGCGTAGAGTAGTATCAGGGAGACATGGCGAGAGTGTGGTGGGTTGGGTTTGTAGGAGCTAGAGGTCCTTATGGTTGTGGGGTCTGGAGATGGATTATGAGAGGGTTGCAAAAGTTTGAGGAAAGGGTTATTTTCAAAGTAGGGAAAGGCAATAAAATATTGTTCCGAAAAGACATTTAGTGTTCTGAATCTAGGTTAGAGTCGGAGTTTTACTATCTTTATTCTATTTTCAAAAAGAAATTGGATACTATTAGTGAGATGCATGCTGCAGGTGATGTTTTTCTGGTGTGGGATTTCGGATTCCGAAGAAACCTTATTAAAGGGGAAACATCAAGTGTAGCAAACCTCCTTTTGAGAGTCAAGGATGTCCCATTTCTTAGCCAAGTGGAAGATGTCAGATGGTGGAAACAAGATAGCAAAGGTATATTCTATGTGTATTCTTTCTATGAGCCTTTAGACGATGGTAATTCTGAGGCGTTTCCGACGGTTGGAGTGTGGAGTAACAGAGCCCTTCCAAAATTTGTTTCTTTGCTTGGTGTATTAAAGATACTTGCCAAACACAGACGGAGTTAATGAAATATTCTTGCCAAACACGTGTGGAGTTGACCAAGCCTTGATTTGAGATGACCATTATGGTGTAATTTGAGATCTTCTAGAATGATTTCGTAAAGTGGCGTGGATTGAGATGTCCTAGATCTCAAACGGACAACTTCACATGATTAATTATTGGCCGTGATTGAAGAATTCCTAAAGTAGAAAGGCAATTGCGGTAGGCGTGGTTTGAATTCTGATTTGAGTTCCTCAATTCTTTCTTTCCTTAACTCTTTCCTCAATCTTCTATTTTTGTTAAGAGTTATCTCACACAAGGAAACTCAATATTCTCCTCAATTAATTCTCTTGTAACTTCTTACCAGGTAAAACTTATAAAAGGAATACAATACTATTTGATCTCTCACGTTGAGAGTGCAAGAACTAAACCATACATCCAACATCTCACAAAGTTCTTTAGTGTCGTCCGAGGCAGAGTCCAGACCATGGACTTATTATGGAGGAGAGGCATTGGGGTGATCGACCATTGCCCCATGTGTTTGGAGAGTGGGATTAAGCTTAGTTCATCATACACTTGGAAGTAGTTAGGCATTTGATATCCGAATGGCATTACCAAACATTCATTAAGTCTTCTCATATTGAATGCAAATTTCCATTCATCACCAGGCTCAAATTTGAATTTTGTAATAACCATTTCTAAGATCAATTTGGGAGAAGATCTTGGAACCAACTAACATATGTCAAGATAAACCTTATAGCAAGACTTCAACCATTGTTTTGAGGCTTTAAACATTAAAATCTTGAGAAAAGTAATGATAGACATTTTAGATCTCGAAAAGAGCTTGTCAACGCATCTGATAGCTTCTCAACAACACTTAAGCATAACTTAATGCCTTTTAGAAGACGACTGTCTCTAAGCTCGATTGGATTTGAAGTTGTGGGGCCTCTTTTCTGGCGTCTATTCATATGGACTTTGAATTTTTGGTTATCATGGGCAACTCAATTTAGAAGGCCTACTACTGTTGCTTGTATCATTCTTCCCCCCCATTGGCGAATTTGTCCTTGAATTTAATGGAACATTTTCCTTTGGCGAGTCCACGGCGCTTCCTCTACATGTTCTTTTTTGCTGAAATTTTGAGTACATCTTTTGGTCACTAAAAGGCTTCCACCAAAGCATCAAACGTCATAGATCTTATCAAATATAAAACACTACTCTAAAAAAGGGACAAATCTAGTATGCAACTGTTTGCATACTTGAAAAATGTGTTATTTCAACGTTTTCAAAAAAATATATTTTATAAATTAAAAACACGTTTTTCAAGGAGCATTCAATGGTGGATACAATGTTTGCATACTAGATTTGTCCCTAAAAAAAAGACCACCAAAGCATTCGCTTTTTCTACTTCTATCAATTTACAAATTTGGTCTTAAAGCCAATTACTTGTGATTTCTCCTTCAACAAGTCAGGATCTTCTTCATTCTTAACCTCTTAAAGTGATTATCACCAATCATTTTCTTAATTTCAAAAATTGGTTATTCAAGAATTAAATCATTAAAAAAAAAAAAAAAACAGATCCTCATCATCGAGATATGTATCAAAGATTGGTGAGTTTCAATCTACTACTTGCTGACATTTTTGCTCATTATGGCGTTGATAGAGTAATAACTATCATCTCCAATAAATTCCATTAAAGCAATTCTTGCTCCAATTCCTTGAATGATAATAGCCCTACTCTGATTCTCTTCTATATAACATAGAATCCCACCTAAACATAAATCCTCAAAAAATAAACTTCTGCATTCTGCAAATGCTTTGTCAGGGAGTGCCGTGGGCACCCACTAGTCCTTAACAAAACCAAACATTACCAATTTAACTCGAAAGAGCGAGAGAAAAGTGCATATGACCTCTCAAGCGAGCTTGCAATGGAGAAGGAGGTGGTTAATCGATTCTCCATTCTCCTTATACACAATACAGGCATCCACAATGCACCTGTCTCTCTTACCCATGTTGCCGATCGATGGTCAAGATCCCTTCCAAAGCTGCACACCAGACCGAAACGGCAACTTTACAGGGGATCCTGGAGCCCCAAACAAAAGAAGCCAGGAAAGTAAATGTCGATGACAACTTGAGAGCTGTATAGAAAGACCTAACCGTGAATACACCACTATTGTTACAAGACGAAAAGCCGAAAAATCGACGGACAATCAATCAAAAGAACCAACCATCCCCGCCTCCTAATAATTGAGATTCCTCTTAAACCCAAAATCCCAAGAAATGCTGTCCGCCTGATCCCCTATAATAAAGTTCTGAGATACATGCTAAAAAGAAGTGGGAACTCCTCCCTGAGAGTGACAGTCACACACCATTGGTCCTCCCAAATCTCATTCTATCGCCCTTCCCCACCTTGTACTTGACGAACTTAGAAAATTCTAACCTGACATTGAAGATCCCCATCAAGAAAATTCACCCATACAGAATTCTTAGTTACTCCACCACTGTCCTGGCCAAAGCTCCTACTCCCATATTTAGCCTCTATCACTCGATCTCCCCCATAGGCTAAGCGCTTCCTCCCCAAAATGCCGTAGTCATTTACCAAGAGCCTCATTCATAGTCTTCAAGCTCAAAACCCAAGACCCCTTTGCTTTGGGTCAAAGTTGTGGACTTGGATCATATCCAATATGAAGCAAAGTACGAGGTTCACTGGGCTGAACTAATTAGGTCAAGAAGGCCCAAAGTCTTTAAATAAAGGGTAGATTGTTGACTCTTTCGGTCTTTCCATGATAAAGCATGTTGGGGCCGAGATATCTTAAAATTACCCATTTGATTCGCATCAACACCCATAGTGGATGGGACAAGGGCATCAATCCACCTCTCCAAAAAATGTAAAAGAGGAGTACGTCTTACTAAGCTGATCACTCTCAATCTCAGCTTAATCGATCATCAACTAAAGAATGGCAAATTGCTTCGTTCTTTCACCCTTTTTCTGATGAAACGACAAAGTATAGCTTCTCTAATCCTATACATGACCACCACCATATCTTAAAGTGAGTAAAACTTCGATCACAGGGCAGCAGATCTTGGCATGTGGATTTTGTACGGATGGATCACCTCGGCCTCACCGTACACGTACACAGGTGAGTACTTGAGTGCTTTTTGCCATAACACTCACGTGTGTACATGTGCGGTGAAGCCGAGTTGGTCCATCCGTACAAAATTCAAGTGCAGAGATCTGCTGCCCTGTGATCACCTTCGATCATAGGGCCCTGTGATCGAAGTTTTATCCTCTTAAAGTGGGGTTAAATTATTAAAAGGAGATATTCTAAGGGTGACGTGGACCGCACCTGAGGGTGTGGTTGATTACGGTGACCTCAACTTTGCACTGTCGCAAGACTCGCAACGCTGACACCCAAAGTTCACTTTCTTGTCTCTTTATTATTGAAGTTGGTTTGCTACCCTTGACAGAAGATAAAGTGAGAAGCTTAAATGGGCAAATTGCTTCGTTTCCTTTTTCAGTTGAAACGAACAGAGTATAGCTTATCTAATCCTATACATGACCACCAATCACATGGCCTCATGCTGTTCAAAAAGCATTTCTGGGTTTGTACAAAAGCAACAACAGATTGTGGTGCCATGTTATTGGCCTTCAAAAAATTTCTCCCACTACTATATCTTAAAGTGAGTAAAACTTCGATCACAGGTGAGTGTTTTGGCAAAAAGCACTCAAATACTCACCTGTATACGGTGAGGCCGAGGTGATCCGTCCGTACAAAATCCATGTGCCGAGATCTGCTGCCCTGTGATCAAAGTTTTATCCTCTTAAAGTTGGGTTAAATTATTAAAAGGAGATATTCTAATGGTGACGTGGACCGCACCTCAGCGTGTGGTTGATTACGGTGACCTCAACTTTGCACTGTGGCAAGACTCGCAGCGTGACAGCCAAAGTTGACTCTCTTGTCTCTTTATTATTGAAGTACCCTTGACAGAAAATAAAGAGAAGCTTAAATGGGCTGTTTCTGGTTCATTTTAGAGCATCTCCAAGGCTGTGCTATCCTACCGTGCTATCCTAAAATTTAGCACGGTGAGTCAAAAACAGGTGCTCCCACGCTGTGCTACCCCAAATTTAGCATATGGCAGCTTTTTGGATTTTGACTCTTTGAACAATTTAGATCTTGTACCCCAAATAATGCTCAAAATCCTACAGCTAAAATCAGCATATGATTGGCTGATAAGTAGTCCACGTGGCACTTTTTAGAGGATGCTGACCGTATGGATGTTTGGCCAATCCCTAGGTGGACCTACAAACCAAAAGTCAGCCTGATTAGTGATTTCAAACCTTTAGATCTTGAACCCCATTATTGTTCAAATTCCCATGTTAAAATCAACGCATGAAAATGACTCAAATATTCCAAAATAGCATTGAGATATAGCATTGCACCGTTGGAGCATGCCGTGCCAAAACAAGCAAAATGGCACTGTAGCTGTCTCAAAATATAGAATTGAGATGGCCTTTTGGCATTCTAGCGTTGGAGATGCTCTTAGCTCAGGGACCCATAATGGTCATCCGGCTCAATCCACACAAATCATGAAGTGCATCCTATGGTCTGTAGACTTCAGGGAGGACGTCGCCGTGAGGATGATAGTAAAAGAGGAAAAATATGCAAAGTTGAAAAGGCAAAAACTTAGAAAAAGAAGGGTTTCTGCACAGACGACAGAACTAATACAAAGTCTAATCTTTCTCTGTCTCTCTCTCCTTCTTGCTTCTTCAGTTCTGGTTGTACCATTGCTTTTGACCCGGAACCCATTTCGGGTTTTTCGGGCTGAAGTAGTTGGAAAGAACCCTGGAATTCAGAAGCTCGATGATGGGAGCAAATTTCACGCATCGAGGTGTCTTGTACTGGTTTAGGGAGGCTCCTCGGCTGATCGCATAGTCCATGAGCTTGTCGAACGTCCCAGTCTCGACTATCTTTATCTCTAGAGGACCGATCGACTTGTCAGACACACGGCCCTGCCGGTATACACTGTTAAGCGATTCTTCGATTGTAAGGCAGCAATCCTCAAAAACCGAAGCGGAAATTGGTGTTGCACCCTCGAGACGTAGCTCCCAATATAGAACGTAGTGGCCAGGGATGGTCAACGTGTCCGCATAACTTGTGTACTCAACGAGAGACGCATCGAATGGCACGAGATGGTTGACAGCGTTTTTCACTGCATTTAGGAGTTCAATCTCATCAGTCTTATCGGTATCGATACTTAAAATGACGTTCTTTCGGCATATGAAGTTGAACTGAGGGGCCTTATTCTTGAATCCCGCTACTCGAAGCACGTCTCCAACTCTATAGCGATAAAGTCCTATAATTAAGATCGAAATTAATCATTTATTTTGATGATTAAGAACACAAAAATTGTGTAGTGGATGAAGACTTACCTGCATACGTGGTGACAACAGGCTCATACTCTTGTCCGAGCTTAACATCAACGAGATCCACCAGTTCTTTCTGCTCCTTCACGTTACTTTTAACTGGTAAGAACTCGAAATAGGCCATGGTGGGAATGAAGGTGTAGGAGACTTCACTGGGCTTGCAGATAGGTTCAAGGTTGATGCCAAAGTAACACTCGGAAGACGCATACAAGGGGCAAACGAGTGGGAGACCATTGCTATAGTAATCAAGAGTGGGAATATACTGAGACATGGTGCCAGTGACGATAACGTCGACATACTTAGTGTTCGGCCATAACCTTGTTATGATCCCTTGCCAGGACTCCTTACTACATTCGGTCTCGATAAAACATGCGAGGTTTGGATCGAGTTTAAGTATTTTCGACACCGCTTCTCTCACCGTTGGGTCGGTGATTTTGGTATTTATAGTTCCTGTTCGGATGTCATTGCAGAGAAGGGTCCAGTGTTGTTCGAGGAAACGGATTGCTCGAATGAAACCAGAAGCGAAGACAGCTCCTACTCGAAGAACATCCTTGTTTTGACAGAGCCCGCAAAGCAACTGGGAGTACATGCTTTGGTAAGAATCGGGGCAGAGAATAGTTTCATTTGGGCTTGTGTAGTTGGTGTAGGGATCAGAACAATTGTTCTTAAAATGTGAGCTCTTGTAGTAGCTCGTTAGAGCCGGACGAGCTACTACTCCTCCTGGAGTCTTAGTTTCGGATTTTATAAACAAAAAGTACATTCCTTTTCCTTTGTCCAAACCAGGAACATACTGGTTCATCACAGGCATCAGAAGATTGTGCATCAACGATCGCCTTTCCATCTCTTCTTCGATCGTTGGCATAAGTTTTCTCTCTCCAGCTGAAGTCCCAGAGCTACAAATACATTAGGAAACAACGATCCATTATAACTAGTTTCTATAAATGTTGTTTAAGAGAGAGAGAGAGAGAGAGAGAGAGAGAGACTGACCTAGTAAGAAACTCCGAAATGGGTAGTCCACAGAGGATGGGTGAAGTATCGCCATTGGCCATACGGTTAATATCAGGCTGCAGATCCTCATAAGTTATGACAGGCATGGTCTTCTTGAAGTTCTCATGGTCAATACACCCGTTAAGCCCATGCCGTTGCAAGTACTCAACATGGGAGCTGCGAGATAGGATTTCAGCGAGCACACGTTTCTGAACTTCATCAGCGTTAATTGTGACATCTTCAATAAACTGAAGTGCCTTGTTGTTTCTATTATGTTCGACAACGTAATCCGTCGCTGATGGAAACGTGTTCTTCGGACCATCTGCCATGGTTTCAAGTTTCAACACTAACAAAATGGTTAAAGAAAGAGGCCTTGTGTAAAGAGATGATGAAGATAAGAATGGTTTGTGCGTAGGGAAACGAGGGGGAAAAGGGGATATATAGAGGAAGTGATGGTCGCTGAACTCGACTAAGGGGCTCAAAACAACAGTATTATTAACGGAAAATTTCATCAACGAAAATAAATTTAAATGTACTTGCAAAAAAAAAAAAAACAACCTTCTACATTTACATAAAAAAAAAAAAAAAAGTAACTAAACGTCTTTTTAAAGGGCCTATTTGTGACAAAAATTAAAGTTGAAAAAGCTGCCAAAGGCCCTTTAAAAGGGCGTTTGTCCACGGAGCATAAAACTTCTATCACGATACAAGCCACGTGTCACACTCTTAGTGTACTCTGACCATATGGATGTTTGGCCAGTCCCTAAGTGGACCTGCAAACCAAAAATCAGCCTGATTAGTAATTTACAACCTTTGGATCTTTGCACTCAAATAATGTTCAAAGTCTTACGGTTAAAACCAACCCATGAAAATAACTTCAATCCAACGCTTCTAAACCACTGATGGTTTTATTTTTTGTGTGTAGGTCCACCTAGTGAGTGGCCAAACATCCATACGGTCAGCATCCACTAATAGTGTGCCACGTGGCTCATACTGTGACAGAAGTTAAATGCCTCTAAAAGGGCGTTTGTTAGCTTTTTTAGGTAGAATTGTCAGCCTTTTTTTCGGCTTTAATTTTTGTCATGCCCCCTCTTCCACTTTCTCAGTTTTGCCCATTTTCCTCGGGTTCTGTTGGCCATCTATCTAGCACATAAGGGCGTGGGGCATACATGATTTGACAGAAAAAGGGCTTTTTGGCTTGACCTCCTTAATTTATTGATGCAATTTGCATCTCACCCAATGTTTTTAAAATATTTGTGTCTCACCCTTTGACCATGGTCAACGTCGTTGGCCATAGACCTCCACTAACAGGTCACCGGATGGACATCCCAACATTTTTAAATGACTATAATGTTGTGCGTATGTGACGGAAGTTTTACTCGCCTTGAGATACATGGATGTGGCTTGAGATCTTAATTTCTTATTTTTTCTTTTTATCATTATTTAGACACATCAAGACTTGCAACAGTAAGGGGGCGTTTAGGAACGAGAAGTTAGTAGAAGTGCTATTTGATTTTTATCTGCCAGAAAAGTCATAGAAATTAAAAGCATCGGAGGAGTTCTAATTTTTGAGAAGTAATTTCTCTTAGAAGTAAAAGCTAAAAATATTAGCTTCACCAGTTTTAAGTTAGTTTTTAACTTTTCAAAAGTTAAAATATGAAACACATTCAAACTAATTTTTTTTTAACTTTTTGGCTTATAAAAGTCAATAAGTTACTGTTTTGTGTTGCCATATGCGCCCTAAATAGTGTCAGGACTGAGGACTTGCAACAGTAAAATTTTCTTTTCTTAAAGTTAATCTTCAGTCACAGTACTACAAAAAATGCTCAAATTCTATGATAAAATCAACCCAGTAAAGCAATTCTAATCCAATGCTTGGGCCAAACACCCGTAAGGCCAGTGGTCTCTAAGAGTGTGCCACATGGCTCATACCACTGTCCGTCATCAACATTGATGAGGCCCCTATAATCCCTAAAGTGCAATCAGATCATAACCATCAAATTTGGATTTCCCAAGTAAATGAAAAAAAGGTTTTGAGCTGACAATCCTAAAAAAAGTTAAAAAATTTCGAAAAAAAGAAAAGGTTTTTTGCTTGTCCCCCTTACTTTATTGATGCAATTTGCATCCTACCCAATGTTTTCAAAATATTTGCATCTCACCCAAGGTCATTATAGTCATTTAAAAAAATATTGGGATGTCCATCCGGACTCGGAGACCGTAAACGGACGTCTATGGTCAACAACGTGGTCAAAGGGTGAGAAGCAAATATTTTAAAAACATTGGGTGAGATGCAAATTGCATCAATAAAGTAAGGGGTTCAAGCCAAATTGCATATGTAGAGGAAGTGATGGTCCCTGAACTCCACTTAGGGGCTCAAAACAACAATATTTTTAATAGAGATCTTTTCTCACTTTTGTAGTTTTCCCCCTCTTCCACTCTCTCTTTTTTGCCCATTTTTCCTCATTCTGGTGCTGTTGGCCATCCATCAGCACATAAGGGCGTGGGGCATACATGATTATATTTGACAAAAGAAAAAATGGACGGCCCTTGATTATATGAGGCTCTTTAGTCAAAATTTTCTCACTTACCCCATTTACACTTCCAAAATTGCTGCTCATTAAAATGATCAACCCTCTTGTTTCTCCTTTTGAGAGTGATTTGAGAAATATAAAAAATGTAAATTTCAATCGTGAAGTAGGGGATATAAAAAACATAATTAATAAAAATAAAATCGTGTATTAGTAGTTAAGTTGATGCATAGGAAAGGTAAAGTGGTGCAAGATTTTGAGGGTTTTCCTATTTATTAACGACATTATCGTAAATAAGGCAATCTTTTCTACTTTGACTTTTCTGGGCTAACCCGCGTTAAGCTGACAAATACCCCTTTTTAACCACTAACCAGGGGCATAACGCAGGTTGGGTTAAGGGATTGAAGTAAGTGTGACATTTTGGGTGGGGAGACTTCAATTCAAAGTTTGAAGTCCCCCGGCCGGCCAGCGAATGTTTTCTTGTTGTTTAACAGTGGTTGACTTGAGTTAAAAGGAATTACAAAAATAAAAATTAAAAAAGACTCGAGTTAAAAGGAACTTGAATCACACCGTCTTTGGCATTGTAAGTGCAATATTCTGCTCCTTTCATAGGGGCATTAAAAGGCCCATGATGCATGCCACATTTTAATGTTAGTCAAATGATGGTTAAACTAGGTCAAGGGGTATTAATAGTCAACCCATACCCATCAAATTAACCTGAACATGAGAAATCGCGTGAGTCATGGACAACCAAGAGTCTACCATCAGGGAACCCGAGAAAGAATTGAAGGGAGAGGAAACGACGGTTGCGTGGTGGGGAGAGGCAGGGATAAGGGAGGGGTGGAGTAAACGGGGTGCATCGTGATGAAGAGCATGTGGGGTTGGGAATGTTTATGTGAGAATGTAAGAGATATTGACAGGAGTGCATATCCTTGACCTGCAGAAGATGACCAAAATTATTTCTTCCTATCCATGTCTCTCCCTAATCCCTGCTCTGCTCCCTTGTCTCCCGTAAACCCATCTTCTCTCTCTCCCTCCAAAAATTACAGAAATCTTTTTAAGAAAAATGAAAAAATAAACAGGGTTATTGAAGCCAAAATTATTAAAATCCAAGTAGTGTGTAAATTTATGGGCCATACCACACACATCCCTCTCTATTTATGTTAAGGCCTAAAGCTTGGTAAGTTGAATACAAATGTGTTTTTATAGTCGTTCTTTTATTGATTAAGGCCCTGCTTGGTTCGTTGCACTGGGATTCATTTTGCCCTCCGCAGTGCAAGTGCGGTGAGTTGCATTGTAGCCACTTTCCACAGTTTTTTGGCTGCACATGCTTGCATCCATTTTCTTAAAGAGTTAGGACAGCTCATTTACATGCGCCCCCAACCAATCACTTGTAATCCCAAAACTGTGGTAAGTGATTGCATTGCATCCGATTTGCATTGAACCAAACAGGGCCTAAGTTATGGGCATGGTTAAATAAAGTACTTTGATCAAATCTATGCAAGCTTGGCCTCAATCAATGAACAGATTGAAAGTACTCATTTATCACATGCAACTTCCTACATTATTCTCAAAGTACTACCACGCCACTTTCTTCTAGAGAAAGGCTAGCAAGCAACAAAAACGTGAGTAAAACTTGCCTGACCACCAGATCACACACAAGTTGTGGCTTTTCCCGAAACCTTCACGAATAAATCATCATCTTAGAAACTGATTCAACCCGCAATCAGTAGATGATGTTGCTTTGCCAGTCTTATCCATTCCCTATTTTTGAGATTATTGTGATGGTTATTGGAGGAATAGATTAAGTCTTAATCCGCGTTCAATATCAAAATAGTAAAATATAAATGATTAAAATAAAAAAAATCATCGATCGAATCTCCCGAAGCCTTCATAAATAAATTATCATCTTAAAAACTGACTCAACCCGCAATCAGTAGATGATGTTGCTTTGCCACTCTTATCCATTCCCTATTTATGAGATTATTGCGATAGCTGTCGGAGGACTAATTAGTCTTAATCCGCGTTCAATATCGGAATAGTAACAGATAAATGATTAAAAAAAAAATCATTGATCGAATCTCCCAAAGCCTCCACAAATAAATCATTATCGTAGAAATTGACTCAACCCGCAATCAGTAGATGATGTTGTTTTGCCACTCTTATCCCTTCCATTCTTTTGAGATTATTGTCATGGCAATTGGAGAACCAGATTGAATCTTAATCCGCGTTCAATATCAAATAATAAAAAATAAATGATTAAAATTAAAAAATCATCAATCGAATCTCCCGAATCCATCGTGAATAAATCATAAACTTATAAAACTGACTCAACCTCGCAATCAGTAGATGATTTGCTTTCCCACTCTTATCCATTTTCTATTTTTCATATTATTCAGATGGCTATCGGAGGACTAGATTGAATCTTAATCCGCGTTAAATATCAAAATATTAAAAAATAAAAGATTAAAACGAAAAAATCACCGATCGAATTTCCCGAAGCCTTCATGAATATATCATCATCTTATAAAACTAACTCAACCTACAATCAGTAGATGATGTTGCTTTGCCACTCTTATCCATTCCATGTTTGTAATATTATTGCGATGGCTATCGGAGGACTAGATTGAATCTTAATCCACGTTCAATATCAAAATATTAAAAAATAAAAGATTAAAACGAAAAA
This sequence comes from Euptelea pleiosperma, assembly GCA_035048495.1. NCBI lineage: Eukaryota > Viridiplantae > Streptophyta > Magnoliopsida > Ranunculales > Eupteleaceae > Euptelea > Euptelea pleiosperma. Next base: position 10,288,060 of record CM068545.1, read on the forward strand.
ATCATTGAACGAATCACTCGAAGCCATCACGAATAAATCATGAACTTATAAAACTGACTCAACCTCGCAATCAGTAAATGCTTTTGCTTTCCCACTCTTATCCATTCCCTATTTGTCAGATTATTCGGATGGCTATCGGAAGACTAGATTGAATCTTAATCTGCGTTCAATATTAAAATATTAAAAAATAAAAGATTAAAATGAAAAAATCATCGATCGAATTTCCCGAAGCCTTTACGAATATATCATCTTATAAAACAGACTTAACCCGCAATCAATAGATGATGTTGCTTTGCCACTCTTATCCATTCCTTATTTTTGAGACTATTGCGATGACTATCGGAGGACTAGATTGAATCTTAATCCGCTTTCAATTCAAAATATTAAAAAATAAAAGATTAAAATGAAAAAATCATAGATCAAATCTCTCGAAGCCTTCGCGAATATATCACCATATTATAAAACTGACTCAACCCGCAATCAGTAGATGATGTTGCTTTGCCACTCTTATCCATTCCCTGTTTGTGAGATTATTGCGATAGCTATCGGAGCACTAGATTGAATCTTAATCCACGTTCAATATCAAAATATTAAAAAATAAAAGATTAAAACAAAAAAATCATCGATCGAATCTCCCGAAGCCTTCATGAATAAATCATCTTAGAAACTGACTCAACCTGCAATTAGTTGGTGATGTTACTTTGATAGTCTTATCCATTCCCTATTTTTGAGATTATTGTGATGGCTATCGGAGGACTAGATTGAGTCTTAATCCGCGTTCAATATCAAAATAGTAGAATATAAATGATTAAAACGAAAAATAATCAATCGAATCTCCCGAAGCCTTCGCGAATAAATCATCTTAGAAAACTGACTCAACCAACAATCAGTAGATGATGCTGCTTTGCCATTCTTATCTATTCCCTGTTTGTGATATTATCACAATGGCTATCGGAAGAGAGATTGAGTCTTAATCCGTGTTCAATATCAAAATAATAAAAAAATAAACGATTAAAACAAAAGAATCACCGATCACATCTCCCAAAGCCTTCATGAATAAATCATGAACTTATAAAACTAACTCAGCCTCACAATCAGTGGATGATTTTGCTACTCTTATCCATTATCTGTTTGTGAGATTATTGTGATGGCTACCGGAGGACTAGATTGAGTCTTAATCGACTCTTATCAACTCATTGATCATTGGATACTAAAGAATTGTTCACCATTATCTCCATTGTTCATACTCTTGAATCAAACCCCGCGGTATCAAAATCGACTATGGAATCAGACCTCCATCGCAGACAACAATTGCTTCTCTCTCTAGAGTTTCCTCTATGGCTCTCTCTGAAGTTTGAAGACACTTTCTATTCTGTTTCTCTTTAGGTTTGTCATCTAATCTTGATGCGCCCACGTTTTATCTTGGAATAATAAACATCTTCTCTTTAACAGATCTCTCTCTCTCTCTCTCTCTCTCTCTCTCTCTCTCTCTCTCTCTCTCTCTCTCTCTCTTTATAGAGGTTCCCTCACACTCTCTCGAGCCACTTTTTATTCTTGATTCTTGGGTTGTCCTCCAATCTGGACGCGTCCACATTGAAATAATAAAACCTCGACACTATCTTTCTCTCTCACTAATCAAGCTGAGTTTCAGTTTCTAGGTAGGCGCATCTAAGGGGATTGGGTGGCCAAACATCCAAACCATCGTATATAATAGGTTCTGGTTCTAGGTAACATTGGGACCCAAATTGGAACCTATTTGTTTACACCCATATCCTATGGTAGAACTATTAAGTAGGGTGTTAATGGGCCAAGCCAAGCCCAGCCTGAGACAATTAGTCTCAAGCACGGCCCAGCCTGGCCTAGCCATTGTAAGCTCAACATTTAGGACTAAGGATGGCCCATTATAGTCAAAACAAAGCATAGAACAATTGGCAACACAGCAAGAAACGTAGTGAGCAACCATCATAGAGAATGGAATCTTGCATAGCAAGCTCACGTTCATTTTGTACACCATTCTAGTATCTTTATTGTTTTGCCATTCTTTGGAAGAAAAAGATAACCGTTCCCTACCATATGGAACATACGAATATTGAAAATAAGCAAAATGACAAAAGCATATATTGTTATATGGTTCCTCCCCATTAATATTATTGGCAGAACAAACTTCAACCACCTCCCAGTGATCCACACAACATTTTTACCTAAGAGACCCGAACACTTGAATCACTCTCATGACTCCACTTTAAGAGAGAACGGAAGCCCTTACTTCCTTTGCAATATATGAACGAAAAGAGCTTGGACTTGGATATAAATTGATAAGAACCAATGACACAACAGAGATCAGAGCTAATTCTTTAAAGCAGAAAGAACTTGAAACGAGAAGAAAGAAAAGAATGCATGCAATCTAAACCAACTCCTCAATAATCTACCAAAGAATTACTAACATAAAAAAAAAAAAAAACCAAACAATCACAAGTACTTATCAGAATAACATAATGGGATAAAACCTAGGAAGAAAAATCAAATCGTTAAGAGAAATGCCCTGGAAAAGAACATAGTAATACCTCTTTGCCGGCATATTAGCAGAAGCACCCATAGACTTATCCTCGTCCGAGACAGTCTTCGACAACACGCAGAATTACCTACTATCTGCTCTTATCTTTTTAAACCAAGGCCAATGGCTGACTGACATACCACTGCTAGCCATCCGCTACCGCTCCACCTAGCTTATACCTCTTCTTCAAATTATCCACCTTGTTCTTGCACTGCTCCACACTCTTACCAGACTTCTGCTCGTTGCACCGCTCACTCACAAGTGTCACCACCTCCTCCCAATCCCTTTCCCCGGAGATTCCCTCGATTAAGCTGAACATACTTCTCCGTGTATGAATCGAGAAGGCAACCGATAGCCGAATTGCTCCACTCCTATCGATCCTTCCTGTAATCTCCTCTGTACCCTACCTTGTACTCTCCACCGGAGGTGTGAATACCACCGACCTTCGATTTCTTGTAATTGTAAGAGGTCCCTCCATCACTGAGCTCATCGCGGTCCTTGCGCTTCTAGGGCCGAGAATTAGCCCTAGATTTGTTAGGATCGGACTCGTCGTCAGCGGCGAAGGGGTTCGCATCGTCCTCGGCAGCGAAGGGGTTCACGTCGTGAAAGGGAGGAGGGCACTTGTTGTCGGCCTGAGAACAGAAACCGGCGTCGCTCGTCTTCTTTGTCTCCGGCTATGGAGCCAACGACTATCTTAGGGCTTCCATCACCGCCGATGCTGTTAAGGGGAGGGGATTGTGGTGGTGGTGGGTGGGAGTGGATGGGCGTCGCGTTGGTTGCGAAGCGATGAGGATTGAAGGTGTGGTGGTGGTGAAGGATTGGTAATCGTCTCCGAGAAGGGCGAGGCGAAGTCGTCGTCGTAGGAAGCCATATGGGGGACGGAGATTTTTTTGCGGAGTTACGATTTGGGTTTTCGAACCAGGGAGACGGAGTTACACTTGGGCAAACTCTACTGAACTACCGTTCTTTACTTTCTATTTTTTTTTTTGTTTTTTGGTGTAATCTCCATCTTTACTTTTTAAAACCGGGGAATAAAACTCAGCACACCATAAGAGCCACGTGGCACACTCTTAGTAGACGCTGACCGTAAGGATGTTTGGCCAATCACTAGGTGGACTTATAAACCAAAAATGAACCTGATCAGTGATTTTTAACTGTTGGATTGAAGCCATTTTCATGGGTTGATTTTAACCGTATGAATTTGGCCATTATTGAGCGTTATTTGGGTGCAAAGATCCAATGGTTGTAAATCACTGATCAGGCTGATTTTGGTTTGCAGGTCCACTAGTGATTAGCCAAACATCCATACGGTCAGCGCTCTCTAAGAGTGCGCCACGTGGCTCATACCGTGGGATGTGATCCCATCGGGTGTGAGCGAAGTTTTACTCAAAACCGGGTTGTTCTTTGATGCAGATTTCTGTATCAGGTTTTTGATGCAGAAGTCCCTCAAATTGCAACGTAGTAGATTCGTTTGGGCCCACTTGCCCCTTGAATTTTTGGTCCACACTATGATGAACTACGTACCAAAAATCAGACTGATTGGTGATTTCTAGCCGTAGGATTTGAGCACCTTTTCATCATGGGCTTATGTACCAGCTTATGTGTTGGTTCCAAGCCCATGATGAAACAGTGCTCAAATCCAATGGATAGGAATCACTAATCACGCTGATTTTTGCTGTGTGGGTCCACTAAGGTGTGGACCACATACTTGTGGGCCAGTGGGACCTAAATAGTCTACTACATGGCAATTTGAGGGGCTTCTGCATCAAAATTTTCATACATAAGTCTGTGTCATTGATTTCTTCTCTAAAACCCATAAGGAAACAAACAGTATTTCAGTGTACTTGCGGCAGTAGAATGGGTGTTTGGTCAAGGAAAAGAACCTTACGGGACCCGATATTCTGTTGTTCTTATTTTTTGTTTTATCCCAAAAAGAAAAGGGTCGGGCTCAAGGGACCCGCATTTCTGACCCCCTTTTTTGACCCCCCATCTTGGGGTACACACATAGAAGATGAATCAATGGCTGATTTTTGGTGGGGATGATAACCTCACCATATAGATCACCCCAACAAAAAATCAGCCCATTCTGAAATTTCTAACCCCATCAAATGTGGTTTTAAAGTTACACGGTAAAAATGGACGGTCCATAATTCTTCAGCTTCTATACCAGTCTATGAATATCAGAATGATTTGATTTTTTGTGAGGATGATCTCCTCACCATAGAGATCATCCTCACCAAAAATCAGCCATTGATTCATCTTCTATGTGTGTACGCCAAGGTGGGGTCAAAAAAGGGGGTCAGAAATTGGGGTCCCTTGAGCCCGACCCGAAAAGAAAAAATGAACCAAATCTGGTAATGGAATTATTCATGATGTGGCCCACTAATTCATTAGACCGTTGGAAATAAGGACCTAACGCTCTACAAATATCCAGCCATCCAAGTTAGCTCTGGACCACATGGTTAAGATCCTATTTTCTTTGCTTGAGCTTTGAACTTGGCATTTGCACAAGTTCCATTACAGGTGCAGCTTCCATTACGGGGTAAAATTTAGCTGACCGCTCACTATATGAGTCGCGTGGGACATTTTTAGAGGACACTGGCTGTATAGATGTTTGGCCAATCCCCAGGTGGACGTACTAACCAAAAATCAACCTGATAAGTGATTTCTAAGCATTCGATTGGAGTCATTATTGACCATTATTTAGGTACAAGGATCCAAAGGTTTGAAATCACTAATGAGGCTGATTTTTAGTTTTTAGGTCAGCGTCCTCTAAAAGGGTGCCCCGTGCTCAAATTGTGGGTGGTTGGGCGGAGAAGTTTTACTCATTGTCCCCGGGGAGAAGGGAGAGTAGAACTTTACTGAGGGACCAAATTGTGGGTGGTCGGGAGGATACTGACCGTATGGATGTTTGGCCCATCCCTAGGTGGACCTACATACCAAAAACTAGGACCCTGCTTGGCTCGTTGCATTGGGATGCATTTTGCACTACTGTGCAAATACGATGAATTGCATTGCAGTCACTTACCACGTTTTTTGGGCTGCACATGATTGCATCCATTTCTTAAAGAGTTTGCACGGGCTTGGCAACGACTTGCATGACAGATCATTTGCACGCCCCCCAACCAATCACTTGTAATTCTAAAACCGTGGCAAGTGGGTGCATTACATCCGATTTGCATTGAACCAAGCAGGGCCTAGCTTTTATTAGCTTTGTACCCCAAATAATGCTTAACAATGCTCAAATTCCATGGTGACAAATCATCCAATGCTTAGAAATCACTAATTGGGCCACTTAGGGTTTGACAAACATCCACACGGTCAGAAATCTCTAAGAATTTTGGTGGACCTAGACAGCAAAGATTTCTATACATTGGATTTGAGCATTTTAATTGATAATTTATGGCCGTTGGATTTAAGGTTCTTTTGGATGCTTACATCAAATGTTATAAATCACCAATCAAGCTGATTTTTTATGTGTAGGTCCACCAAGAGGTGGGCCGAACATCCATAAGGTCAGTGGACTCCAAAGAGTGCTTGACGTGACATTTTGGGAGGGAAAGACTTCAAACTTTGAAATCCTGCAAGACAGTTAATTTTGGATTCGATCATTTATTTTTGGTACTCAAATCAGACAGCTAGAAATCACAATAAGGCTGGTTTTGATGTGTAAGCCCAACAAGGGGCTGTTTTATTATATGAACATGATACTATTCTCTCCCTACATGCACAATTCATGTCAGGCGTACAACTGGTGGGTTGATCTTGGGATAGGGATTCAGATTGGTACAAGGATTTCAGTTAGGGAGTGTGTATTCGCACACCCCATTTCTTGTCGGGGCGGACTTTTGGTCAGGCACACCCCAAAAAGAGAAATCTTTCTTTAAGACGAGTAAAACTTGGTTGACTAGAGACGGTCCACAATATGAGCCACGTGGCATATTTTTTGAAGACACTGACGGTATGGATGTTTGGCCAATCCCTAGGTGGACCTACAAACCAAAAATCAACTTGGTTAATGATTTCTAAGCATTGTATTGGATTCATTTCCGTGGGTTGATTTTAGGGCCTAGTGACCTTATGGATGTTTGGACCACCGACATGCCAAAGATCAGCTTGATCAGTGATTTATAACAGTTATATTTTAATATCCTAAAAAAAGCCTCAAATTCAACTGCCAGAAACTATGTTATTAAAATGCCAAATTCAACGGCTATAAATCACTAATTAACTATTTCAAAGATACCCTCAATTCTCACAAAACTGTTCTCACCCTCCAAAAACCATCCCTCCTCTCTCTCTCTCAACGACGTCCATGAATGTTGTCATGGTGCATGGTGGTGTCATTTTTTCATTGGTCAAGATACTGCACTTTCTTTAATAATTAATTGACTAAAACTTAAACTGATTTGAACATAACCCCGAGGTTCAATTTTGTCCAATGACAACATGACACCAGTACTGTGCACCATGATGACAACGTCCATGGACCCTGAACAATGTGATCATCACTCATTTTAGGCCCACAGCAGGACTTGGGTTTGCCAACATATTGTTCATGGGCTTATGCTGGCTGCTTCGGACCCATGCTGCCTATCACAAACTGGGCTTTAGCAGGCATTGACGTCCCAACCTGTTGACACTCAGCTCCAAGCCAAACTAATTAGAAGTTTGAGTCTTAAATTTCAATTACCGATACGTCCTATCAGTGGCTTGTCCCTCTATGATAATGAACTCTGAGTCAACTTGCACCCTTGTCCTTCCCTTTTCTGTGGGGGGGTGGGTGAATGGAGAATGTTCATACGTGTGCAATGGGAATTGATAATAAGGGAATCTTTGATTCTAAGCCTTTGACATATCTCCATGAAAAGGATATATATATATATATATATATATATATATATATATATATATATATATATATATATATATATATATATATATATATTGGACTGTTTGGCCAATGTTGGAACTAATCAAATGCAGGAGTGGATATTTTCACAAATTGGAGATATTTCAAACGTTTGAATCAAGTATTCCTTTTCTTCGTAGACTTGAAAGCTAGCTAGGGAGAGAGAAATCTCACGAACTAGTGAATAAAATACATGGTTTTGTGTTTGTGTGAAGGAGAAAAATCTTCTATGTACTTTTCAAGATGACCTACACATGAGAGCCTTACCAACAATCCGAAAGTAATGAAAACCAATTTCAAGGAATTGGAAAACAACTCGAGAAGACTAATTACATAATCCCATTCACAACAAACTCTCAACCTGTACACAAAATCTTTAAAGAGAAACTCGTTATGTTATGTGGAGCCTGATGGTGCTAGAGTATTGTACATGAAGGCATGACAATGCTACCCATGTAATTTTACATAGAGATACGGAAACCCTAGTTTCATTTTGGGTATATATACTTTGGTTGCTCAGAGACGATCATTCATTGGATTGCGAGTTTTTTTTTTTTTTTTTTTTTTCCAGAGAACAGTGGAATAATTTATGTGGGTTTGTGGACGTACCTCGATCTTGATCAGAGAACCACGTAAATCTCTGTGTCGCGTGTTTGCATCTTTGTGTTTATTGTCATTTCTTCCAACACAACTATCTATAAATTCCTTTAAAAGCTTAGACCACATAAACATAAGAGCTTTGGTATTGATGATATATAATAGCTTGAAGCTCTTCTCAACTCCTTCAAAAACACTACGATTCCTCCCTTTTCATACACCCCAAACCAACCAAAAGAGAAGTCTCTCTAAAGAATACTACCTTTAATTAAAGAAAATGTACAGGTAAAGTAGCCTTTGAAGTCATTGATGACGGATCTAAGAAGGGTCCAACAAATCCCAAAAGCCAAAAAGGGGAAACTCTAAACTTGCCACGTTAGGTCATAATTAATGAAGAGATGATGAATCCATTAATTACTCATTCCCTTCAAACATAAAGAAAAAGTTCACTAAAATCCTCCTCCAAAGAAAAAAAATCTTAAAAGGAACCTTAGAGCTCCAAATCTTTGCCAACAGAAACATCAATATCGGTTAAAGGAAACCAAAGCCGAATAGAACGATCGAACTAAGAATAATCTATCCTAAGACTGAAGCCACACTCTCCTATCTGCGAGCTACGAGGAAGGTGGCTCTAAGATGTGACTGCAGAGAAAACAAGAAGCCTATCTCTTAATCATGTAAGTTTATCCTAAATCCGATATCCCAAGCAACAAACTCCCCTTACCTAGACACGAGCTCTTGAATGAAAAGTCCTTTTTCCATTTAGAATGGCAAATAACAATATAAAATCCTCTTTAAAAGAAATGTCTCTGTATCAATAATTTACCCAAAGTCATACTTTATCACCTACTCACTTTGAACCTAATTCCTTCCACAAATAAAGATACACATTCAGGGTACCCCTCTAAACACTATACCCATAAGAAATTCGAATCTCACCGTTAACTCAATCCAAATGCCTACTTCCATATTTTGCCGCTATAACATACCACCATGTCTTAAGCTGCTCATCTCTGAATATCTGAGAAACCACTTACCTAATAATTAATGTCTTATTAGTGACTTTGAGATCTCTAGCCCCTAAGCGCCCCATGACTTGGGCAAGCACATTTGAGTTCCAATCAACCAAATGATATATACTTTAAAGAATGAGCTAGATGACTGAAACAACAAATTTAATAGTTTACTTATCAAAAGGAAATGAGATAAATGATGAAAACTTCTTCTAGAAAGTTAAGTGTTGTTTATCTCTTTCTCAAATTGAAACAAGCAAATTATGTCTTCAATCTTCTTACTGTGGAAACAAATAATTAATATTGAGCATTTTACATATGCCCAAAATAAAAAAAATTGAGCATCTTACCCATCGTCTAGAGGAACCAGTTGGAACCCTTCAGGTCGATCCCAAACTGATTCTTGAATCATAACTTGGAAATCTAGTCCTAATTGCCTCCTTTCAAATTGATTTATTAGAAGAAAAAAAAAAATGAAAAGACCCTACGTGGCCTAAACCACTAGCAATAGAGAAGCCAAAAGAGGGAGAAAACAATTCAACTTACAAAATATTGGTATATCATCAAGTATAAAACTTGGTCACAGACTATGGGAAAGCATATAAGAGGAAAACTTCTTTCTTATTTGCAAGCAAGCTTGGATATAGGAGTTTTCATAGAAAGTCTAATTTTGCTCTCACTCAACTAAGATGAGAAATGCAAAATTAAAAATAACGCATAGACCATTGAGGAATGTATACACAAAACTCATATCTTAGTTTAGAAATTAATCGCTTATGGAACCAATTTACTTGTTGGTGTAGTCATACGCACGATAGTGAAGGCCTCATAACTAAAATGCCTGCAACAATGAACTCAAGTAAAATGTCCTTGAAAAGTTTTATCTGCTATATGAATCTTTGGAAAATTTCATCCACTTCGGACATGTTCTATAAACACAATTTTCTCTTACCTATAAAAAATTGGAACTTAATTTTCTTAAAAATTTCCTTTCACTTGGTCGCATTAAAGTTTTTATTTATGAAGATCAAGTTCCTAAGTAAGCTTGTTTATACTCAACGCGGGACCTAGTTCATTATTCATCAGAGCACCTCACATGGAAGTGGCTTGTTGTTTGGAGAATAAACTATCCTATTAATGAAATCATATCAAAGTTTATTAGGGGAGTGAGTGGCATTTCTCTTGCATTCAACAATCTATCGACGCATTTTTCCCCAGGCTAAGTTAATGTTTCTTGCTTTACAAGCCTCCGTTTGTTGTCAACTCAAGTCAAACCTTATCAAATCCAACCTCACCAAGACCCATATCCATCCCAAGATCATCTCTATCGGATTTAAACCAATTGAAAAGATAATCAATAATTAAAGTTAATTAAAAATATTATATTTTGAAAATTATACCTAGTTTAAAAAACTCAAAAAATCTGCACTACATGTTTGTCTTGCTTGTTTTTTACAAAATTCATCACATGTAATTGTAAAGAGGACTGACATATCTACACAATATTTTTTCAATTAAATTTATTAAAAAGAAATTGTTAAAGAAAAACACTAATATCAATCCAAGTATATTTTTGGATTTTAGAAACTAATTCGACATTTTGTTAGTGTTGGAGTTATAACTTTCTGTAGAAAACTCAGATTTAGGCACAAAACTACAATATAAAAAGGTAACTCAATTTCTTGTGTCCATTACAAAAACTAAGGCCGTGTTTGATTACCAAGTGGGAAAATTACATTTTCCTTAGGAAAACACAACTATCCATTGTTAGATAGCCAACATAAATCTGTATAATTTTTCCTAACAAGCCATTTAAATCTGGATAATTTTTCCTTCTAAGCCCGGAATTCATTTCCCATCCAGATAGGTGAGAATTCATTTCCACCCGAAAATACACCTTTTATTTTCTCACATGATTGAAATATGTGCTCTCACTTGCAATCAATCAGCCGCATTCAAGACGCATCCCAGATGTATTTTCTTGGAAAATTTTTCCGTGCAATCAAACATGGCCTAAGTAATTTCTTAGTCTACTATTGGGTTAAAATAGTCGCAAATGTAGACAATCAGAATCTACAAAATATTTCTACAAATGTAGTGTCTCGAGAAAACAACCATAACTCTCGATCCATCGAGCTCTAAAGATTCTACCATATATGAATGGAAAGATAACTCGACGACCTACATTTTTATATTGACCGAAGCTTGAATCTTAGTTTTTTGAAAACAACAACGAATAGAGATTTTGTTCTAAGAATTTTTTAGAGCTTGTTCTGATATACGAAGGTACTTGAAAATTACATTTTTAATGAAATTTGATTTGAAATTGGTCATATGAGTTAAAGACTTAGGCTTTGGGATCAATAAAAACGAATCTCCACAACCCAAGTTATGCCAGTTTTACTACTGAAAGATGTTGCCACCTAGTAAGCCGGGTTTATAGCGAGATCAGTTCCTCAAAGGTGCAAATGGGTATTGAACCCAAGGAATACAAAGGCTAGTTCCATTATGATTATCTCCTTAATATTTCAGTAAAAGAAGTCAGATAAGCATCCTTTTAGGTATTCCTAATGTCGATAATATGCCTTGGGATGAGGTAGAAGTCATATATATTGTCACTGTCAGTGTCAGCCGATACGGATATTCTCCACACTCCCAGACGTTAAATACCAATTAAGCGAGACTCCTTCTAGGTAAATAGGATATATTTTGAAGATTCTATGGGTTGAAGCATTGACATATATCATCCCGGCCTTAAGATGGAGAACTTACAAGGTTAGGTGCCCGTTACTTCACCAAAACTATAAAGTCCACTTCAAAGAAAGCTGGAAAACCTAACTACATATACGTCAACCATAATTCAACTTCTCAAGCTGCATATATAATCCAACAGAACCAAGATTCCTAACTCCTAACTAATCTAAACAGAAATGCTGGATCCTATAGTTTACTTATTTGACCAAATCCAAATGTTAAATCACCAGTTTCAACAATAGGGTTGTTAAGATCATCTGATTAATTAGCATATATTTGGTCTAAACTAACTGCATGTACTTATATACCACAATATTTTATAGGGAGAGCATATTCGCAGACACCATTTCCTGTGGGGGCACATGTCCCAACAATAGAGATCCGGACCATCATCAATCAGCCTGCACTTTTGGGTGTTACAAATTGATCTGATTTTTGGGTTATGTCTCATCCAATAAGAGGTGTGGCCCCCTACAAATGAATGGTCCCGATGGATGGGTCAGTCAAAATGGGAATGGAGGTAAGGTTCAAAGAGGATCACAAAATATTTTTGTTTTCTTCCTAGATTGTGAGCCTTGCATTGATCATATATTTTTTCTGTACTGAATTAATTCTTGAGAGCAGTTAAACCTTCCAACCGGATTTTATGGACTGTAGTTCTTGGAACCTTGTAACGCTGACTCTTGCATAAGGGAATAGGAATTTGGGTAACGCTGTCCGTCTTAACTAGGTGATAAATGTGACAATAATTTGTACTTTGCCCAACATTCTTAGCTCATTTAATAGAAGATATGGTGATCTATATATACTATACTTTTTTCCTTGAAGATCTCTATCTCACTTCTGTTTGCATTATTATATGGGGCAAGTAAATTAACCATCCCAACTTCTTCACCAAAATGTTTCAAATGTGCATGCCCTGACCCATATGGGCCGAGATATCTATTCTTACTAATAGATTACTAATGGATGTGGGGCCCACATGCAGATGAGTTAAGGGCTATTTTTAGCGAGGATGATCTCCTAACTATGGAGATTATCCTCACTAAAAATCAGTAATTTCTAACACTTCTAACCCTCTCAAATATGAACTTAAATTTAATGGTGAAATTGGACGCGCCGTTCAAATATTTTCAACTTGCAATCCACTTTTCGTATTACTACAAATGTTGGAATTAATGGACTGATTTTTGGTAAGGTTGATATCCATGTTGAGAAGAATATATATCATAACCAAAAATTAGTCTTTAACTCATCGGCATGTGGGCCCCACATCTATTAGTCATTATATTAGTAAGATTAGCATGAGTCATTATATCCCTAGCCCTATATATATATATCCTGAAGGAGAGGGTTTATACTATGTAGGATGATTGGCTTGATTAGGATCATGTGGTTAAAAAGCCATCAACCACAAGGCATCCTATTCAGATGAAGCCTCTCATTGCTTTTCTATAAAGTTAATTAAGCTTGAGGAAGAAGAGATCTTAGTTGAGAGACCCAAAAAATAAGAAAGGAAAAGAGATGCGTGAGCACATAAACTTGTTTGAATAAGGTGCCTTATTTCAATATTAATGATGACAAAAGAGAAAGGAAATAGTAAAGTAGGTCCAACCCCTTCTCCCTTCTCCATCTTACCATCATGAATCCAACAACAATACTCCCTTACATAATTCCTGGAGTCAATGCCTTTTTAAAGTTCTTTATTAATCAATTTATTTTTAAAAAAAAACATGATGCAACAATGATGTCATCTCATCCGGTGTAAGTCTAGGGTTGGCAATGGATTGGGTTCGAGTCGGATTGGTACTGATTTGGTACCGATCCGATAAGAAATCCAATTGATCTGGACCCTCAATAAAATTCAGTTTCGGAACCGATCCGATTAATTAGAGCAGGTCTGGGTCTGATCCGATCCCATATGTATATAATATATATACATGTATAATTCCATTAGGCATATATTTAAATAACTTTATTCAATTAACTATATATCTATATAATATATATTATATATAGTATAGATATTGGGTCTATATCGGATCGGAACAAGGTCGATCCGGTACAGATCTGATCTCTCTGTGATCCGGTACTGATCCGATAACGAAAATAAAGTTCCAAACCCGGTTTTTTTGGGTCAGATCGGATCAGGTCTCGGGGTTGATCCGATCAATTGCCAGCCCTAGGTGTAACTAGTGACCTAGAACAGACCCACGTGGCGTAACCTAGGTAGATCCGACAATTAACATCAATGGTGCATGTGTAATGTCGGTTCATAAATATCATGATCATGAGGTGTATTTTTCTTCATTGAAGAAAACTAAAATCTCAACTTTTATATTTTCAATCAATGTCCTCAAATGTTTAAGGATTTCAAAGAGGGGTTGTGATGTGTGGGACCCAGTTATGACTTAAAGGAATGTTTCATCAAACATGGTCAATAATTCATGTCAACTCCACACTAGGAGAAGAGAGAAATGTAATGACGTGTCATAAGTTCTCAAATCCAATGATGATTGACTTGTCATTCTGAACAATGGCAAAGACTTTGCTTATGGTGGAAAATGCAGCACAAATTTCAACTCCATATAGGTTTCAAAAACGAGTCAATCTAAAGTGAGATGCCTTACCTTATATTTTTTTTAAAAAAATCTAGAGAGAGAAGCCAATTAGGGAACACATCCTGAATCTGAAGGGGGGCATCAATGGGGATTAAGAGGGGAGTTGGTGAGGATAACAAGGATTTAGCCAAGTTAGCAGAGAGAAATAGGGGCCAAAGAAGTAGAGATTGGTCGGTAGAAAAGCAAGTTTAGACTTTTTGATTTTCTACATATATTTTAATGAGCACGCTCAATCCAAAAAACAACTTCATATACTTTGTTGTCACAAAACCAGTTGTTGATCTTCTCAATAGAAGAACAAACTACTAATCTTTTTTGCATTTTTTTAATGATTTGATTGAAATATTTGTTTAATTGACCAAGAACCCTAAAAAAATAAACTTCTGCTCCTTTGAAAACCTAACTTTTTAAAAGCTGGCATACAGTGATCTTTTTGCTAATATGCCCCTGTCAATTCTATAATTTGAACGTATTAGTTGGTATTTCAGTATGAAAGTATAGGAATTTTTTTTTTTTTTTGGAGCGGTAGGTAGGAAAAATGCAACAAGCAACATACTTTCAACTAATCAGTTGCGAGGATTCCTCGATCTCATTGTTGTATTGTGGGTCACGTAAAATGCGCAATGTGGTACACTCTTCTCTGGGTCCACCATTGAATGTTTGGCCCAACCATTCGTGAGTCTACCCACCAAACATCAGCCAGAATATTTGGTGATTTCTTGCTGTGGGATGATTTCTAGCCATTAGATATATTTGAGCATTTTTTTACAGGGAAGTACTCAGATTAATGGCTAGAAATCACCAATCAGGCTGATTAAAGGGGTGGGTCAAATATTCATGGGTCAGTAAACTCTGAAGACTGAGCGATGTTGCATGGTTTAATTAAAATAATGCCGTTTAAAAATAAATAAAATAACGCCATTTAAACGGTTTTAAACCCAAGCCCGTTATGTTAAAAACTGTTGCTGCTTAGAAATTAACAGCCATTTTTTCCATTTTAACGGCTGTTAAAATCTGGAAAATTTTGTGGGAAAAAACGGCCGTTTTAAATTCATTTTTTTTTTTTTTTTTCTGTTTTTCAAACTTTGAAATTCAATTTTCATATTTTGAATTTCAGCTCCATTTTTTTCGGCTTTTCCCATTATAATCCATTAAAATTGTTAAAATCCGTTAAATTCTATTTTTTCCATTTTTCCATTTTTGCCAGTCCGTTTTAATGGTAACGCCCCCAGTCCGTTATACCGTTAAAACGGCCTCCTTTAAACCTTGGCACGTGGTGTGTTATTACTTACTATATAATTCACAGTCACACAAGAATAAAAGGAAATATCTGTAATGAGCTGCATCATGTATCATGTGGCTAGCCTATTCGACGATCTGAACCTCTTGGATTTATCCTGCTCCAAAATTCACATCAATCGAACAGTCGTAACTTTCCGAAGCATCCAATCGACGACTAAGACCTGAACAATTTAATAAAAAAATTAAAATTTAAGATAAAAATTGCCTCTCTCTCTCTCTCTCTCTCTCTCTCTATGATACAGATCTTCCCACACATAAATGTCGGTTGATTTTTTTTTAAAATTTTTTTATTCCTCTTTCAATTACAGAAAGAGCCATTTTTTAATAGAAAAATAACTCTATTTTTTTCCCTCTTATTGCTTGCCACTTGTAAGTCATCTAAGAAAACAAAAAAAGATCTTGTGTGGTTAATCAACGTTTATTGAATTATACCTACCATGAATTCTCTTTACCAATAGGTTTTTTTTTATTATTTTAGTTATGAGTGCTGAAGGAAGGAGAACGGGCGGCGCCTATACGGTGCTTATTTTACTGAATTTTGGTTGACTAATGTAGGTGGTGCACGTTGGATTTTGACAAAATTGACAAAACATATGGAATCAAAAACAAAATGTGTTTCTTCTTCTTCTTCTTACTCTCCTTTACCTTCTCATCGGACGCAACCCACGTGCTTAACGCGTGGCCACTCAACACGTGTCTATCAATCTTGCTTTTTTTTAAAATTTTTATTTTTTTTGTTGGCATTTTGTGGTGTTTATAATTCTCAGGTGTTTTTCTCCTTGTTCTGACTTAAAGAGAAAAACTAAACCCGTGGTACTTGACTCAACCCCACAAGTTCAACTCATGTCCACTCACTCATGGTATCTTCTTTTTCTCTTTTATTTATGTGCGGTTAAACTCACGTTTTGACACCTCCTTCAACTTGTGGGGTCACTACTTTCCGTCCACATCTTTTTAGGTATGCCTCTATTCCTCTTCTCCAGCACCTCTAAATTACGTCACCGTTGCATCATTCCCGGTTGAACCACACCAGACTCACAGATTTCTAATGGATTATTACCCTAGAGCGTGTAACGGGCACCAAGTTTGGCGCACCTTTTTCCAACGTGCAACTCATGCAAGCTAATTACAGTGCATAATGACGTACGCACCTTATGTACGTTCATGTTTTCAATAAGTGTAAATAAATAAATAATTATTTATTAGTTTTTAATTAAAATTAACTACGTGTTTTAGTATATTGATATATATATATATATATATATATATATATTCAAGTTATTTTTAAGATTTAAATTGTGTCATAATTTTATAAGTTTTGAAGTTTCCGCAAGTTTAAATTATTATGAAAGGATCGATAGTCTATGAAAACAGTTTGTGGAAGGTTAAAAGGTCATGAAGTCACCTTGGAGATCAATATATCTAGCTAATAAAATAACGCGCGGTCATGGAGGCCACATGCATATTATATTTTTTTTTTAGGATATTGATCTCCTCTCCATAGAGATCATTCTCACCAAAAATCAACAATTTCTCAAACGTCTAACCCTATAAAATATGAACCTAAATTTAACGATTAAATTGACAGTACAAAAGTTTTCAACTTGCAATCCACTTTTCATAGGGTTAGAAGAGTTGGAAAAAGATCAACATAAAGCTGAATGATACAAGTTGGATCCTAGATATATAGAAATACTAGTAGGTGGCCCGTGCCCACAGCACACTCCGACAAAATGTTTGCCAAAATCAGGTGAGTGCCTTAGATCCACCATCCATTTTGGGTGATAAGATCTCGGCCATCCTTTGTGAAGCCAATAAGAAGGGCAATAAGTGACTTCTCTGTGTTTGTTATATAGATGTATAGTGGGTAGCCCGTGCTCTCGGCACTCCCCTACAAAGTATTTCACAAAATCGGGTGTGAGTGTTTGAGATCCATAGTCTATTTGGGGCAAAGATCCCGGCCATCCATTGTGAACCCGAGAAGAGGGGTATAAGTGGGGAGACAATTTTTCTGTTAAATTAATCCAACCGTCTAAATTTTATTTTATGTAAGGGTTGATATGGGCTCTTGAATATATGAAGCCTATAAGAGGGGGAGACAACCGCTGTGTTTTGTCATATAGATAAAAAGGCAGACCCCTTTTTTCCATCTAAACAAATGAGATTATCGCTGATACAGCACATATGATTTAGCAAGGCATGAAATTGCATATTAAGAGACCATGCCCATGCACCGTGGAGATTGAAACTTAGTACAACTCTGGACCTGAAAAGCTGTCTTCCTCCACCTTCATGAACTTTTGTTTCACTCATATAACTATCTCGTTTGGTTCATCACCCCGAAAGAAGTTGTCGGATTCTTCTCTCGTAAGGTGGTGATCGGCGTTGAGCATTACCATCAATATCCACTGGAGGAGTATTAATGAATGTAATATATAAATAATAACCTTTCAATCAAACAAATTGTGAGGTTATATCCATGTATTGAGATAAATATTATCACCAAAGAATGATCGTACACAAATTGTTGCTAAAATCGTTCATACAATTGTTGGCGACGGCTTTGAGACATCTCAGTAATCGATAGACTTCTATTGCCTCTGCTTTTTAAGCAAGACCATCTCAATAGAAGACCTTCCTTCTACTAGGGGACTTTTGATATCGTTGGTGCATCTCAGTCAACTTTTATCACAGATCTCTGAAGTTTTGCTATTTGAACCCTCCTATGGCAAATACTTGGCTTCTATACACAAACAGGTCAGTCAGAGATGAATTTTTGCAAGAATAATTAACAGAAGGAATAATGGATTCTCTCTCCTCAGGTTTTGCCGAATGCAGTTCTGAACCCTTTGTTGCTCACCATGACCTTGAAGTGATTGAAGATTGCTCAACATTGGTTAATTTTTTCATTATTACTAGATTTGGCAGTTTTTCGACCTTGACTTATTTGGTGGTAAGAGTAAGAACACAGCTACTCCCAGTGGCGGATCCAGGAAGGGCCCAGCTGGGGGCAGTTCCCGCCCCTCTCCTCAACTTAAATTTCTTTACAAAAAAGAAAAATTACTTCCCCAAGTACCCTTTTCCTTTGGTCTCCCCCACCCGCCCCCGCTGATTTTTTTTTATTTTACGATTTTACCCCTCTTAAGCAATTCTTTTGTGATTTTGTCCGCCTTAATCAAAATCATGGTTCGGCCACTGGCTACTCCATCCATATGAAGACGTGGTATACCGGTTATTTTTGACAATTTACCTAAATCTCTTCCTCTTGAGCATGGTTTAAAAAACAGCCGTTATAACGAAAATAAGAGCCGTTATTGTCTGGAAAATATTGTGAAAAAATGGCCGTTATTTCCATTATTTTTTATTTTTGAAAATTTCAATTTCAAATTTTAAAATTTGAAATTCAGCACCATTTTTATGTTATTTTCCATTTTTGCCCCTTTATATTACAATTCATTACAATAGCCATTATAATGGAGAAAACGGTAATGCCCCAGTCCATTATACCGTTATAACTGGCCCTTTTAAACCTTGCTCTTGAGGGTTGCCTACAATAAAAGAGAATAAATCTTTTGAAGGCAATTATTTTAAAAGAATTTCCAAATATTGAAGCATTCATTATTGGAACGCGTTGTGTATATCAACCTCGAAACGCATGACCTACCACAAGGGAGGATACACATCAAGCAGCCGACCAAGTGGGGGGGGTTGTATGTACCATGTATAATCAGAAATTGGCATTTAGGACATTTCGATAAGATACAGGAAAACCGAAGATTCTATAAGCACATGAAGACAAGGGGAAACTCCAAAGAGTGGATGGGGGTGACCTAATATTCAGGCGTGACAAGAACGACTAACGTGTCTTGCCCTAAAAGGTCAATCTTCCAGTACGTTCTTATTGCCTTAATTATGTATATGGTTTTTTGGCCAAAATATAAACATATATAAATAAAAATATTTCCTTCTCATACGTTACGCAGCTGTGTGTAATACGCATCCTTGCTTTATGCACTAAAACTCATAGTGGTTTCCACATAATTTAAAAAAGAAAAGGAAGGGGTGCGTAGTACGCACGACGAGAGAAAAACAAAAGGGAAGACAAGGAGAAACAAGTGGGGTAATCTTTCAAGAGGGGAATCTATATTTACATTGACCAGAGGAAGGTTACGGGAGGTCAAGATGAGTACGTTTGTGCTACGTTAAATGATTTACGGGGAGAAACCGTCTCTTTCGGGGTTTGACTCTTTAGATGGGAGATGAAGAGGCCCAGGTGTCCTAGCACGCGCGCGTGCCCTATGGCCCCCACGTTGACCCACACGTCTTACCAAAGTCATAAGCATGACGTTCGTGGTAGATCGTTTCGCGTACCTGCCGCCGCCTCTCCATCAATTGGCGGTTTGTTAAATTTCAGGTGGAAGAGCAAAAATATTTAAAACTCAGTTTCAGCATTATCCCTAGTGGCCATAGTCCCTAGGTCGGTGATTCTTGGCATTCACACCGACCAATATCAAAGTCACCCAACGGTCTTGACCTTGGGAAGACGGTTTACATCATTTGGAACCATCAAAGAATAGTAGTTATGTCCCAAGCTAGATCTCACCCCAAAGGCGTGAGATCTAGCCATTTTTGCTACTCAACGCTGTCCTTTGGACCCACTGACCTTATGGATGTTTAGTCCAACCCTTTATAGATATTCATGTATACCCAAAATCAGCTTGATTAATGATTCCTAGCCATTGGATTTATCAAAAATAAATAAATGGTTGAATACAACTGCTAGACTGACGGTAAAGGTTCGACTAACCTACTAGCTAGTGAAAGGATCCTCCGAGGCAGGATGGTTCTCCTCTTCTATTCCTGCTGATATTTTGTCTCTTTCTTCTTCCTCTCATTCTATATTTTCTTACTCTTAATGTAAAACCAATATTGTTACTATCAAGATCATGTTGGACAATTCAACCATACATTGAGTTGTCCTTGCCATGATGTCATTGTTACAAAAAATCAGTCCATTGCGATATTGCTAAACTATATAAAAATTTGACCTAATTAAAGTAAGAGTACACCGTCAATTTAAAGATTTTGAATTCTTAATCAATCAGGGATACTCTTGTAATTCGATCTAAACATGATGCTCAAGTAATAAACCTACATTTAAAATATATAATGGATGATTTATTGAAATAATAAAAATTATTTTTTCTAGGTATTATAGAAATAATAAAAATATATCTCATTGTTAGACATAAAAATTATTTTTTCAAGGTATTATAGAAATTTTAAACTAAAAATAACACATCAATTTTATAATTAAATAAAAACTAGTTCATAATGAGCATTGTTGAAAAGATCTCGATGATACCCTTCTAACACCTTCATTTTTACTGCAAATTACTAATGAACTGGAAGCTATAAGATTTTGAAAAATATAAAAGAAATAACTTTCCTAAAATATGCCAATTCAATTTCTAAAAAATAGACAACATATGTTTTTATACATGTATATTCATCCAATTCTTACGCCCAGTGTATATTGAGTTGCCCATATTGTGGAGACCATCCTAAAAAAAATCGTTCAGTTTTGAAATATATAACCTCATGAAAATTTGACGGCTTTTTTAACTATTTAACATATTTATTTATCGAATCTATCTATCTTTTGAACTAAGCCATTTAAAATGTTTTCTTATTTTTGAAGCTATATTTTTGTTAAGAAAATTGAAACCTTTTCAAATCAAGTCTATTACTAGAAATGAAATTTTGTCAATCTTTTTAATTTCAGTTTTCTTAGTATTTTTATTATCACAGGAAAAAGTTTTTTAATTAAACCGTGATATAATTAGTTCAATTTAACCACAACCCTATTTTAAGTATTTTAATTCTTTCCTTTATAAATAAACATTCACCTATCAAAATCATCCAATAAAACCTAACCATATGATCAATGTATTTTGAATCAATTAATATATCAAACTTTTTGTGTTTGTCAGATGTGTGTGTTTAGTTTGACAAGAATTGATTTTATTGAATATTTTAGGCTGTTCTTTACACTATCCTAAGGTGGTTTCTATAGATAATCACAATGATGAAAATAAAAATTAATCTTAACGGTAGTGCTCATACATGGTTTACTGACAACGATAATAGATGGAAAATAGAGATCGAGAATAACAAATAAATATAACCAAAGAAAAGTAACTAATAAAAAATAGAGAAATTTTAGAACCTAGCAAATGGCACCAGAATTAGACACAAAATCAAGACCTTGACCTCAAAAGACTAGATGTTCTGATACAATGATAATAAACTGATTTTATTCAATATTTCGGTTTGTTTTCTACACTATCCCTAAAAGGGTTTGTATGGCAAATTACAATGATAAAAATAAAAATGAATCTACCAATAAAATAGAAAGCAATCTAATTATATATCTAACCAGTCCTAGTCAATGGGTGTAAAATACTTTCCTAATATGAAACACTTTCCCAATAGGTATAAGATACCTTCTTAATCTAGAACACTTATTAGTTGAGTATCATAAAGGGCTTTTTGATCATATGGTTCTCGTCAAGACTGGGGCATATTATGGACAATCCATGTGACATCTGTATACTTTGAATAGTTTGGATCAATGACCATATGGCTCCCTTTATAATATATCCACATCACTGCTCCATAGCTTTAATTTCGTTCAACGACCTTTTTCAATTGAATGTTCTTGATCAAATATCATTCTAAACAATGTGAAGTTCATGATAATGTTACCAATCTAGGCGTTGGCTAGCATTTGAATGGTCCAAAACAGATGATCATTTGGTCATTTATACAACTTTTCATGACTCATTTCTACAGTCGAACTTATATGGTTCGTGTAGGATATATATATGGGTCAAAATCAGGGGAAAATATTTTGACCACAAAAAATTTGGCACAGGCCAATATATAAATTATAAGTTTTGAAATTAATGAGATGATTATATATTTTTGCAGAGATGGTCTCTATGGTGAGGAGATCATCCTCATAAAAATTCAAATCATTATGATATTCGTAGACTGGTTTACAAGTTGATGAATTATATATGGACCATCTAATTAATTTTACCGTTAACTTGAAAACTACATTTGATGGGGTTAGATATATATCAAACCAATACTATTGGAATGGACATTTGGGCCTTTTCCATATTTTTCATCTTTTTTTGTATTGACATTTCTCTGATATGAGGAAAGCAATTATTTAGCAAGACATTGATCATCCACCAAAGAATCCTTTGTTTGTACTTTGTAGTTGCGCGTATCATCCCATTTCGACCAAATTAAGAAATTGCCTAATGAGTTGAACCCAGGTGATCGAGAGGGAAATCCAACAAACACGATGAAGAAAATCTTCAATCCCGGTTGTGCCGCGTAGTCAAGTCTTATGCCACCCATATCCGGTTTCCAAAACGGAATCCATGGAAATGACCTAACTTGCCTTTTAATTCTCAATATTCTTGAAAACGAATCGAAGTTAAAGTCAGCAAAATCTTACTGTTTATGTTCAAATCATCACTATTACACCTTACAAACTTTTTCAATTCTGTCGCTAATGAGAAAAAAAAATCTCCTAAAAAACGTATAGCTTTTATGAAATTAAGTTTAAGATTCACCTACCCAAGCCAAAATTGGGCACTCATAGATGCCATCTGATTGGCAGTCAAGAATTAAACTGTTGACACATAGTCAACATGATCAACCACAAATTTGACTCTTCTAGTGACGATTTACTACTCTTAATTGATTTTATGTCTCCCTCAATAGACCCCGATTTGGAAAGCTCGCCACGCCTTTCCTAGATCGAATTAGGCGGCTATTTTTGGATCAATCCTACAATGAATCACTGCATGCCAAGTGGCTCAAAGACCACATTTCTTGCCTGATACCCTCATGATCTCTTTCATTTACAAAGGAGAAAAAAAGGACATTATTTCTACTTTTTCTCCATTTTGTTTTATACTAGTGGGTGGCCCGTGCCCTCGGCACTCCCCCACAAAGTATTTGCCAAAATCAGGTGTGAATGGCTGAGATCCACCGTCCATTTCAGGGGTATAAGTGGGTAGACAACAACTGTGTTTTGTAATATAGGTTAATGAACTATATTACATTTAGCTGAAATCCGACCGTCCACATTAAATAAATGGAATTGATCTCAACCACTCTTTATCTTATGAGGCTGGATAAGACAATTTCCCTACTTTGTTATATAGATTTACTGAATACGAAAGCTTAAATATATCTATATAACAAAACATAGTGGCTGTCTCCCCACCTCTACTGGCTTCAACAAAGAAGGGTTGAGATCTTATCCCCCAAATGGACGGTGGATCTCTGCCACTCACACCCGATTTTGGCAATGCTCTGTCGGGGAGTATCGAGGGCACGGGCCACCCACTAGTATATAACAAGATGATCAATGTGATGGGTTCTTGTAATTAATAAGGAAATGTGTGCCTAACTAAATCAGTATAAATAATTGAAGGAGGGTATCACTTTACTAGTAGTAAAGTCTAGGGCTATATATGTCATTTAGCAAAGAAAGAAAGAAAGAAAGAGAAAGAAGCAACAGTGACGTCCTTTTAATCTATATCTATTGCTTAATCTTGATTTTAAATTCTGTAATCCAATGGTTGGAATTCAGGGTTCGTTTGTTAAGTAAAAGAATTTCACGGGTCGGATTTCACGGGAAAAGTATTCGTCCGGGACGGTGACGTGGCATCCCAGAAGATAAAATACACGTTGATCATATCATATCGCTTTGTAAATAAGGCATAAAAATAAAAAAAAATAAAAAAAGAAATAAAGTAAGAGAAAAAGGAAATTCGATTTGAAAATAAAATGCCCTTTGGTTTGTCTAATCATCCCCTGGAAATGTCAACCGGATTCCGGTCGTTTCCACCGTCCGTACGACCAAACGGTCTTATATAAATAAGGTGAAGTAGTAGCGAATCATTTTCATCTAACAAAGCATAGAGAGACACAAGTATAAGAAGAGGCAGAGGGGGAAAGAAGAGAGAGCAAGAGTTGTAGAAAATATTTCTAGCCATGGCAGATGAGTTTCAGACTGGGATTTGCAGTGGAAGCTGGTGGAATTCTACGAGGAACGGATTAAACGGAGGATCATCACCGTGCTCGACGGCTCTTAGTGATATCGGAAGCTTTGGATGGTCTACTGATATGGTGGAGATGAAAGCGAGGTCGTCCTGCGAGGAGTCGGCTTCCGTTTCTGATAGCTCGATTGTTTTCCAAGATGCCCAGAAACCCCAAGGATCGGATTCTGTTGGTGGTGGTGGCGGCAGTATTTTGATGGATTCAACCTTACAAATGATGGGTTTCAGCCTTTCATCTCCCACCATGGATTGGAGCCAAGCTTTACTGTAAGTGTGGATTTGTTCTCGTCTATTTTTTTTTTTTTTTTAATATGTAAAGCTGATTATTCAAATTCAAGACCTAATGGTCTAATATTTAAGACTTAACTTTGCTGTAATCCTTGAAATAAGGAAATCAAATTCAGTATATTACATGGATCGATCCTATAAAACAATAATCAAATGATAATTAATTAACTTTGTGAAAATTTCATAGAATAATTGTTATTTTTTTTTATTTTTTTCTTTCAGCAGTCGAAGTAGTGGAAGAGCTGAGAGCAATTTTCATTCCATGCTTCAAGAAGACTTGAGCTCGAGGCAGAACTTTCGGCAAGAAAGTGGGATGGAATCTGGTCAAGTACTCCACAAGAACTGGAGTCCGAAGAATTTCTCTGGTGGTTCTGAAGATTCGACCTTAAATATGTTTAAACAAATAAATCAGGGTTTCAGTTTAGACCAACATCGTTTAAATTCAGGAAACAGCTCCGGCGACTGTACAAGCTTTTCCATGAGTTCAGCTTCTTACGGTCTATTCGAACCTGATCTTCAACCCCAACAAATGATTTATCAATCTCCAGCAAATTACCGCATGAACGCAAACGAATTGTCACCTTCTTGGACAAAATTCCCTCAGTTTCCTAAAACTTCACCTCCAAAACAGCAACCTACTAACCAATTGCACTTCTCTAACAACGCTCCTTTCTGGAACGCCTCTGCAACTGCCATGAATGATGTTCGTTCAAGCTTTTTCCCTTCGCCTCAAACCCAATTTCTCACACCGAAATTTGAAGAGAAACCCCACTGCAGTAACCTCACCGTGAAGGTAAATATCATATAATTCATTGTTGTTTACATAGCTAGGGTTTTGATTGAGACATAATTTTTTTAGTTTTTTTTTTTTTCAGCCTAAGACAGAAGATGTCAGTGACTCCGGCTCAGTGGTGAAGAAAAGCAGCACTGAACCCGCATTCAAAAGGCCAAGAATTGAAACGCCATCACCATTACCAACTTTTAAGGTACGATAGATTCGAATACCCTTTTGACTTGAAGGAGCTTTGAGCTAATTTTTTTTGTAGAAATGGGTGAGAATTTCAAGCTTTGTTCTTAGGTCCGGAAAGAGAAGCTAGGAGACCGAATCACTGCTCTCCAACAATTGGTTTCTCCTTTCGGAAAGGTGAAAGATCTGAAATTTCCTTTACGACAAAGAGTACTGTTAGAAATCCTCTCTTTCCGAATTCATAAAAGCTTACTTTGGTATACTTGGATTATATTCTTGTTTCAGACAGATACGGCATCAGTTCTCTTTGAAGCTATTGAGTACATCAAGTTCCTCCATGAACAAGTCAGTGTAAGTTTCCATTATCAAAACAATTGAGAAAAAATATGATAAAAAAACAATATCAAATGGCTTGAAACAATTTCTAATTCATGTTTTCTTAAATACTATCAGGTTTTAAGTACCCCATATATGAAAAATGTAGCTCCCATACAACACCAGCAGGTACAAATTAAAACTCTTTATTTCTTTTCTTCTTCGCCATAAAATTACTACTTCAATTAGTAATAATCTTTATTTTTATTTTTATTTTACTTATGTTTAGTTTTCTGTCAATAACTAAGCAGTACTGACTCATGATGCAGAATTCTGATATATCGAAGGAGGTTGAAGGACCCAAACAAGATCTTAGAAGCCGTGGGCTGTGTTTGGTGCCGGTTTCGAGCACCTTCCCAGTTACTAACGAGACTGCCGCAGATTTTTGGACGCCTACGTTTGGAGGAACTTACAGGTAGAGAGAGAGAGATAGAGAGAGAAATTAGTTCCGGCGAGGAACTGATTCTCTGCAACTAGGGTGCTATCAAAACCAATCCCAGTTGGAAATGATGAGATCATTGAAAAGAGCGACCCAGGTGAAGCCATATCACTGTAGTAGTCAGGGAAGAAAAGCAAAACCCAACAGGGAAAAAAAAGGAAAAGAGAAGAAAAGGAAGTGACCCTTCAGGACAGGCAATGTTGGGTCAGCTACAGGCAAAATGATGTAAGCTAGCCAAGAATTAAAAACCATTGGAAGAGAATACAGTGGTGTAATAATCAAAGTAATATGAGTAGAGGTGGCTTAGGGATGGGAACATATGCTAAATTTAGCGGAGGTTTAGATTAATTTAGAGGAAATTTGTTGTTAGTTGCTGAATTTAGCAGAGCGGAGGGGATAAAGGGGCTTTTGTTCCTGTTGCTATATGCGTATAGGGTTGGCACCACCTTTATTTAAGAGAAAAAAAGAAAAGAAAAAAGAAATAAAGGAATAATTGAATTACAGAATAGTATTGAATGTGTGGGGTTCATTTGATTGGGGATCTAACTTTTCATTTGTTTATATGTTTGGAATATGGTAGTGGAAGTCAGAGGGCGGCCCACTGCCTCTCCTTTTAGGGTTTTGATTATTCGAAATGGAGAGATGTATGTGTGGGAACTATCAGGCATGCTTTTGTGCTTTTCATCGAATGGTCACATTAAGGGGCATCCATTGGTAGAAAAGAGATGGCAAACCCGCGAACCCAATCCAAATTCTCTCTCTTCTCTCTCTCTCTCTTTCTTAATTTAATTTAATGATGTGGGTGTATCTTAATTTTTTGCAAAGAATGGTAATGTTAAGGAATAATACAGGATGGTCATAAGGTCTGTCATTTTTAGTGGATTTTATTCCATGCAATGGAAAATAATACAGGAAGGTTAAGATCTTTTTTTCATTGATGGGTAAGCTGGTTCGAAACCAAAACCACAAACTCATGGTTGAGTTGCAGATTGCAGTACACAACCGAAGTGAAGGTTAGATCTTCAAGCCATGTTCAATAAATGTATAATTTAATTAGGAGAATCGTGAAGAAGCTTAATGTTTAAGCGTCCCATAGACAATGCCCGCTAATCATGACGAGATTGGTATCTCTTGATTACTTTACCTTCTTTTTGTGACTTTTGAATTGATTGAGGGATGGGTATGGTATTATACCATATTTTAGAGCATTGGGATCCATTCTCGCAAGAGTACTTGATGGAATTCGTTTTTGTTTTTGTAGGGTAAGATAAGCGTTATTGAGACACAGAAAGGAATACAGATCAAGGCATCTTTGTGATGTCTAATAAAGAATACGACTCCAAGCAATTACAATGCTGCTTTTTAATGGCTCCATTTTTTTGTCTTCTTGAACAAGATTTCGTTCTCAATTTGATGTTTTCTTTTCACATCCTTCAAATTCAATCTTCTACTATCATCTTCACATGAATTTAGCTAGGAGTACCGTACCCCTTATGGTAGGCACAGATCACATTCACAATGTTTATATACGGTACCCCTTGAGTTGCAAAGCTGCTCTCTTGACAAGGAACCAAGTCAGCTTCAGTCTTTTTTTTTTTTAAATTATCAATTCAATCTTTTTAATTATGTGATTGGGATCAAGGTTTAAAAGGGGCAGTTATAACGGTCTAGGGGCGTTACCATTTTTTCCGTTATAACGAAAAAAAAAACACTCAGGCAAAAATGGAAAAAAATGGTAATTTATGGAAAATAATGGAAAAAAACAGAAAAAAGAGTGCTAAAATTCATATTTTGAAATTTAAATTTCAAATTTTCAAAAATGGAAAATAACGGAAAAAAATGAAAAAAAAATGATCTTTTTTTTTCACAAAAATTTTCAGAAAATAGCGGTCGTTATTTTCGTTATAACGGCCGTTATTTTTTTGGGGTTTTAACGGTACATAATGTAACGAGGTAGGTCCAAATCTGTTATAACGGCCGTTATTTTCGTTATAATGACCGTTTTTTAAACCTTGATTGGGATAACACAAAACTCTATCTGTTTCACCCTTTCTAAGAACACTCTTGCAGCTAGCCTTTTTGTTAGATATATAATCCATCTGAATTCAATTTGAAGAAATTTTTTATAAGTAAATTAAAGATTTTTATTGAGAAATTTCCTATATCATCATTGAAAGGATTTTCTTTAGTTACTTATTGGCACACTGTCAAATGCTTTTTTGTATTACTTTGTTTGAATGAGATCTCTTTCCTCGATCGGTAGAAATAAAAGGAAGACAAAATAAGAAAAATCTATGTCATGGAAAATCTCTAAACTATACATGCTGAAGTAAATTTTGGTTGATGACTAGGGATGAAGTCATGGATATATACTAATTCTTTTTCCTTAATAATTATTGATTTACGAGTTTTTTCTTTTTCTTTTCCATGTAACCATGAAAATAAAGGAGCTCGTCAACTTAACGTCACCCTAGAGAAGGCTACTATGAATATTCAAAAATATTTTTACAAGAGAGTAATTGTTGCTCAAAGCCAAATTGCTTATAATCGACTTGATGCAGATTCCATTAAAAGGATGCAGATAACATTCTTTGCAATAGTTCCTAGATCATACATTTGCGAGTTTCTAAATTTAGTAAATTTCATCACAGCTTTGTTCAAGGCCTCTAGTGATTATATCGTATATATTGTAAGCTTACTTTGTCCAATAGCAAATGTCATTATTAATAAAGCTATACATGCATGTATAGCCAATGAATTGTATCCTTTGAGATAGGAGAATATCAACGAAATTATCTCTCTTTATGAAAATAGTTTGTTAGCTAACGATGAGGATGATGAGAGGCGGGTTAGGCTTCCTTCCAATCCTCAACTCGACTTATCATAGGGACAGAGCTAATTAAAAGTCCATTTTGGCACCTGCGAAATGGTTTTGGCATATAAGGATGTGCCTAGCTACTAAATCAAGATCTTCGTGTGGAAATTAGCGCAAAGGGTTACCCTAGTCAATTCTATGCTCCAAAAGAGTTTTCTTAGCATGGCTTCCCAATGTTATTGTTGCTCTTCGCCTAAAACTGAGAATCTCAAGCACTTGCTTGTTGATAGTGAAAATTGCCAAAGATGCGTGGGAACCGTTTGAACCCATTTTTTAGATTAATACTAATAGCTGTGTTGGGATTTGGGTGATCCTGTGTAAATGGTTTACTATGACTTCTCAGCACTCCAAGTGGGTGTCCTGCATGTTAGTCCTCTATGGAAATTTTGATTGAAAGAAATAAGGGTAAATATGAGGGTAAATGCACAAAAAACACCCTTATCAGAAGGAAAATATGGCATTGGCTTAGTGACATTAATTCCTTCATAGCTTCCGCTAAAACCAATGAGAATCAGTTCATCTGCATTCTGGAGTAGAAGCTTCAGTTGGCTGACTCTAAAGTCTCAACTAGAAGGTCGAATACTGTTTATTGAAAGAGGCAAAATGATGGAGAAGTAGCTAGCTAGCTCTAAATGTGGATGGGGCTTCTTCTAGTCAAAATCTTGCGAATGGTGGCGGTGTCGTCAGATATCATAACAATAACCTTATTAAGGCTTTTCATTCTTTTATTGGTGAGAGAAATTATAACCTTTGTAGAGGTGAGGGCCTTGTTTGATGGACTTAAACTTTGCAAGAAGCTTGGTCTCCAAAAAATTCATATTTAGTCAGACTCAAAGCTAGTGATATCGTGGATCTCTAAGTCTGCTCCTATTGCTTGACTCCTTAAACATTGGTGGTGGAAAGTCATGGACATCTTAAAAAAGTTCGAATTCTCTATGTCCCACATTTATAGAGTCGCTGCGGATTACATGGGCCTAAATGGATTACTCAATAGATTCTACATGGAGCTCAGAGATAATGATCACCCCTTAAACTTGCCAGTATTATTCAATTGAACGCTTATATTAGAGCCTATACCTGCATCTTTACTATGTTGTACTCATGCTTTATTTTTCTATTCCTAAAGCTTCCCTCCCTCCGCAGAGGTTTTCCAAAGAAAAAAAAAACACTCATTTGAATATTATTAATTATTTTCTTTCTATTTCTCATAGTGCATATTATCAATATACACCTTCTTAGGGTTAGTGTATAGAGCACCGAATTATTCAAAAAATTCTGATTATTTTATGAGGACGTTCCCGGGGATTAATTGACCATAAACGAAAATCTACTTTGTGCTGACAATGCTAATCATATGGTCAATGCAATATTGAAGACTGAATTGGATGATTAGTATTCATTCAAACAAATGCTCTTATTCGAACCGTTAGGCTCATTTAAGTTTGAAGCCAAATCCAAGGGCTGCCATGTTTTGCCTACACTTACGGTTTATAGGTACTTATTTTGGAAAAGTTAAAATAATGGGCCGAGATAGGTTGACACACCCTTTTTAGGCAGAGCAAACACAGCACACAGTCATATCTGGCTTCCGTGGAGAATGCTTTAATGGCTGATTTTTGGTCATTAGATACGAGCTTAAGCTGTTCATCCCATCAATTCTGTGAATACTTAGACACACGTTACGTTTCAAAAAGTCAACGTAATCCCAAAAAGAATGCAAGTAGCTGAGTGCAATAACAGATCACTTCGAGGTTGCTTCTTGTCTTGTAAAGAAAACCAATCCTCTCAAGTGAATTGGGGCCACAATAATCTTGACTATCTCAATGAGTACAGGACTACAATTCTTTGCAAAAATAATTCTTCGTGCGTTCTTTCTCAACTCGAAAGTCAAGCACGTCACCTTGGGCTTGAGCCTGTAGCTCCATTGGGTGTCGTCCTACTGCATTACAACCATGAGATAACAGGATTATCAATCCCAGCATACCCAACTAAAGAAGAAGAAAGCATGTTGCAACTTGCTGCTTTTTGCTGAATTAAGACATAATTCTTTGGTTTGGCTACTTAATTTGCTAAATTGGTTTGCAGTTCATTGACGCTGTAGTGATCTAGGTCGCCAGGCGTTCAACCATACATGGCCCGCAATATACCACAGTATTCATGGAATTAGGCGATGAATTGCCTAATTTGGCTACTTTGTTTGTTAAATCAGTTCATGATTTTGGGGGTTTCAAGGAACTTCATCACTATGGTTGGATGACATACCAGGTAGTACTTAGAAAATCTAAGGTTCAATCTTCAACCAGTGATGATATCTCCTTCGATTGAGTAATATTAATATTCGAGAATTCAAGATTAATGAGCATTTTTAAGTCCACATGCTAAATCCTATAATCGTCATGTTGCGGAAATCAAGGATTGACAACACAAATGATGCTAATGACAATGAAGATCGAGAACTACCACAATATGAGAATTGCAGAAAAATAACAAAATAAACCTAAAACAGTGACTTATACATATGGGTCCCAAACCTTGAACCCAAATCAATAAGAAGACCTGCTCAAAATAGAAAATTATGCAATTTTCCTAAAAGAATCTTATCCCAAAAATTTGGCTGAGGGCATTGCCCCCGAACCCAATAATGTTAGGTGCGTGGCAGGAATCCTCTTTGACTCCCTTCGAGAGCTAAGGCGCCGACGAATAGGGGATCGCCCCCCAGTTGGTCAGAACCTTAGTTGTGCCTTCTAATGAAATGATAGGATTCGAAATACCCAATCCACATACTTCAATAACACTACAACTATTTTTTCTTCGTTGAGAACTCTTCATAGTTATCAAAACAATAAGTGGGGCTCGGTCTTTTGTAAGCGCCCATTATTAGCTGTGTACTATACGCGTATTATACCCGAATAGTAATTTTTTGAAAAATACGTTTTAAACAACCATACACATTGAACTGTATAGGTTATTCTCCGTTTCCATACACCGAATTGCTAAATAGGGTCTGGACCCACGCTTCAACAAATATGATGCAAATAGGGACCACCCCAACTTTGTGTAAGTCGAGCCGTATATACCCAAGGAAGATACTAATGGTGAGTTGGAACATGGGCTTTCTAGAGTTGCACACGTGTGACTATCAAGTTGCGGAACTCCACAGGTCATGTGTTAGGAACACATACCTTGAACAGCCCCAAATGCAAAACTCCCCCAAGTCGCGCCCCAATTGCAACTTTACGCAACGTTTGTTTACTGAGGAAACGGCTCGGGAATCTCTTATTACGCAATTTTTGCGGCATGTTTGTTTCACAAAGTCGCACAATAAGCATTACTCTGTTGAATTCTTTATAAAATCATTCCTCCTGAGAATCGTGTTGTTGCATCATGGTGCAACTTTGCTGATGATTCAATGTATATGCACTGCATTATACACCGTGCTCAAATACCACATGGGACTTTGATAGCTAACACATGGCACATGGGTGAGGGGTACCTGACATGTAGGACTCACCTGATACGTTGATCACATGACAAGTAGGATCCACTTGGCATGTGTGGTCCACATATCTTGAACATAACGCGTGGGACCCAAATAACGCGTGGGACTTTTATGTACTGACAGGTGGCACATTGGGGCCCACTTAGCCTGTGGAACTCCCTTGATACACAAGTGACTTGATTTAGGCCCCACACGACTGTACCTTGTGTTTATTTTTAGAGCATGGTGTAACAAGCTCTATATGTGTGTTTCAGGTATGCACGAGCGCTGCAATAGTTCACAGTAAACAAACACGAGACCCAAAATATGCCACCTGGGATATCTTCCATGCCTATTGGCTTCTTAAATGTTTGGTCCACCCTCAGTGGACCTGCACGCCAAATG
Source organism: Euptelea pleiosperma (assembly GCA_035048495.1). Taxonomy (NCBI): domain Eukaryota; kingdom Viridiplantae; phylum Streptophyta; class Magnoliopsida; order Ranunculales; family Eupteleaceae; genus Euptelea; species Euptelea pleiosperma. The sequence goes on from CM068545.1 coordinate 10,321,789, forward strand.
CGCGAAGCATTCTGGTAGACTGGCTGGTTGGCATTGCAGAGGGATACAATCTTGTCTCTGACACCGTTTATCCCACTGTCTCCTACATTGATAGATTCCTCTCTTCAAATGCTCTTAACAGCCAAAATCTCCAGCTTCTCGGAGTTTCTTGCCTGTTCATTGTCTCGTAAACACTCAAGCTCCCTCTTTTAACATTCTTTCACTCATTTGGTTGTTAATGGATCAACCCTTCTCCTAAATTGATCGTTCTTCATTTTATTGATTGGTAATGCAGAAAGTATGAAGAGACCAGCCCTTCTCGTGTAGAAGATTTTTGTTTCAGATCGAAGGGATAATACTTACCCCAAGGAGAGGTGATCTTACCCTCCCCCCTTTTGGATCAGATCTGTGTCTCTGTTTTATTGTATTTTCACTTATTTGTCAGATCCTATTGAAGCCTGTGAATGTTTTTGGGGGTGAATCCACAGGTTGTGAAGATGGAGACAGACATAGTTAAGGTTCTGAATTTTGAGATGGGCAACGCCACAATAAGGGCATTTCTCAGGCAAGAACACAGTCGCAAGTGTTGTTTGTTTTGCTATTTTTCACCATTGTTATCCTTTTATAGTCTCCCGGTGTGGAATTGGAGTTCATGTGTTGTTACCTAGCGGAGCTAATTTTATTGGGTTATGCTTGCATACAGTTCTTACCATCAATGGTTGCTACTTCAGTCATATTTCTTTCCAGATTCACAATCCAACCAAATGTGCATCCTGGGGTAAGAGCCTGATTCCACTTATTTCTTGGAAGTTGAAATTTTGTGTGTGAGAGGAAAAGAATAACTCCATGTACAATTTACAGAACTCAACTCTGCATCAGTACTCGGGTTATAGACCATCTGATCTTAAGGATAACATCCTTGCCATACATGACTTACAAATGAACAGGAAAGGAAGTGCTTTGGTAGCAGTAAGAGATAAATACAAGCAGCACAAGGTTTCTTTTTGATCCCTACTGATAATTTCTTTGCTTTAGTTTTACTGAGAGCAGTCTGATTCAGACTGAATGACTTGTTGAAAATAAGTGTGGCGATATTGACTTCTCCCCCAGAGATCCCACCGCTTTATTTTGAAGATGTTAAAAACTGATTGTTGGTGTGGTTCTTGGATTTGCTGTAATTGGGGATCGCTATTCGATTCTTAAACTGGAAAGAACTCGGAACTGAGGTGAAAATTCTTGGAAACCATTCTTCCAGCATGAGAATTCTGAGTAAGCTTTGCTGGTTAAATGCTGGTGGGTTCAAGCTCCTGGTAACTGCTTTAATGCTGGGTGACATCTTCCATGGTTACATGGGTGGCATCTCTTACACAAGTAGCCATTGTTAATTATATGCAGGAAAGAGGGATTCGATGATTCTGGATTGGGTAAGTAGATGAATCATGCTGACACATAAATTTGATACTTGATATTTGATCTCTGAATAACCCCTTGTTTGGAATGTAGGAACATGAGCTTGTAGCTGCGAAAGGTTTAGCTTGTTTGTTTCAGATCAACATGTAAGATGCACATACTTCTTATAAATTAATCAACTACTGCCAAAGGAATAGATTACACCATTACACATTTTGCTGTTTATCTATTTGATTAAATCAATTCTTTCTCTCACCTATTTTTCTTCTCTTTGTTCGTTTATATGATGGTTGCAAGTGGATTTCCTTCAGTGGTTATATCTTCAGATAAACTTCACAACTTTCCTGTCCGCAATGTCGTCGTTCCCATGAGTGGTCTAGCATTCTAGCTCAAATTGACTACCAAAACCTTTGTTGTGAGTTTCCATTTTTAGACATGCCTTGAGTTTCAGGATTAGAATCCTTTTGGCTTCTCCAATTTCATTTTACCCTTAAATAATAAATTGGCCTTAAACACAGTTCATATTTTGCAAAATAAATATCTTGAAGGATAATGAGGGCAGAGTGCTGAAGTAAATGACGAAACAAACCATTTTATTAATATAAACCATTGTAAGGAAGAAAACATATAAAGCTCGTGACAGCAAATATATTCAATAAAAGCCCATATTATTATAAATAAGAACATTGAAGCAGGATCTTGAAATTCTAAATAAAAAAAATTGAAAAGTATAGAATACCAAATAGTAGCTGTATAGTGCAAGGAAATCAAGCAGCTCCCTTGAGCTTCTTTGCAATTCCGGCAATGTACTTCCCCTGGTGGAAAGCTTGCTCGAGTTCGAGTTCAGATGGCTGTCTTGAGCCATCCCCGGCAAAAGTGCCTGCACCATATGGGCTCCCACCTTTCACCTTTTCCAACTCGAACATGCCAGCACCGAATGTGTATCCAATGGGCACAAAGATCAGTCCATGGTGAACCAACTGAGTAATTGCTGTCAACCTGTGGAAACCCAAAATTATCGTCAGATTGTCTTCTTCAGATATTTCAAAACTTACAAAGGGGTCAGCTCAATATTGGTGACGGAGGAACCTACGCAGTTGTCTCTTGCCCACCACCTTGAGAACCAGTGCTGTAGAAGATCCCTGCGGGCTTGCCTGCCAACGATTGTGCTCTCCATAAGCCCCCGGTTGCATCCAAAAATGCTTTGAATTGAGCTGCCATCATTCCAAATCTAGTGGGGAATCCAAAGATAAGTCCATCAGCCTCAGCAAGCTCATTGGGTGTAATGATTGGTATGTCACTCTTTGGCGGCGCACTCATCTTCCCAAGAATATCATCTGACAACGTCTCAGGGACCTGTTCCATATGTTCATTAAATTCAATCAGGTTACCTCTTTTAGAATTTTTGTAAGGTAGAGAAAACCACAACAATAACAAGAATATCCCATTCTGAAAGTTGAGACTTCTGGCTTCTGATACAAGGAAAGACACTAAGATAAAGGCACCCGATCCAGCCAATAAAAAGTAATTCAAGCCTAGATTACATGGCCTCGGTAGTATGTTATGGGACACTTTGTTCTTTGTTATAGAAGACTAAAAGGAAGTTAGTCTGAACTGCTTCCTCTGTAAATATTACACATTTGCAGAACGTGCCAGCATCATCATTGCCAATTTGTGGATAAGATTACACAAAATAATGAGGTATACTTCTACGTCAGAATATGGTTGACAACCATTCAATGAGACATTCAAGTTCAATTTTTTTTAGTTGCTAAGAAATAAATGTCTTTCTTTCCCTCTTCCTTTTATGTATGTCTATACTCCTACGATATCACCCACATCTTTTTTTCTCAGTAGGAAAGCTATAGGGTTGAAAAGGTTCAAACAAAAGAGGATTCAGATCATTGAACCTTCCACAGGACTGAATGTGCCTTCTCCATCTAACAATGTTTATCATTCATTTTTTTTTTTTTACCATTCATTCTGACCTCATTTTACCTTTTGGTAGGGTAATATACAGCTAAGAGAGATTAAACTATCTCTTCATCACAGCAGAAAATGAATAAGGGAAAACCCACTCCCTCGCAAATTACATATTAGAGGAGAAAGTGATTTCAAATCAACATAACATAAGTCTTCCTACCAAGTGTCTCATCCTCACCTAAATGTCTGCCAATGTGCTGGCAAACAGTATAGAAAGACAAAATGAAGAGACTCGTGATTAAAAAAGATAAAGGTAATATTCCAGCCCTGTTTCACTATATGGTATTTAACGCTACATGTGCTAATGCCCGTTATGATGAAAATAATGGCCGTTATAAGGATTTTACCTGTTCGTAACTGTTATTTACCATTTAGCTTAAAAATGAATTCAAAAAAATTATATATATATATATATATATATATATATATTATTTGATCCATTATAACAGTCATAATGGTAAGGCCGGCTAACCGTTATGCCATTACTATGGTCCCTTTCAAATCTTGAATAGACTTTCCCAAACTTCCCTTGTCTCTATTTCTTCCAATTTATGGGGGTGTTATGGAAGTAAGCAATGATGAGACAGGCACACACCTGCCATAGTTTGGCTTCAACTCCTTCCACGGATGCGGCACCTTTCTTGATTTCTTCCGCAAGCTTCTCAACATGTCCATACATAGAATAGTACCTGCATAAGCAATAGGAAGTTTGCTCAGAATCGTTCAGACAGGAAATGCTGTTGGAACATTTGATTAACTGTAGAAACAAATGGAATATCAGGTGCCCTGTTTCTTGTAACCTTTCTGAGTGCAAACAAGAAATAAAGTGAATTCCACCAAATCAGCAAGCTATATTTCTTTGCCAATCAAAAGTAAACAACATACATTTGTTTCGCTATTGACATAGTTTACAGGATTAAGCAACATCACTTTTGCTTCCATAAGTAAGAAAGGACACTTTGACTTAAAATATGATAATTAGAAAAAGAAACAAAGCTTTGTAGAATGGGAGTAAAAGATGAGATGACGGTAGCAGATAATATGACGATATGTCAAGGTTAATTATGAAGACAGTTGGGTACAATGTCAAAGAGAAATGGACAACCCAGCTGTTAATGAGTGGAATCAGTATAAAGTGAGTGCACGACTATACTAAGAAGCATGCAGAATGACTGTAACATGGGGTAAATGGAAGATAAAAATTTATATCAAAAAGTGACAGAACATAAAGAATCTACTCCCACTAGATATTATCTATCTGCCATCTTAGTATCCTTTTCAGATAGATTCAAAATAAGTAAAAAGGGTAAAGAAAATTAGTAATGGCTTCACAGAATTTTTTCCAAGCAAAAAAAGATCAATAGATATGACTCAACAAACCAAGAACTTAGTTGAGTTATAAAATTAAATATTTCAATTTGATATGTGAACTGGGGTTTCTTATGGATGCAGATTCTAAATTTTGGTCGATTATAAATCAATGGAATATTAGTTCTGTTTCAACAAACTCTTACTGTTCTATTTTCACTAAATTCTTGATTGACATGGCGCACTATCCCAATTAATATTTAGAAGAAACAGTTTTAGTCATTTATCAAAAACATCTAGTAAGAGACCACGATAACTATTCATATTAACATTAAAAAGGCTTCTAGAAAAGATGATTTCGAAAATGACAGAAAGGGATCTCCCAAGAAACAAACAAACATCACCACTCAGATCAACCATGTAGATGAGGACCACAAGGTCTAAAGCATCAAATTAAGCTTCTACGTCATCCTTTTAAAGTATTTTTATTTTTCATTTTCCATTTTCTTGTATGTAGAACATCAAAATAACACGCCAGGGAAAATACAGCAAAAGCTAAGCCTGATTAACCAAAAACTTGAAATTTTTTAACTTGCATCATTTGTTTGTATGTCTTAAGTCTTCTGAAGTTTACTAGGATACAAAGGATTTAAGAATTCCAGCAAAACTTTTTAACCTGAACCAAAAAGTAAGCTTTATGAACAAAATTGAACATTTAAAACGGTAAAAAGGGAAATGTAGAAAGGAGATCAAACCGAGATAGATTAACTCACGCAGAAAATTCATCAAAACCCTAACTTTTACGAAAACTTGGCAGCAAAGTCCAAATTTTCCTTTTGATTTTGGATTTGATCCTTCAACAATTTTCAACAATAAGCATGAGCATTGGAAAGATCATAAAAGAAGTAAAAGATTTGGAGAAAAATCTCTAACATTTCAGAGTTCAAACAGCACAATGAACAGATTATAAATCTCTCTTGCAAGAACAGTTAGGAATTACTAAACTGTGAAAGGACGAAACAGAAAGAATTGTTAATGACGAATTAACAAACTAAAACGCATTCTTACAAATCAAAGGACTAAACTCACAACAGATCTAAACAAAAACTACAAATTTTTACGTTTTACAACAGATGAAGAGATAGGCACAAATTTTGCATACAACGCATTGAAAATCATCACAAATTCAATAATTCTAGAAATTTAAAAGAACACAAGAACACATACTTCAAAAAAAGCTCCCACGATCGAAACATAATTAAAATAACCAAAAAATGGTACAAGAGCAACGAAGAAAGAACGGAGAATTATCTATAAACACATACGAAGAGAAAGAGGTAGAGATTAAGAGGAAGATTAGACAGATTCCAGAAATGCTTACACGATATACACTTTAGTCGCCATTAATATAGTCTTTGAAGGTCTCTCACTCTCTCTGTATCTCTCTCCCTCTGCTTTCAACCGGAACGTGCTGAAGAAAACGGTGAGAGCGGAGCCCTATTTATATTTCGTTCTCGTGCTCTCGTCCGACCTCCTGATTAGTTAAGCTTCTTTAATTAATCGCTAATTGCTAATTAGTGGGGTTTTTATAATCTGGATGTTGATGTCACGCCCGTCATCATTTTTATTAAAAGCTAATCTTTATAAATTATTACAGCTGTCATATTTTCATTGTTATTTCGACAGCCTCCTACCTTTTTTTTTTTTTTATTAAACGTCATTTTATTTTATTTAGTTGCGAAAATAGGCATATCGACAAATCTCAACCGTTTATCAAACTGCATTTTTAAAACGTCGTGTTTGTCAGGTCAATTATTGCCACGTATTACACTTTTTTGGCCTTGACCATGAATGTTTTGGCTCAGCCGTTGGATTTGATCATTTATATCACGGGCTTCATGAACATGGCCATAGGTGCAAAAAAGTGGACCAAGCCCATGATGAAATAAATACTCAAATCCAATGGCTATAATCATCTATTAGGCTGGTTTCATAGGTTCATAAGGTCAGGTCAACGGCACATATATATATATATATATAGGGTCAGGATCGGGGGACAACAATTTCATACAACATTTTTGACAACAATTTTGGCGTACCCACATGGAAAATGAATCAATAGCTGATTTTTGGTGAGGATAATCTTCTAATCATATAGATTACCCCTACAAAAAATCAGCACATTCTGAAATTTCTAACCCCATCAAATGTAGTTTTCAAGTTAACGATAAAAGTAGACGGTCCATAATTCTTCAACTTGTAAACCGATCTACGAATATCGGATTGATTTGAATTTTTGTGAAGATGATCTCCTCACTATAGAGACCATCCTCGCCAAAAATAACCCCATTCCAAGACTTATAATTTATATATTGGCCAGTGCCAAAATTGTTGTAAAAAATGTTGTATGAAATTGTTGTCCCCCGATCCTGACCCATATATATATATAAATAAATGGAGTTTGAGGTACTTCGCACCTAGACTAGATTTAGACTACTCGACAAATCAGGAGCGTCGAGTTGTTTGGTGAGGCCTTACGTTCAAATCACGGGTCAAACATGGCCACGCTTAGGTGACGTTGTAGAGCCGGCGACGCTTACTCAACTGTAGTATCGTCGGCCCTGATTCACGCCATTGGATTTATTTGAAATTTGTGCGGTGGCTTTGGGATTCGTGTCATGGTCTTTTAGATTCGTGCTGTGGGAATCTTGTGGGAATCTTGATGACCATGAATGGTCTGCAACTTGGGGCGACGTGCTACGTTTAATGCTAACACTCTTAAGAAAATATATGATAAAGGCGGCCTAGTCACAGAGTATCAACTTATCCACAAAAATAAGAAGCGGGCAGTTGAGGAGTCTTAAATTATAAGATTTATAGAGTTACTAAAATGCCCCTGATTTTAAGAATAAAAATTAGAAAAACTATACTTCGCTTTAACTCTAGTGGCACGAGTAATTGGTAAAAAAATTCCTTGTTTTGACCTTCTTCATTTAATATATGACTAGTGGGCAAGTGAGTGATTGTAGGGACCATTTTGGAAGAAGTTGCAAAAAGTTTCAAACCAAAGGGCAGTTTGGAAGATAAGTTTGAATGAGTTTTTCTGTAAATTGCGGCAACTCAGTGCAAAAAGCTGATCACGTCCATCCCACATCCGACAAATCAGCTTGTAGGGAATCTAGTAAGCTTTTGGCATCCAATTTGATCTCAATGACAGAGAGGCCGAACTAGATAACTTGTTGAAGTCTCCACTTCAAGCTGCACCTGCTGTCCATACTTAGTTATTAAGGCTTTGTTTTGGAAATATGAAAGTAATGGCATAGAAATAAAATGGCATGTTACGTAATTAAGTGGTTAAAAGGGTTGTTTTGAAAATATGGATAAAATATCCTAGTAAGGGGGCGTTGGGAGTGTTCTAATTTTTGAGAATTAATTTCTCTTAAGAGTTAAAAGCTAAAAAATTTAGCTTCTATTTTAAGATGGTTTTTAACTTTTCAAAAGTTAAAATATGAAACATATCCGAACTAACTTTTTAACTTTTTGGCTTATAAAAGTCAATAAGTTACTTTTATGATGCCAAACGCCCCGAAAGTAATTTAGTAATTATGATTGGGATGTATTAAAAATACAATTAATGGCATAGAAAGTAATTAAGTAGTTAAATAGGACTATTTCTTAAAACCAAAATATTTACTTTAACAAAAGGTGAGTACGGTGAAAGGCCAATACGGTGGAGGAATAGAACATTTAATGAACTGATTGGTTAGCTACAAAAAACAAAAGAGAGAACTATCTGCTGTGGGTAGAAAAGAACTCTGGCATTTAATGAAGTAATAGGTAGATTGTATGTATGTGCCTAGGTGAATGAATGTCGTGTGTAAACCCATGTTTTGGCTTTAAAATAGTAATAGGTAAATAATGTTATTAAAAGCATTCAAATACTCTGACACTATAGTATCCTCAGCCATTCTTAAAGAATACAATCTATTTTTTTAGGAAATCCAATTTCTCAGACTTGGATTGATATAAAATTTTCAAATTCTACCACAAACCCGCGGTCTTCTTCTCCCCCACTATGTTGAATTAAACTACATCTGTTAAACACGAGGGAATCGTAGATAATGCTTTCTGGTCAAGCTACTTCCACGCTTCATCTGTCATGAAACTCCAATTTACTCTTCAACACTATAACTTGACTTTGTTGAACAAGCAAGTCTTCATCCTTTAGTTTTCGCAACTCAAAGTTATTTCCTGTATCAAACTTCTCTATTTCAAATGAAGTACCTGACACTTTCTCCTTTGTTCCTCTAAGAGATAATTTATCAAATACTTTGCACAAAAACTCGGAAGCTTTGATACCACTTATTAGGTTAGGTCATACCGCTAGTATTCTGATCATCGAAAATCAAATATTTTAAGAAGTTGTTGATTTCAATAACCCACGGAAAATACCCTATGATCATTTATAATAAGAGTAAATAAAAGCAAAACAACCACATATAATAACACAATGATATATATATATGTGTGTGTGTGATTCACCTACAATGGACTACATCCATAGGTAATTCGACAAGAGATACTTCCATAAACATGATAATAAAACTATTAAGCGTTTAAGCCTTTACCTCTTCAAACCTAGAGAAACCCACCAAATCCTTCCTTCCCAACTCTAAACCCAACATCAAACCACAACCCCCACCTTCACTATTGTTGTTATGAGCCTAAACAACATCTTAATAGCACACCAAACGCCTTGGACCTTTAGGGTTTAGGAAGAAGAAGAAAAATATTAAGAGAACTTGTAGAGAATAAACCCCAACTCTACTACAACTCTCTTTTTCTCTCTCCTAAACCATACGCACCACTTTTTACTCCTTTTATATAACCCTAGGGGTGGGACGTGTATCATATGAGTGATTGTAGGGACCTCATAAACGTTGACGGACCACAGTTGGAGCCACGTGGCACAATCTTACAGACTATTGACTATATGGATGTTTGACCCATCTCTAGATGGACGTAGTACCAAAATTCAACCCAGTTAGTAATTTCTATCCGTTGGATTAGAGTAATTTCTATGGTTTATTTTTAACTGTTTATTTCAATCACTATTTGGAATACTCTGATCCAAAGGTTAGAAATTACTAATCAAGTTAATTTTTGGTATGTTGATCTACTTAAGGATGGGCCAAACATTCATACGGCCAATAGTCTCTAAGAGTGTGCCAAGTGGCCCATACAGTCATCCATCATCAACGTTGATGAGGGACATCATCATCAAACTTCTACCCTGCGCAAGTGAACGTCTTATGAACCCCGCATCATCGCCAACCCAAGTATAGATAAATTAAAGCTTGCATTACCCCCAAAATACCGGCCCCTTACAAAGAGAACATACCAAAGAAAATAAAAGGAATTAATTTTGTATCATTAACCCAACATTACAAGACTTACAAAGTGATGGTCTAGCAGCTACAATAAAAAAAAACTCTTCACTACAATGTGACATTTTACTACCTTGCCAATTCATGCCTATATCTTACCATGTTCATATCTTAGTATGGCTAAAAGTTTTTTTTAAATAGAGAAAGGCAAAAGACATGTTTATGTAGGCATAACTACTTTGACCAAGTCAAAGACCTTTTTTAAGAAGTGCCACATCATCAAAATTGGTACATGTAAAGGAAAGAGAAATGAGTATTTTGGATGAAAATAAAATTATAATTACTTTTTAATGCCCCTCGGCCCCCTCCTATATAAATAGTATTTGAGGGAGGGGCGAAGGTGACACATACGAGGCGCATGGGGGGGAAATCTCATTCTCATTTTTGTAGAGGAATCATAACACCCACTGAAGACTACCATCACTGCCTTCCCCCATGAAGCGTGCTTCCTTCTTAATTTCACCATACGCACGCCCTCAATTTCATCCCGTTTACGCCTTAATAATTGTCATTACTACCCATGCCCCCTCCCTCATAATTATTTTTATTTTTATATATATCTTTTTTTTTATTGCTAATTGAGTATATAACGTGGATAACAACATTATTAAGCGATGTGACCAACATGAAGGGAGTGGGGACCCACAGTACAGTGGGTCCCATCTATCAGAACTAACCAGGTCTCATGATGTCTGTTTTGGGTGATCTGGGCCAAAACATATATATATGCTCTTCATAATAAGTTGCAACATGGGGTTTTCGTAGGCAGATCTCATGATGTCTGTTTTGGGAATGGTTTTGATAGGGTTTTTGAAGGCAGAAGCTTCTCCCTCGAACCTTTCATGATGGAGATTAGGGGTTTTATTTATATTTGGTTAAGTTGTATGATGTAGGGGGAGTCTCAAAATCGAAGATGTTTTGTTCAGTTGGCAATCTCTGATTGGGAGGGGTTGAGTTGGGGTGGGGGTCTGGTTTGATCTCCTGGGCGTGTATTTCGCTTTTGTTTGGCCTCCAAGTGCTTTAATAATATTGACTTTACCTTTCAAAAAATAAAAAAATCATTAAGGGCGTGCTTGATTGTCAAGTGGGAAAATTGCATTTTCCCTGGGAAAACACAACTATCCATTGTTGTATAGCTATTTTAATTCTATATAATTTTCCCTACCAATTCATTCAAATCTGGATAATTTTTCCTACTAAGTCCGGAATTCATTTTCCATCTAGATAGGCTAGAATTCATTTCCACCTGAAAATACGCCTTTATTTTTTTACTTGATCGAAATATGTGTTCTCAGTTGCAATCAATCAGCCATTTAAGCATTTCCAAGATGTATTTTCTCGGGAAAATTTTTCTGTGCCATCAAACAGGACCTAATATAAAGCATTTTACCAAGAAAATGTGTGTTCGGTTGAATACATCATATGTGGGTCCCAAACTCTATGTGCACATTATGTGTTTTGGTGTTGTGCTTGTATATTATAAAACCTGAGTAGATTTACGACCCTTCTTATCTAACAAAAGAAAAAAGAGGAAAAGATTTACTCTTTTTACAACTTTTTGTGTGTCGATTTCACGTAATTTTCACTTTTGACTTTGAGTCTTGTGGCAGGTTTCTTTCTTCTTCTTTTTTCTCTCAAAGATCTCATGCTTCTTGTGAAAAAGTAAAAAAGGAAGAGAGAAGCAGAGATAGAAAGGCATAATTATGAATAATGACCCAGACATAGTCCAGGCACACTCATGAATGTCCAGACCTAGTCCAGTCTTAGTTCGAAAGAACCGGTTTAATGTTACAGCTACATTTAGAAAAACAACTCTGGTCTTGTTTAAAAGGCCAAATCCAAGGTTTTAAACGTTATAATAACGGTCTCTTAACATTACCGTTATGACTGTTATAACGGGTCACATCTAAGTCAGAAAAAGAAGAATATTTTTTTTTTGTCAAAAGAATCTAGATAACGATTAAAAAACAATTCAAAAGCAATGTCCGTTATTTCTGTTATAACCGCCGTTATAAAAACATCCTGCAACTTGTTTCTCTTAAACATGAGACTCAATGAAGAAAAAGTGATCAGTCGGGTAGCTATCTCAACAACAATTTTAAAGTTTTGGTGTTTGGAAGTGATGGAAGTTAAGTTTAAAGTTCCAGTAGGTTGGATTTTGCTACTGTGCTAGGAGATCTCGTTGATGGAAGTTCAACCTAATTTAATGGGTAGGTTTGAATTTTTGGGTTAAGAGATTCCTAGGTGGGACCTGTTGATTGGATGGTACGGGACTCTTCTCTATATCAACTACATTGACGGTGAGGATAAATCTTTTGAAAGTAGTAAACATTACGTGAGAGTAATATAATAGAGGAGCATCTAGGGTATTCATTTAATGATAATGTCCTAGGTGGGCCCACAAGAGCATGATTTATAATTGGCTTTTGCTCCACGAATTCTCTCCTGGCCCTCATGTCCAATCTTATTGCGTGTTGTAGAGGGGAGACCAAATGTCCTCTCTTCCAGAAATGGAGAACCGCCACCTTAACCTTCACTTGGGGTGGTTTGGCTTTTGATAGGATGGCATGTTTCCCCTGGTTTACCACCATTCCAACAATTCCTGTTCACATGTTCATGTTGTGAACAACCAACGTAATCCTGGTCACAGAGTATTATCAGGCCCCTCCAGTTTCAAATAGGGCCTTTGGACGTCAAGAGTCTGGGTCACATACTCTTTAAGGAGTTAAAAGAGTTGTGACGTGTTGTGTCGAGTGTCTTGTATTCTGGAAGAAGTACTGTTCTACCCTTTTAGTCTTGTTTGCCCCCCTCGTTTTTCTTTTTGTGATTTACCCCGCTGCTCATATTTGGCTTCAACAAGTTTTCCTCTGTGGCTCTGCTTGTCTCTGGCTTCCGCGTTTCGGGTGCCACCTTGTCCCCCTAGAACAAAATCCTGGCTCTACCACTGGTTCTACACGATTTTATTGTTAATTAAGTCGTACAAGTTTGTATAATTTATGTTGTACTTGTATTGGGTGTATTTCAGATATTTTATTGTACCAGAGATTATATATCTGGGTCGGTCTCAGCAACCCCCTATTTTTGTGCCCCTCTCGGGGGTTGTGTTTTCGATCATGGATCCTGAGAATCCAACAGTGGTTGTTAGCGCTGAGCTGGCAGCACTTTTTTCACTTTGGGTGGCGCTAACAACCACTGTTGGATTCTCGAAATCCATGGCCGAGATTACTAATCTCAAGAGGAGCACAAAAGGGGGGCTCTAGAGCCTGATTATATGATCTAAAGGCATACCATGGTTTCACTTGTACATTGAGAGAGGAAACTATTATACCCCTAATTCTTTAGAGACACTAAAGGAGCTATTTTCACTCGTAGAAATAAGAACACTACCAAATTACGTACATTTGTTGTGTCTGTGATTGATCTTTTGGTTCTCTATATTTTTTCTAGTTTGTGGAAGATCGATTTTCAACAAGTTGTTACTTGACTCCAACACTATCCTATTTGCTATGTACTATTCTCTATAGTCAATTTTAGGACCTGTAGGGTTGCCACATAAAAGTTTTCTAGAGAAGAATTTGTATCCTACAAAAGTGCTGATCGAGAAAACTTTTACGGATGTATATGGAAATGTGGGAGTTGGGTAAGTTACCTTATGTAAAGGACTAGTGGATGCCCTGTGCCATCGGCACTCCTCGACAAAGAATTTGCCAAAATTAGGTGAGAGGCGAAGATCCATAGTCCATTTGGGGGAGGATTGGATCTTGGCCCTTCCTTGTTGATGCTTATAAGAGGAGGTATAAGTAGGGAGACAACCAATGTGTTTTGTTATATAGAATAGTAAATGGCCCATGCCCACGGCACTCTCCGACAAAAGCGTTTGTAAAAATTGGGTGCCTTCAGCACTCAAACGGTATAACGGATTGGGGCGTTACCGTTTTTTCCATTATAACAGTTGTTATAACAGATTGTAATGCACAAAGGGAGAAATGGGAAAATAACATAAATAACAAAAAATAACGGTGTTGAAATTTAAATTTTGAATAAATTGAGGTCAAATGAGGCGGATTGAGCAGCTGAAATCTAACCGTCTACATTAGATCGATGGATTTGATCTGAACCACTCTTTATCTAACCATCCACATTAGATGGATGGATAAGATAAGAGAATACAACTGAGTTGTCTTGATATATGCGTGGGTGGCCTGTGCCCATGGCACTTTCCAACAAAGTATTTGTCAAAATCGGGTGGGAGTTAATCTCAGGCATCGATATGAAGCATAGTGGATCTCAGCCACTCATTATTGAAACCATATAAGATAAGAGGGGTATAAGAAAACCATTAAATTTTCGTTAAATTCTATTTTTTTATAATTTTCAATTTTCAAATTTCAAATTTCAAATTTCAAAATTTTAAATTTTGAATTTCAGCACCATTTTTTTCCGTTAAAATCATTAAAATCCGTTAACCATTTTTGCCCTTGGCCGTTTCAATCCGTTTTAACGGTAACACCCCTCTCGAGGCATAAAAAAGTGGGGCTCCTGAGCCTGACCCTTGGGCTATATGTAAATCCAACCCATTTCATTCCTTATATGTAGGTAAATAGTAGGTGACCCGTGCCCACAGCACTCTTCGACAAAGCGTTTGTCAAAACTAGGTGTGAGTGGCTGAGATCCACCGTCCATTTGGTGTGATAAGATCTCGGCCATCCTTTATGAAGCCGGATAAGAGGGGGAGACAACCGCCCTGTTTTGTTACATAGACTAGTGGATGCCCCATGCCATCGGCACTCCTCGACAAAGAATTTGCCAAAATCAATTGAGTGGCGGAGATCCACGTCCATTGGGGGAGGATTAGAGAAGGTATAAGTAGGGAGACTACAAATGTGTGCAAAAATTGGGTGCCTTCGGCACTCAAACGATATAACAAACTGGGGCGTTACTGTTTTTTCCATTATAACAGCTGTTATAACGGATTGTAACGCACAGAGGGAGAAATGAAAAAATAACATAAATAATTAACAAAAAATAACAGTGCTGAAATTTAAATTTTGAATAAATTGAGGTCAAATGAGGTGGATTGAGTGGCTGAAATCTAACCGTCCACATTAGATCAATGGATTTGATCTCAACCACTCTTTATCTAACCGTCCACATTAGATAGATGGATAAGATAAGAGAATACAACTGAGTTCTCTTGATATATGCGTGGGTGGCACTTTCCAACAAAGTATTTGTCAAAATCAGGTGGGAGTTAATCTCAGCCAACGATATGAAGCATAGTGGATCTCAACCACTCATTATTGAAGCCATATAAGATAAGAGGGGTATAACACCCCTCTCGAGTCATAAAAAGTGGGGCTCCGAAGCCTGACCCTTGGGCTATATGTAAATCCAACCCATTTCATTCCTTATATGTAGGTAAATAGTAGGTGACCCATGCCTACGGCACTCATCGACAAAGCGTTTGTCAAAATTGGGTGTGAGTAGCTGAGATCCACAGTCCATTTGGTGTGATAAGATCTCGGCCATCCTTTATGAAGTCGGATAAGAGGGGGAGACAACCGTCCTGTTTTATTATATAGATGTTAGGTTTCAGCAATAAGTCTAGCTATGAACCCCATGAGTGATTGGATAATTTTACATGGGAAAATGGTCAAGAAGAGTGTTTTGGAGGAGGATGCTTAATCCGACAAACAAATTGCGGTTCTAGTCTACTCAGAATAGAGGCATTGACGAAATAAGCACCCCATACAGTAGACAAGGATGGGAAATGCAAGAGTGGCTAGAAGAATATGGACAAAAAAAAGAGGCTCTACTTCCTTATTGGACCATGTAAGGGTGTTTTAAAGCGTTTGGTTGACTAAATATGCCACGCTCACCCTCTCCATGGTGACTGATGTATGCTCCAACCCCATTATCTTATATGGTACTAGGAGAACGCCGCGTGCGATGCACGTGCACCTTATACATGGAAGCACCTTACACGTGGAACACCCGTAGAGATCACTGATCGTATCGATGTTTGGCCAATCTCTAGGTGGGCCTATATGCAAAAAGTCAGCCTGATTAGTGGTTTTTAAGAATTTGATTGGAGTCGTTTTCATGGGATGATTTTTAACCATAGATTTCTAGCATTATTTAGCGTACTCAGATCTAAAGGTTGGAAATCACTAATCAGACTGATATTTGGTATAGAGGTCCACCTAGGAATGGGACAAACATCCATAAGGTCGGTGGTCTCTAAGAGTACGCCATGTGGCTTATATTATTGTACCTCATCATCATTGATGAGGGACGTGGGCGTGCAAGACAACCTGAAGACATTTAATGAGGGAAGGTTTTACCTTTAAAAGTAGAGATCTAATTGTGTCACATGTCGTGCCAACCCCAGTTGTTGCTTTATAATAGTATAGATTCAACGCTATATTCATTAACGCTCGTTACGATGAAATCACCGTCATTATAATGATTTTAACTGTTTTTAACCTATATTTACCATATAACTGACCCTGAATTTGGAAAAAATTGAAAAATAAAATAAAAATTTAGCCCAGATGGGACTGCTGGGCCTATAAATGAAACCCAAGCCTGGCCCATGGTGGTCAGGGCATAGAGCCGATCAGACCATTCTGACCCATTAACATCCTTTCCACCGTCCAAAAATGCAATGTGGTCCACTTTTTCAGGCCCACTGACCCATGTTTGATTCAAGCATTTTTTTTAATCGTGGACTTGAAACACACCCATGGTCCTTTTTATACAATCCATTACAAAAAATTCTTGAATCCACTGGCTATAAATCACTAGTTAGGCTGATTTTTGTCTGTAGGAATGCGTTAAGCAGGCTGAAAAGAGTGGCCATCCAGGTTCAGGCCAGTCTCAACTCAAGGGTTGAATCCGGGCTTGGTTTTGAATTTTCGGGATGGGTTCAAGTAACCCAAAAACTTGGGGTGGGTCCAGGCTCAGTTTTGGAACCTTATGGACACCCCTACTAGATAGCCAAGTTTCTTTCTTCCCGACTTCATTGCTATGACTTGAAAAGTCACCGAAAACCTGTAACTTTCACTTTCCCTCCACACATACACATGACAAAATATTCTTTTATAAAAATTTAAATTTCGAAAGTTGAAAGTCAGGTGTATGTGTGGTGGGAAGTTAAAAGACAGATTTTGTGACTTTTCAAGTCACATAAAATTACTGATATGGTAACTGGAATTCTTTGAAGGTGCCAGCTTGCTCAGTTGGTAAAGTTTGTGGGTGATGATACCATAGACCAGGGTTCAAAACCCGCCTTCACCGAGTTACTGCTCTCTTTAAAAAACAGGCTTACCTATAAAAATAAAATAAAAAAAAGTTCTGGAATTCTTTCCTAGACTTTTGTTTGGCAACAGACCTTTCAATCCTCTGAGGGTAACTAAACACGGCACTTCGCAAAGCTCTCTTAGGGGCTGGGCTTCAGGCCAAGCTGCAGGCTCAACTTCAAAGCCCAATCACAGCCTGGATGCTTAGCGAGATGGGCCGAGTCAATTATCGAGCCAGACTGGGCCATGGGCAAAATTTACACCCCTACTTCGCCTACACTTTGACAGCCCAAATTTACATGTACCTTGACAACCCTGTGCTTTTAGTTTTGAAAATTTTGGCTTTTTTTTTTTTAATTTTTTTTGAAACCGAGGTTGTTAAGGGTACATGTCAGATGTAGAGGATCTTGAAGCACTTGAGCAAAAATGAACTTGTTCACCACATGTTATCCTAAACATCCGGATAAGCATGTCAAGGTCCACGGAAAAATGTAGAGGACTGTGGATGCAGAGGGCTCTCCTGGCCCTACATAGCTCATTATTGGGGGCCCACTAACCGCATGGATGTTTAACCCACCCCTTGGTGGATATACATACAAAGAATCAGTCTAATCGATATTCTCCAGCCATAGATTTTAGCACTTTTTTAGTGTTGATGCTAGCCGTTGGATTCAAGCATTTTTTTCATTTTTTTTAGTACTTAATCCAATCATACAAAAAAACAGTCTGATCGATTTTCTCCAGCCATAGATTTTAGCACTTTTTCGTGTTGATGCTTAGTAGTTGGATTCAAGCATTTTTTTTCATTTTTTTTTTTTTTGAGTACTTAATCCAATGGCTAGAAATTATCAAAAAAGCTTATTTTTGGAATTTATATGCCGTGGGCTGAACATCTATGCGGTTAGTGAGTACAAAAAATGAGATGTGTAGGGTCAGGAGAGGCCTCTGCATCTAAAATTTTTCCCAAGATCCATAATTCAATGAGTCCCACGTAAAAGATGGGGCAAACATTTAAGTAGCTTGTGGGCCCGACCAGTGTGCCGCCTTGCAATTATTTCATGACCAGAGACATGGCTAACCAATTGGATTTCCATGTCTGGGTCAGAGACATGCAGAAGATGCCAACAATCCGAGAAAATAATTCAGTCCCCTAGGGGACTTGAAGTCTCCCTCTCCCAAAAATGCCATGTGGAGCTCTTTGCTGTCCCCATGACCAGCACCTAGGACCATGGTTCAAAATTTCAGGATCAGTCTTGGGATCGACGGGCGCCGATCCTGCCCCCGATCCCGCCCGTCGTCCCGGTTCAAATCTCCCAATATGAATGATCGTGGCAAGAAAACCCCAGTATTGTTAAGATCAGTGGGGGACAATCCCGATCCGGATTGCCTAGTCCAGAAAGAGATTGGCCGAGACTTTGAACTATGCTTAGGGTCCACTGACCTTATGGACCAATCCTTGGCAAGAAAACCCCAATATCATTCATATCGCTGGCTGTCGATCCCATTCCGGATCGGCCGAGACTTCGAACCATGTACATACTCTTGATTGATAATTTCTAACGTTATACATTAGCATCTTAAAAACAATGCTCAAATCCAACGACTAAAAAATATGGTATTAAAATGCTAAATCCAATGACTAGAAATCATTGATTAAACTGATTTTTGATGTGTAGATCCGTCAAGAAGTAAACCAAACATAAAGAAAGGTCAGTGGGCCCTAAAGTCTACTCCACTTGAAATTTTGAGAGGGTGACCCAATGCGTTATTTTTGGGGTATGGTCCATAGAAGATGGTGATGGGAGGCGCTACTGTAGTTTTCCTAGAAATGGTTTACAAGAGAGAGCCTAGCGTTTGTCTGCCATTTTTCTTCCAGAAGACAACTGAATAATGGAGTCTGACTCTGCCGGTGAAAGGATCGGCAAAATCATGGAGTGTTTGGTATGGACTATGGACTATGGACCCCTTACTCTCGGATCCTGCCGTAACCGTTGCTCGATCCGTACTTACAGACTTTAAAGAACGAAAATTAATTGAGTCCCCTGTTATAACCGACCGAATAAGTATTCGTTTGAGGCCATTCCTGTTGGCTAGCTTCAGTAACTATTTTATCCTTTGCAGAATCCAATGGTCAATGGCTCCACATACAAGGCCCTACATTTCAGATGGGCACCATTTATTAAGGACTATTACTTTGCTGACGGACGTGACAGACCACAATATGAGCCACGTAGCACACTCTTACATGCCTAAAATCAGCCTGATTAGTGATTCAAACCTTTGGATCTTTATACTCCAAATAACCCTTAAATAATGCTCAAATTCCACGATTAAAAATCTACCCATGAAAATGACTCCAATCGAACGATTAGAAATCACTAATCAGGCTGATTTTTGGTAAATAGGTGATGGTCAGTGGTCTCTAACCCTAAGAGGGTCAAACGTGGCTCATAATGTTGTCTGTCATCAATGTTGATGTCGGACTTTCGTTAGCAAGAAAGTTCTACTTTTTATTAGGTGAGCCAATATCAGGACAACAAGCTAAGTGGGCTCTACTGATTTTTTTCTTAATATGTTTTTCATCGTAAAATAAAAATTCCTAAAATTTTATAGGATCTTTCATGACACTTCCAAACGTTTAAAAAAAGGGTCGGGCTCCGGAGAACAGCATTTTTGACCAACACCTTGGTGTACCCTCATAGAGGATGAATCAATGGCTGATTTTTGGTGACGATGATCTTCTTACCATATAGATCACCCCAACAAAAAATCATCCCATTCTGAAATTTCTAACCCTGTTAAATGTGGTTTTCAAGTTACATGGTAAAAATTGACGGTCCATAATTCTTCAACTTCTAAACCAGTCTATGAATATCAGAATGATTTGAATTTTTGTGAGGATGATCTCGTCACCATATAGATCATCTTCACCAAAAATCAGCCAATGATTCATCCTCTATAATGGTACACCAAGCTGTTGGTCAAAAATGTTTGTCAAAAGTGTTGGTCACCAGAACCCAGCCCTTAAAAAAATATAAGGAATAAAAACTTCATTTAAAATCTGTATCTGGGTAAAGAAATTTCCTAGAATATATTTTTTTCAAGAAACAAATGGAGCCAAAATTATTTTTGAAAAAACTTTATTCAGGTATAAGAAAAGGGTCGGACTGCAGGGACCCCCATTTTTGACCCCCACTTTGGTGTACCCACATAGAAGATGAATCAATGGCGTAACAACATAGAAGATGATCTTCTCACCATATAGATCACCCCTATGTGGTTTTCAAGTATCACGGTAAAACTCAATGGTTCATAATTCTTCAACTTCTAAACCAATCTATGAAGATCAGAATGATTTGAATTTTTGTGAGGATGATATCCTCACCATAGAGATCATCCTCACCAAAAATCACCCATTGATTCATCTTCTATGTGGGTACGCCAAAGTGGGGGTCCCTGGAATCCGACCCATAAGAAAAAGGGTTGAGCTCTGGGGGCTTCCTTTTTCTGACTCTTGGCAGTCGTGTGCTCGACGGTGGATTACGAGATTCCAACAGTGGTTGATAGCGCTGAGTTGGCATTTACTTTATGCTCGTGTTCAACCACCGGCCGAGGACAGAGGTAAAAGAAAAGGGGGTCCCAGAGCCTGAGACTAAGAAAAGCATTTTAAGTAGGCAAGCTGATTACCATATAAAGATAGTATTGGAACACCTTTATTTCCATTCTAGTTGAAAAAATATAGGATTTCATAATTCAACAAAAATCACTTTGTAAATGAAGGTCATTCCATCCATGCAAGTCTGAAACCCCCTGTTTATATTCTCTATAAAGTATTGAATTACTCCAAACAAAACTTCACATTTTAACAAATATCTTCGTAATTGGGGTCATTTGATCATTCTTTGGGGAGGGTGTTTGGTAGGACCCATAGATAGTAAGTTTGCGAATTATTTGCAAACTCAGCGAATTATTCATAAACACAAGCAAAACAACGGGTTAAAGTTCGGAAGAACAAAGCTTTAATGAGAGTACAAACAAGACCTCCCCCCCCCCCGCCCCAAAAAAAAAAAAAAAAAAAAAAAAAAGCAAAATTCTGTCTCACCCAATGCCTCATGCAATGCAAAGGGCGTCACACAAACCAAGGCTATGTGGTCCATGACACTTTCGGAATATTGTTATATCAAATCATGTAGGCCCCACTTTCTCATGTATTTATGGATGGCTCTTTATTTGCATGTAGGCCTTTGGGTTAAAGGTTAAAACATATGTTAGGACCAGAAGAAAAGTTAAAAACTCCCAATTTTATCTGAAATTATTAAAGAGGAATGCTAGCAAGCAGCCCTGGAGTACTTTTCTTAATGGGCTTGGAATCAACCCATAGTCTGTTCATGAAGCCCATAATAAAAAAAACGTGTTCAAATTGACTGGCTAGAAATCACTAATCACGCTGATTTTAATCGTGTAGGTCCACCAAAAAGTGAGCCATGCATTCAAGGGGGTCATGGGTCCAAAAAGAGTGACACGTGGTATTTTGAGACGCTTCTTCCTCAAAAGTTTGATAGAGAGTTCTGGGATCTGTCTTTTGTGCGTGCATCTGTGCAACTCCATGAAGAGGCTGCTTGTAGCATTCCACAAGATTAAAGTATAATGTTTCGGAAGATTCTTGGGAGGACCAAAACCTTTAACCAGAACTGTATTCCTTGCAATCCTTCTGCTTTTTCCCATTTTTTATTTATTTATTCATTTTTTTTAAAGAGAGTCGTGCTACCCCACGGATGACCGGACAAAAATATGTGCAGTTGAGGTCATTGACCATTGCATTCAAGAGATCCACAGTCCACGAGGCTACAACAATTTTATCCTTTACAGTTGTTGCCGAAACCATGCTATTGCCATATGCTGAATTGCTAAGGGGCCGCAAGAGCAGGGTCATCTCATTTTCATACTTCCACAGTTCCTTCCACCAGTGGGAGGAAGTTTCTTAGAGATGGTAGGACATAAATGTCAACGAGTGAGAAATTTGCTCATATTTAAAAGGCTCATGCTCCGATGTCCCCCCTTTCCTGACCCCACTCGGTGTTCACGCGCTCAGCCGTGGATTTCACCGGTGGTTGTCAGCGCCCCCAAAAGTGAAAAGAATGATGCCAGCTCGGTGCCAACCACCGTTGGTTTGTTGAAATCCACGGTCCCCTGAGCCCGACCTTATTTAAAAAAGAAAAAAAAAAGGACGAAAATAGCAATGTTTTTACATATATGTTTTAGGCTAAGCAGCCATGCTATAACTTTATTGACCAGAAAACCTACATTAATCATGCTTTGTTTCCTTGTCTATATTTTACCAATTCATTGGCCGGCAACTGCTATTCATGACAGGATCACACCTACCATATTTTTATATGCTGCGGGCGAAGAGACCGAATCCGGGTCAGATTTTATCATGCAAGGCGGCTTCCTTGTCTTGAAATATTTAATAACTCCATATAAAAATATCGGCATTCTGACTACCTAATTGGTATTCAATATGTAAAGATCTGATATCGGATAAATTCTAACCATTTTCAACCATTCAGACATGCATGATTCCATGTTAATTACAAAAAGAAAAAAAACAAAGACATACATGATTCCCTATAAACAAGCGTAGATTATGTAGAGACAGGACATGCATTCATCCATAAGTTTTCGTATGCAGGTGTCTCTATTTTCATGCTGGCTGAGCTCAGATCTAACCCATGACACGCGTCCAATTCAACAATGCCTCCCCTAACCAAAAAATGTGAAAAGTCGCCTACCAAAGACAATCAAAGCAGGGATTTCCACCAGTCAACTATATCGAAAATGAACCAACCTGCTTTCAAATAGCATGTGTTGCCCATGGCGTAAGGGGCATGATGACTTGACGTCATCCTCACCTTCCTCCGGCTTATCATCCGCAGTCGATTCAGGGTTCTAAACTCAATGGTGGCTCAGTGGTGAGCCAGTCAAGATGCATGCAGGATTAGAACCATTGATTTTTCGATCAAAAGTACTATGTGAAAAGGCATGAGCATCAGTTTGATGCATAAATTCTTACCTGATCAACCTTAAATACAGCCAACAAAAGATGGGAAAAACATTAATGCATTGCAATCTGAGGGTGGATCTTGATTTTGTAGATATGGAATCAAAATCAAAATCAAAATCAAATTTAGCAAGCAATTCGAATTAGAGTGACATTCTATGGAAACTTCACCACCAATCTTCAAATGTAGCAGAAATTTACAGAGTTGACATGCTGCAGTCACACCTTTAAAAATGAGTCATGTTCAAATGTAGTTTATCATTACTACTTGATGCACAGCGGTATCTCATGCCCATCGGTGACACACAAGTTCAACTCAGGGTTGATCTCTTTTATGAGAAACGGACTTAGGATACAAATGCATAGCAGCAACAAAGCTAAAATTCATGCTACACTAAGCTTATCATAGAGATTAAATGACCACATAATCAAACTAAACAAAGATGAAAGCTGAATAAAGGTGGGTTGTGGATATCACTACTTTCTCAAGAGTGGACAGTTCAACTGCTGGAGGGTACATCATCAAGTAGAGCATAAACATGAATTGACCTTCCTGCTTCCTAATCTTGGGGATTCTGGTCTATCTAAAACCACAAATTTAAGTTTCAAACTATGTAGACTGAACCTGGCACTATCTTTGGCTGCAAGGACTCCCCAAACTGAGTCGTGACTCCTGTGAGGATCATGTCAAGCAAAATTCTATTCTGAGGTGTTCCCTTATATTTCAAGTTAGTCCTTTTTACCTACATTATGCAGGAGGCCATTTATTCGGTTTTCACATCTCATCTTCAGGAGAAGGGTTCTTTGTTTTTGGAGGGGTTTTCATTGATATGAAAGGATTTCCAATCCGAAAACAGCATGCTATTGTTAATTCCCAATCCAACTCATTCTTGGAGGTTGTCAGCAATTCCCAGATAGATGTAAATTTAAGTCTGGTAATTAGTAACATCTTCTGTTTCCATTAATTTACCGACGGGATATACTGAATCATCATATAGACTCCCATTTGTAAGAAGCAAATTCAACAATTTAAGGTTGACCAGTAATGATTATTTAGCATGTTCTACTGTTGTCGTATGTATTTAATTTCAACTCTTACTATAATTGCAATGTTACAACCACTGCTCCAGAAAAGATGAAGCCCAACTCATCCATCACGATGGATTCAATCACTTACCTTTTTCTCCAACATCAAAGCATAAGCGAGTGACATCCTAACTTAACTGCTAACTGAGTTTGCAACATTTGTTGTGACAGTCTAAATAAAAAAGATCTATCACCCTTTCAGATCGTTACAAATCAGACTGACCTGGGTTATGGAGCAAGGTGGCCCATCATGGCATCAACTGGAAGTTCTTCGTTCATGATATAGACAACTAATTTGAAGGCAGATTGGGGGTGAGAGGGAAACAAGCAGTTTCCTTTGCTGATGCTAAGCATTATGAAATATCCTGTTATTTGAAAATGCATATTTAAAGGACTGGAACAAGTAATAGTTGAGGGACAAAATCCATGCTCACTAACTATGTTGAGCTTATGTTTTGGACAGAGGTATGGTTACTGAGAAGGTTTCACAATTATGACAATTAACAATGTATTTAATTTCTTTCTTTTCCTTCCTGAACAAAAGAGAGGAAGAAACAAATAATTCATTACA
The DNA here is from genome assembly GCA_035048495.1 of Euptelea pleiosperma. Taxonomy (NCBI): domain Eukaryota; kingdom Viridiplantae; phylum Streptophyta; class Magnoliopsida; order Ranunculales; family Eupteleaceae; genus Euptelea; species Euptelea pleiosperma. The sequence goes on from CM068545.1 coordinate 10,346,935, forward strand.
TATAAATAGTATATTCCAAATTTACCAATTGTTTCAAGGTTTTCTGAACTATGTTAAACCCAGACAACCAAACAGTAACTATTTCCTGCACTAGTGGTGAATGGCCAAAACTGAAAGACCACCTCTAGAAACACAAGAACATTCCCATTCTCATAAAAGCTATGGTGCATGGATTCTTCTATATGAATGAAGTACCTCTGTCGGAAAACTTGAAGGTTTTGGTGTTACACTTCCTCATTTTATTTTGTTTTTCTTTCCTTACTTGCAAGATTATAATTAACATTTATCATGGGTTATGAGTTCTACATTCCGAGCAAAGATTTCTATGCAATACATATATGCATTTACTATACATGGGTATATGATCCAAATTATACGATGATATCCGATCATATTATCCTTATTATCACAAATATTATTTCTTAAGGTTCGAATTATCCTTATTATCACAAATATTATTTCTTAAGGTTCGAATTACCCTTATTGGACTCTGACACCCGTACCCATATGAGTGCAATATAGCATATATGTCTCCTAAGGCCCTAATTTTCCTTCTCTTCTGGACTTACAAGAGCTTCAATTCTCTTGGACTCTTTTCACCACTGCCAATGGCAAATAGTTGTAATCTACAAATAAGATTCAATAAGAATTCCTCAGGAAGTTTAAATATTTCCAAAATAGTGCATGAGTAACATAAGTTGTGGGATCAGATTTTTTTTTTTTTTTTATAAAAAAGAACAAAGTTACATTTCAGAGAATCAATTTGAAGATTTCCCAAATTCCCATATAAACAACAAAAATAGAGAACACATACCTGTTTATTTTGAATGTACAAGATACAAAAAAAAAAACCCAGCCTACCAAAATCTACTCTTCTTTTACATGAACTATCCAACAGAGGAGAACCAACCAACAGAACCGAACTCACCTCCAAAATATAAGAACAGAGCATTGACGCTACACCCCAGAAACCGATCCTTTCCTTTCATCTCCCACCACCAAACAAAAAACCCACTAAATCAACCCCTCAACCGGTTCCTCCGCAGAGATTGAATTAAAGTCGAAGCATTTCTACTAATTTTTTCGTTCTCGTCTTCCACCAGTCCCAAACAAATCTCTACAACCCCTTGTCTCCTCACCTCCAAACCAATCTCTTCGTTATGAGAACAGAGTGAATTCAACGCGGAGAGTCCATGTACCACGCTCCGCGAACTCCCATCCCGTAATACCCGAACCAAAATATCGACACACCCATCAAACCTTCCCATCTCTTCTCTCCCTTCCCTGCATTTGGCCAACAGACCCAACACCTCGACCGCCCTCTCAATCCCAGAATCGGCCATTTCGATCAAAATTGGCACCGCCCCACATTCCAACGCTCTCTTCTTATTATCCGGGAACGAACAGAGTACGTAAAGCGCCGTCGCCGCTTCTTTCTTTTCCCGCCCTTTCCCGTTCCGAAGGAGCCAAACCAGCGTTCTAATAGCAAATGGGTATGCACCGATTGTTCCCTTATTCACTTCTACCATAGCCAAACTCGTCAGCATAGTCGCTGCATACGCCCGGCAATTCGGAGTCCCGCCTCGCAACGCTGCAACGACACGCCCAATTGCGCCCTCCGCAACTAAACCCACCTTGTTGTCATCATCCAAACTGAGATTTAGTAGAAGCGTAAGCGCAGATTCTTGTAGAATCGGATCGTCAGAGTCGACACAATTCAGAACAGCGGAAACAGCACCGGACTCCGTTAACCTTTGACGAAAATTGGGGTTCCGTTTAGAGAGACGGTTGAGATGGTTGAGCGAATCGAGTTGGGACTGAAGAGGAGACGATGGAGAGGTGAGAATGGAGATAAGGGTTTGGGGTTCTAGGTTGGGTTGTGGTTTAGGAGGAAAACCAAGGGTAAAGTTGGAAATGAGGCTTCTGAGTGCATGGTTAGGGATGAGAGACGGGTGTTGAGGGAGTGGGAGTTTAGTGATTGGGCAGGTCCGGTTTCCGGAGTCCAACCACCGTTCGATCGAAGATCGGTCGAAGGTGTGTCCGGACGGAAGGACCACTGGGTCAGACATTATCTCTAACGAAATCGGGCACTTGAAATCGTCGGGAAACTGAGTTGCCATTCTCAACTCGTTCTGTGTACTCTCTCTCTTCTTTAGTTTCAGACTTTCACTTACAGACAGAGAGAGAGAGAGGGGGGGTTTTGGGGTTTTACTGAGTTTCGTCTCTGAGAACTGCCCCCCATATGAGGTTGAGGACCTAGGCTTGCAAGGCTGGAGAGGGGTGAGTAGAGTTACAAAAGTACCCCTATATTTTGATTAAAATTACTAGAAATTGGAGTGACCGATAAGTATACCAAGTAGTTGAACTTTGAAGGCTAGTTTAGACAATTTGTTCTTTTATATTTATTTTAGTTTTTGCCGTAAACAAAGGAAATGGGCTTCTTTAATGAAAGTTATCATCCCCCCCCCCCTACTCTCTTTTGTGATTAATGACAAAAAGGACAATGCTTTCACTAGAAAGGGAAGGGTAGGGTATGGGTAACCAACGGTCATTTTTAGATTTAATTGCTGAAACCTTTAATTTAATAAAAGGGCATTATAGTCACAAAATCAAAATTCAAAGTCATTTATTTCTTTTTTCCTACCTACATATACCGAAATACCCTTCGTTCTTGACCTCTGTTGCTCAGGGGGTGGGGTCCTCAGAAGGGGTTAGTTTGGTAAGAACAAGATGAGGGTAGAATTGTAAATAAATTGGAGATTAGATGTTTCCTTGTATAGAAGCGCGTGGATGTTTACGAAGGAAGAAGAAAGGGACGACCCTAGGAAGCAGACGAGTGTCCGTACTATCACGTGACAGCTGGCAAGAAAGTGATGGCCAGGATTTAATATTGTAAAAATGAGATTAGAGATAGCGCGAGATTGGACTGGACGAAGCGTCTCATCCTCTCGCTGGTGGGACGCGCTTTTGGCAGTACTGTGGGCTTACGCAAGGTAAGAGACCGGGAAAAGAGGTCGGCGTTCCACTTTTTATTCAACAGCTTATAATAATGTGGAAACGTGATCCTCGCGGTGTGGTCGTTAGTGGACGAGATGACTCGGCATCATAGCGGTTAGGCCGTCCGTTTCTCAACCCTAAACGTCCTTTTGTAGAAAAAAGTTCGCTCTGCCTCCTCCCAGAAACTCACGTGAAAAATCACTTTGGGATCATCTAACCCATGAAAATTTGGTACACCTACACGCTCAAAATCAGCTTGATTTATGATTTCTAGCCGCTGGACTCCAGCGCTTTTTTATGGAGTGAATTTTAGCCCTCGGATTCGAGCATTTGTTCGGGTACTCAGGATCAAATTGACTATTAAGTAATTTTTGGTACGTAAGTTCACTAAGAAACGAGCTAAACATACACGGAATGAATGGGCTTGGAAGTGTGCGGCACGTCGCATTTTGATAGGGGATTGGAGCAAGAAAATCGAGTCGATGCCGCACTTAAAAAGTCACGTGGCATACTCTTGGAGACCAATGACTGTATGGATGTTTGGCTCATCCCTAGGTATAACTATATGCCCAAATCAGTTCAAATCAGTTCGATCGGTGATTACCCAAAATAATCTTCGAATCAAACGATAATATTAACAAAAAAAAGACTAAAAAATAACGGTTATAAACCACCAATCAGGCTTCAATGTGCGAATGGGCAGGACCCTAGAGGAGCTGGAGATCAAACTGTATTCTAAGTTTTTAGTGGATGCACTTGCTTCCGGTTCAGGGGAGTTGGGATAGGGATGGCCCAAACATCCATACAATCTTTGGTCTCTCAAGTGTTCCCCGTGGTATTTTTATGTGCAACCTGACACCTGGAGCAAATTTTTTAACCTAGTACGTACGAGCGAAATTTTTTCTTCCTTGAGTGGATCAATTCAAAAAGTGACAAGTGTACACATCCATAGAGGTGGGACCCACAATCTCAATCAGGATGGTAAGTATAACCATAAGTTCTGTTTGAACTATATCTGACAAGTCTCCATTATTAGGATCCAATGATTTTTATTTTGGGGGTGTACAAAATGTCATAGGTGGAACCAATAAACGTTGTACATCTATTCACTGTGCAACGAGTGGTGGTGTCACTTTTGCTGCTACTCTCGTATGAATATCTAGTATGTATCTACCAAGGGGTGTGCGCGTCAGTGGGCCCAGAGGGCAGCGATAACAAAAATCGCTGGAGAAATCACTACAGCTTCGACTTTTCCAACTTCAGAATTATACTTTTCTCCCTGTCACTAGAGTTGCCACAATTTACACGTTCACCACCCATCCAAATTATCTTCCAAAACGATCCTTTGCTGGAAATTTTCCTATTTTATCATTTCTTCCATAAACACCCCTAAATACTTGGTCCACGGTCATTTGACAAGTGTTAACTACCAAATATTTTACTAAATGGCAAAAATGCCCTTGTCTTCAACCTTTGACACAAGGGTTTGAGAAAAAAACCCAAACCCTACAAACGGCTATGGTGGACGGTCAGCCAAGGGACTCTAATGGGTTGGCCGCCCATCACCCGCGACCATCCCACTGGAGCCTCATGGTCAACCGGCCACCACTCTTGCAATAATTTAAAACCCAAAGTTAAAAAAAAAAAAAAACCAACATAAATTTTTAGTTTTAAAATTTTCATTAACATTAATGAAAATTAAAGCAAGACAAAGCAATTTATATTTTAAGCTTTTGAGACATGGATTTTAGAAAGATGGGTTATCTCAATTTTAAAATATTCCTTCATAAGTTTTATCTATTTTGTTTGGGGGGGTGTTTTTTCTTCTCAATATTCGTTTAATTCATAAAAAATTCGAAAAAAATTCTCTCAAGTTTACCTACATGGGTTTTAATTTTTATTTTTAATCTCCTCTTTTCATGTTTGATTTGGGGTTTTGGCCTAAACCCAAACCCTGGTTCTAAAGTTGAAGAGAAGGGCACCTTCATCCTTTAGTACAAAATTTCGTAGTCAACTCGGGTCAACGCTGGTCAAATGACAGTGGACCGAGTCATAGGGGGGTATGTCAGCTTTTCCAAATCGTGGGGGGTATGTCAAATTTTAAAGATAACATGGGGGGGTATGTCAAAAATTCCCAATTTTTTAAGCGGCCAAAATTTAGAAGCAGTGATCATGCATCAATTATATTGCACCAGGTACACCTAAGTGTAAGCAGTAGCAGAGCCAGGAAGGGGTAAGGGCCACCTCAACTTTGAAATGTCTTTAAGAAAAAAAAATTTACTTGCTAAAGCACCCAAAAACTTTCCTTCTGGTTTTGGATTCCCCTTGTATTTTTCTTTTTTGTGATTTTGCCCCCTTTGAACAATTTTTTTGATTTCTCCCCACACTCAAGAAAAAAAAAAATTCCTGGCTCCGCCCAGAGTGTAGGGGCAAATGATGTTGCACCAAGTTAACCCTAGTGTACCTGGTGCAATATGATCACCACTTCTAAATTTGGGCCTCTTCGAAAACATTTTCTAAGGGATCAGGGTGCCTGCATGTCAGACATTTTGGGTGGGGAGACTTCCGGTGGGCGAATCTTTTCTCGTAAATTCAGTCGGTGCAACGCATGTGTGGGGGGCGGCCCACTAATAACTTTAGTTCAGAGTCTTCAGACTAGAATGGTAGCATAGATATGTATGTGTACATCACATCTATGATTACCAATAGTATATCATCAATGGCTTTCTTGAAGTTTAATGTACAATTTGAGACAAGAAGTTGGTTACCGGTTATGTCTCAACTTTATTTTAATGGCTTCCCCACACAATATTTAATTACAGTACAATTTTAGTTAGAGAATTGGTGACCGATGTTCACTTTCCGCGAATGCAGGTAAAGTATAAAGGAGGACAACTTCATTCATCTATCTACTATTGTAAAGTATGTTGCAGTCCTTTCCTGGTGCTTTCTTCTTCCCGTTATAACAGTATAACGCTTACGTTATCTTATTTTTGACCTTTTCTATTTTGATTTGACCCGTTATAACGACCTTCTTTTATGATGTACATAACGGTAATTAACGTTACCTGCCCGTCAAACTTGGACGGAAAGACTTGTTGGAGCTTCTCTACCGAAAACTTACAAAATTCCTAAAAACTCTCCGATGAATATTTTAAAATATCAAATATGCCACTTTCCTAATTTTCAGATACAAGGACTTTTTAGTTAAGGGTCAGGATGGGGGGTGTGGGGGAGGGAGTGGTGGTTTAAATTTCTTAAATTAATTAAATCAATGGTTGATTTTTGGTGAGAATGATCTCTATGGTGAGGAGATCATCCTCACAAAAATTCAAATCATTCCGAAAGTTGTAGACTGGTTTAGAATTTGAAGAATTATGGACCGTCTGTGTTTTACTGTGTTACTTGAAAACCACATTTGATGGGGTTAGAAATTTAAAAAATGGGCTAATTTTTGTTGGGGTGCTCTATATAGTGAGGAGATCATCCTTACCAAAAATTAGCCATTGATTCATCTTCTATGTGGGTACGTTAAAATGGTTGTCCACCAAATCGTTTTAATTAATTTAAGAAAATCACTGAAAATTTAGTACTTTAAAGCTTTCAACACTTGAATTAATTTTTAGTGTTGAAATTAAGTTTTAAAAATCGGACCCTAAGATTTAAAGGTTCATATTTATCCCAAAAGACGGATATTTTTGAAGGACAAAAATACCAATGTACTAATCCCTTGTTCCAAGTTAACGCTGGTAAATGGCCTGTGCCCGCTGCAATCCCCAACAAAAGCACTTGAAAAAATTGGGTTCCTTTGGCACTCAAATGGTATATCGGACTGGGGGCGTTACCGTTTTTTTGTTATAATAGATTGTAACGCACAAGGGAAAAATGGAAAATAGCGTTGCTAAAATTCAAGACTTAAATTTTTAATTTTTAATAAAACTTCCAACATAAAATAATGAAAAATAACATAAATAACAGACTTTTTAATAAATAATTTTTCAAAAAATAACGGTCGTTATTTCGTTATAATGAAAAAATAATGGTACATAATGTAATGGGGGTGGTTTGAAACCATGGTCTCTAAGAGTGCTGCGTGCCCCATATTGTGGTCGATCATCAATGTCTTAATCAAAGATTTACTCCCATTTGTCTACTTTTATGCTATTGGTGGGCCATCCTAATGGTCTAGCTAATAGATACTATAGATTGAGTATACATCGACTTAGCTAATGGTTATCGAGATTCCCACACAAATTTTATTATCACTACATACGAAACCCCTAAAAACCACATACAAATTTTAAAGAGCATCGAAATGGTTTGAATACATGCTACAGTATCGTCCTAATGCTGCCGCCTGCAATGCACTACCAACCAATCAACTAAACTTCATTTGCATCTATTTACATGACGTGAACCAAACAGTTGTAAGTGACTTGCATCCCAAGTGATTGCAATACAATTCATTGTATTTGCACTAAAGTGTAAAATGCACCCAAGTGCAGTGAAACAAGCAAGGCCTTAATGTGTCTAAGAATGTATCGAGACCGGTCTTGTTGCTCTCACGAAGTCATGGAGTATTATTCATCCAGTGATCAACCCTTCCGCAAAGCCTAGACAAGGCCTCAACAACAATTTTTTTCCGGTTATCCATGGGATAGCACGACTCTTGGACAATCAAGGAGTAAAACTTTGAAAATGAAGCTTGGATGACAGTGGCCTGTCATCGAAGACTGTGACAGCCAATGAGTCCTCTGCACATGCATCCAGTCCATTTAGCACCCATGTGAGTATTTTAGATTTTTATCACAAAAGCAAAGAAGCACGGGTAAGCCAGCCGAAAAAGCGCTCGGGGTACGTGCCAAGAACTCATTGGCTGTCACGGGATTCGATGACAGGCCATTGTCATCGAAGTTTTAGTCAACTTCAACCGTTAGGGAAGCCCCTGACTGCCTCAATATGAGCCACGTGGCTCAATCTTAGAGGATGCTGACTTTATGGATGTTTAGCCAATACCTAGGTGGACTTACAAACCAAAGATCAGCGTGATTAGTGATTTCAACCTTTGGATCCTTGTATACTAAATAATGGTCAATAATACTCAAATTCACACTGTTAAAATCAAACCCATGAAAATGACTTTAATCCAACGCTTAGAAATCACTAATCAGGTTGATTTTTGGTTTGTAGGTCCACCTAGTGTTGACTAAACTAAACATCCAGCTGGGTAAGCGTCCTCTAAGCACGAGCCACGTGGTTCATATTGTGGTGGGTCATGGAAGACGGTGACGTCAGGCAAGTTTTATCACAATCTGGGATGCGCACAGAATATTCCCCTTCCACATTTGTTGGTTCCACTCTACATAGGTGGGGGTTTCTTATAAAACAGAGCATCAGATTTTATTTTATTTTTTCCTTATTTTGTCTGGCAACTGTGCAAAGATATAATTGGAGAATAATTTGCCTTTTATATTGCTTGACGAGTAGGAAGTTTGAGCTACGCGGCAGGATTTTAGAGACCACTGACCGAAAGGATGTTTGGTTCATCCCTTGCTGGATCAACATACCAAAATATAAGCCTGATTAGTGATTTCAAACCTTTGGATCTTAATACCCCAAATAATGCTTGAATTGAACAGTAAAAAAATTATCCCATGAAAACGACTAAAATCAAACGTTTATAAATCACTAATCTGGCTAATTTTTGAGCTGTACATCCACCTAAGATTGGGTCAACATCCATACGGTCAGCAATCTCTGAAATATGCCACGTGGCTCATACTGTGGTAGTCCTTTGACCATGGATGTCCGTCATCAAAGGTCTACGCTATTGTTGACTTAGCTTTGGGTTTGGGGCATCAACTTATAACAGCCGTTACCAAAGTTAAAAAAACGGCCGTTATAACGAAAATAAAGGCCGTTATAACGGATTCGGACCTACCCCGTTACGTTATGGACTGTTAAAACGCCCAGAAAATAACAGCCGTTATAACGAAAATAACGGTGGTTCTTTTCCGCTATAACAAAAATAACAACTGTTATTTTTTGGAAAAAAAAATGGCTGTTATTTTTGTTTTTTCCCGTTATTTTTCTGTTATTTTTCATTTTTGAAATTTTGAAATTCAAATTTTAAAATTCAATATTTGAATGTCAGCACCATTTTTTCTGTTATTTCCGTTATTTTCCATTTTTTACGCCGTTATAATGGAAAAAGCGGTAACGCCACCAGTCCGTTATAACGGTCCCATTTAAACCTTGATTTAGACCATGACTCTTTCTCATTTATTTGTTGTTTTTGAGCAGTAAAATTGGATTGGCAAGACTTTTCCGGTTAACCAAGGGTCCTGATTTTCCAACATTGCCAGGAGAGGTGGGACCATGGATGATTAAGAATTTAAGATCAAATTCTCGCGGTTATCATAAAATCGGATAACGTTTTGCTCGGATAAAGGAATGCTAACAAGCAACGCCTTGGCTTCCGCAAGACAATAAAAACTGCCTTGCAAACTGCACTCTGAATTAAAAGATTTTTTTTTTTTTTTTTGTCTTTTTGGAGAGTTGCCTTTGTGCAACTCCTTTGAGCGTTGCCTTGTAGCATTCTTCTTTGGCAATGGCATAATCATACAAGTAACAAGTCCCTAAATTGCTATTTTTTTAGGCAAAAAGGTCCCTAGATTACAACGAAATTGCAATCATAGTTCAATCCATAATTCACACTTGTACCAGAGAAATCAGAAACTAAATTGGCCCAAATCACAAGAAACAGTCCAAACCTCTTGATAAATTCAGTGTAAATATATAAACAAACCTGTTAATGGGCAAATCAATCGTATACCAAAATAGAGTAACCCGCATCGATAAACAGCAATAAAACAAAGAAAAGGAAAAAAATTAATCCCAATCATACACCCTTCAATTCTTGTTGAAGAGCTTCATCCAACCATCTCTCCGATTCCTCCATCAAATCCGGACTTAATCTGAACATAAGAACACAAAACTCCATCTGATTAAGAGCCCCATCACCGTCCATATCTCCTTCCCTCAACATGCTCAACAGTTCGTCGTCTCTCAAACCCTGCAACCCCAGAAGAGCAGCGTTCCTCTTCAAGCTCTCGAACGTGATTAGTCCTTTATCACCGTCCATCAATAACTTAAACCCATTACAGAGTTCTCCGATTAATCCCTCCCCTCCCAACTTATCGGCCATCGTCGGCAAGAAATCCTCGAAATCGACTTTGTTCTGTCCTGCCATTTGAGATGATTGATTCTTGAGAAACGAAAGAAGATGAAAACAAAGAGAGAGTTGGGAAATGAGATGGGGAAGAGAGAGGATTAAATAGGAGAGAGTATAAAGGGGTTCGTGGAAGGAGAGACCATGGATGCCAACCCAGATACAGTTACTTAGGTCGGCAGATTCTGCAATTGCGTACTTACGCCTCTGTTTCGCAGAAGTTTCCAGGGGTATAATTGGAAAATCTGTAGGAAAACGAGGATTCCATTCCTTTCTGTTCTTTATTTTATGATTTTTATCAACTTCTTTTGCAAAGTCGGATAGTCCTTTTACATAAATGTCCCTGCTTGAATTCTTAAATTGACAAAATCACCCCCGCATGTATGACCAACCCCTTCGACTGGAAGCAAATGATCCCCATCACCTGATCAATGGGTTGTTCTTGTGGATTGTGGTGCATGGCTTTATCAACGGCCCAGAAGCAAACAGTAAATTGAATAAATTACAATCATCGTCGAGTTCGGGCAAGTCATTTGACTGCGTACCTAAAAGAGTACTATAAAAGTAACTCCATAAAAAATTTTTTTGAATCCAATGGCTAGAGATCACCAATCAGATACTTGACAAAAATATGATAGATCAAATGGTGAGGATCATCCAATTTTATCTTGGAGATCTACAATGTGAGGGTATTATAGTAATGTTGTGGAAGATGACTTGGTCATAGACTCATAGGGGCTAAAAAGTCAAAGATGTAAAATTCTCTTTTGTTTGGAAAATAGTGTATGTATTAATTTCCAGGATCGGGATCGGGGGATAACCATTTTTGACAACTATTTTTTACAACCATTTTGGCAGACCCACATAGAAGATGAATCAATGGCTGATTTTTGGTGAGGAGATCATCCTCACAAAAATTCAAATCATTCCCATATTCGTAGACTGGTTTAGAATTCGAAGAATTATGGACCGTCTATTTTTACCTTGTAACTTTTTGATGGGGTTAGAAATTTCAGAATGGGCTGATATTTTGTTGGGGTGATCTATAGGATGACGAGATCACCCTCACCAAAAATCAGCCATTGATTCAACTTCTATGTGTGTCCGCCAAAATGGTTGTCCTCCGATCGTGAACCTAATTTCCAAGGATTAGTTGGTCAGTGGGTGGGGGGGAATTTAGTGAGGACGACTTGGGACTTGGGAGTTGGAAGAGAAAAGTAAGTGTGTGAACGGGTCTTACACGCCAAAAGTTGAAGTGAGCGAAACGAAAATTGAGGAATCAAAGTTGCTATTTTTTCCTCATCTCTCTCACTATATAAAGTATAAACAAACCACCGACGAGGGCACGCAGTGGAAAACCTGAAAAGACAACTTCTTTTTCCCCCCTCTTGGATCTTCGAATTCCTTGGCTTGGAAGTTTCGTCACAACTGTTTAAAAGAGGAAACAAAGAATAGGAGCGTCATTGATTGAAGGCAAGCAGAGGAATGAAATTGACGTCAGAAACAAATAGATCAGAATATAATGAGTTGTTTTATTTTGATGGAGATGAGTTGGGGGTTTTTGTTTTTTTCTCTCGCCACGGAGAATATGCTCACAAAACAAAAATTAGCCAATTCCGAAACTTTTGACCCCATCAAATGCGTAACGTGTAACTTATTTTTCATGGGTTAGAAATGTTGATATGAGTTGATTTTTTTTCTCTCACCACCTAGAGATTGCTCACAAAAATACAGGGGGGGGGGGGCTTTTGACCCCATCAAATGTGTACCACACAAGGATGAAAGTCTCGGGATCGGTCTGATCCAGAATAGGATCGGCCCATCTCACCTGAGATGATTTGAAAATCCAAGTTCAGGTCTAAGGCAAAAACTCTATATAAGGTCTTTTTTTTATATTTAATATATTATATATGATATTAATTAAAAATTAAACTATATTATTAGAAATATTTATATAAAAATTATTCTTACTAATCAAAAACTATGGAAACAAATTTAGATGCAGAGGAACCCTAGTGCAGTCGATGCAGATGATTCTCGTGACCCTACATAGATCACTTTTGGGGCCCAATCATTGCGTGGATGTTCAACCCACCTATTGGTGGATAGAAAAATCAGCTTGATTGATTATTTTTAGCCATTGAATTTACTACCAAACAAACATGCTTGAATCCAATGACTAGAATCATGTCCTAAAAAGTACTAAAATCTATGGCTAGAGATAATCAATTAGGTTGATTTTCAGTTTGTATATCCAATAAGGGGCTAAAAGTCCATGTGGTTAGTGGGACTTGGGCTTGGGGCCTTCTCTCACTAATGGGCCTTAAGTGACCGCCTTAATGGCCTTAAGGTAGAGCCGGCCCTGCATGGTGAGTGGCCCACACAAAAATCAGCCCTTAACATATCTCCACGTGGACTTCACAAAAAATGTGTTTTTGCTTGTCAAATTAACAGGACCCTAATACGATTATAGGAGTTTTTGATGGAGTTTAGGCACATGATCCTCAATGTGCCCTTGGTTCCATACACTATGTTGTTGGTCAAGTAAAATCAACCTCAATGGTTAAAGTAGTGGACACACTTCTAGAATGAAGCAAATCCCAAGTGGTCCATAAATCTAAAGAGTCACTATATATAGGGTCAGGATCATGAGACAAAAATTTGACAACAAAAAGTTGGTGCGGACCAATATATAAATTAGAAGTGTTGGAATGAGATGATTTTGGGTGAAGATGGTCTTTATGGTAAGGAGATCACCCTCGCCAAAATTCAAATCATTCCGATATTCATAGCCTGGTTTACAAGTCAAAGAATAATGGACCATCTATTGTTACCAAGGTTTGGATTAGGAGACCTTCAAAAGTGAACTAATAGGTTCACTAATGTTCTCGGGCATGGATTCTGAGAATCAAGTACATATCTTCGATGATGTACATCCCTCATCCAACAGGAAAATGATACTATCATCTTGTGGATGACATCTTCCCTCAAGTCCAAACTACCGTGTCTTTGGGATTTGTGTGGTGTGAATCAAGGTTTAAAAGGGGCCGTTATAACAGTATAACGGACTAAGGGCATTACCATTTTTTTCCGATAATGAATTGTAATGAAAATAAGCATGTAGGAAAGTAGTAAATAAGCATGCAGGGAAATAGTAAATATTTTTTAAGTTTCAAAACATTGAATGTAACAATTACAGAGATGCTCCTCTACCGAGCCTCTAACAATGTAACCGTTATCTCATTTGTGCTACTTGATTCTTGCTTGGTCGACGAAGAATCCATCTCAACGCAACTCCTTTCTGTAAAGAAACCAGGCTGTTTAGGCTCAGGCAATGTCGCAGTTTCACTACCCAACATCAAAACCACAGATGACATGCTTGGACGGTCCTCTGGGCATTGTTGCACACATAAAAGACCCACATGGATACATCTCAACACTTGAGACAGAGTGCTTGGATCCCCTAACGATGCATCAATCAGCTGCAAAGGCTTGCCTTCTTTCCATAATGTCCATGCCTAAATCAATTTTACTTGTCATTAAGGAACTAGAAATGTGAAAAAATGTTAGTCATAGGCATGTAATTGCCGAAAAGTAGGTACATGCAGTTGCCATTTATCCATGTAGCATACTGGCTAAGATGGAGAATTTGCAACCACTTGCAACCAATTTTTAAAATTTTTTTTTATGTATGTGTAAAGGTGGGACAAAATAGGAGCTTGTTGTACCAGTTGTAAGCTCCGACTTTGAAAAAGTGTGCCACGTGGACGAATGGTTGTGCCATTCCAAGAATTATTTTTTATGTTTAGCACTTTTCTACGTGAAGCGCGTGGACCCAATCAGGTGCAACCATCCGTACATTTTTGAGTGAGATCCAAGTGGTTTGACATGATAATATTCTCATTTTCCATGTATAGATGGTGGCACCTGAATGGGTCTGTAGCTACACATCAAAAATGTTCTGCATCAAAAAATTTCTCGTGCCATTGACTACCTTTTCACAATAGGATGTCTAAATTAGCATTCAACTATCGAGTTTTAACATAAGAATAAACGAAATTTTACCATTAAACTTACATGTCCAAGAAGGTTTAGGTGGTGGTCTGCATGATAAAATCCTCTGTTTTTCTTGCCGCTCACTATCTCTAGCACTAAAACGCCAAAGCTAAAGACATCAGATTTTACTGAGAAGAACCCGTCTATCACATACTCCGGGGACATATATCCACTGCATGATGCCATTGAAAAGACAACAATCAGAAGTGATGAGAATGGATTTCTAAAAAATTGCATGTGTTGTACTTACTATGTTCCAACAACTCTACTTGTATTTGCTTCAGTCTGATCTCCTCTGAATGTTCTCGCTATCCCAAAGTCTGAAATTTTTGGGTTCATCTCATTATCTAGTAAAATATTGCTCGCTTTGAGATCTCTATGGATGATTCTCAATCTAGAATCTTGATGAAGATAAAGAAGCCCTCGAGCTGTTCCACCGATAATGTTGTAGCGCTTTTGCCAATCTAATAGTGTACTTTTTGTTTCATCTAGGACAATTTTTTTGTTTGCATTGCATCCAAGTTAGTTCAAGCTTCTGTTTGGTTTATCTAGGATAAACTAAGAAAGATTTCAGAGATGGTCAAAATTAATAACGTAACACAAAAAAAGAATGGATTGAGTTTTGAGAGGGTCAAACCGAAAATAAAATGATCCAAGCTTTTGTTGTGCATGTACTCATAGATCAACATCTTCTCTTCTCCTTGAATGCAACAACCAAGAAGCTTGACAAGATTTCGGTGTTGAAGTTTGGCAATCAATATAACCTCATTCTTGAACTCGTTGAGTCCTTGGTCAGAATTCCTGGAAAGCCTCTTCACAGCTATTTCTTGTCCCTCTACTAGCTTACCCTAGATGTGACCAAAACAATTATCATAATGTTTTACAAGAAAACGGAGTTTAATTTCTTACATTTTTATGATCACTATAGTTATATGTTGTAATGTTACCTGGTAAACAGGACCAAAACCACCCTCTCCAAGCTTATTTGCGATCGAGAAGTTATTGGTGGCAGTTGATATTGTAACCAAATCAAACAAGGGTAAATCTAGGTCCTCATTTGGACCTTTATTAGTGTAATCTCTGTCTTGATTGTCGGCCATTTTACCTGTAATCATAAACACACTCTATAAATCATGTACCCGTATCATCCGATTCTAGAAAGGTTCATAATGATAAGACCATAGATGAGTAAATGTACCTTCTCTCTTTGTCTTCCAAATATAACAGAACAGGCCAAAGAAAAGCATCCCTGAGACTAAAAGTACACCCGACACAATTAGCGTCACACGCTTCTTGTTACTGGAATCACCATTTATATGATCTGATACTTTACGTTTCTCGTTACTGGAACCGCCATTTATATGATCTGAAACGTAATAGCATTTAGTTCAAAGATCATGAATTGAGTAAATCTACTAGCCCCTGTGGCGGGTTCAGGAAAAAAACATCTACATGAACTCTACATTGTTTTGGGGAAGAAGCATATATCTACACCCATTCTATGTTGGAGACGAGTTTATATATCCCTTGATTCGTATCAAACATAGAGTCCGTATAGATGCTTTGACCAATCCCCCAGACAAGGGGGCTGTGACTTTGTGCAACCCTGAAGTTTGATGGAAAGGAAGAAACCTTCAGCCAGACAAGGCAGGGCTCGGACTTATTCAAAATTTGCCTAAGGTCTGGCCATGCCTGGGCCTGATCGTTGGTAAATTTTGAATAGGCCTGACCTCTGTTCAGGCCCCAAACTTCTAATGGGCATGGCCATTTTACACCATTGCCTAGAGCTACTCATAACACTGTACACATGGCACACTAACATGTTGTTTGATATAAAATTAAAATGTGTTCAGTCGCACCAGTACTCTAGCTCGTCTGATTTGTGGGCTACACCACATCCAAGAGATTATCTACAAAATGAATGGCCAAGAATCTAGATTCAAGAGGAGATGAATGGGTATGTGTATCCTGAACAACGAAAAAAAAAATCTATACCTAGTTCTGAAGCTGCCATCCTTATGTATATATCTTGCCCATTATCATTCAACACTCTAAAATCAATGAGATCCCCAAACCAGAGCAAGCAGCCACTGCCTCCTCTCCTAATGTCCGAATTTGCATAAGCAGTACAAGAACAATTCTTCAAGTTCAAGCACATCTCCTTACATTCCGTAAGGTTCATGCTCATGTTAACCCAGGAACGTGACGTGTCTGGCAATTTCACCCCTGTATACTTTAGAAACCCGTCTCCGTTACCGCAATCCAACGGTGTTCTCCGAATGCACCCATCTGCAAAATCCACCAAACCCCAATTTTCTGGGGATTTGGGTACGAATCCTTTCAAACACTCACATACTGGCGCGTTGTCGATGATACAAGAACCATATGCGCCACACAAGGCATAACTGTCACAGTTGTCTATCTGACTCGTATATAAAGGTTTCCACCCGTGGCTCCGATCGCTCGATGTGAAGCGTCGTATTGAGCCAGACTGATTCATTACCAACCTCGAAACAATGGAGGAGTTGAGGAGATAGTTAGTGTAATAATAAACCTCCTCCTGATTAGAGATAAAATTGAATTGGAAAAACGGGTTCGGCTTCAGTCCAGGAGTGCCAGTAAATCGAAGACCATTCCATGACCCGGGTCGATACTGCGCAGCCCCTCCCTTCCATTGTATTAATTGAGGAAAACCGTGGGTATCTATCCCGCATGAATAGTCGCCAGGAGAAGGATCGTCTGTGTTCTTCCATGACGACATAAACCGATTCAGACCAGTTTTTAAGTTCCACCCTAGCTTCATGCCTGGTAGTAACGTATCACATATATAATCAAAGCTCTGCCACAGGAAGTTATTTGGATTATCATCCTTTTCGTCTTTCACAACAAGATTTCCTGACTCCATGAGCTGAGCAACTGGATTCTGTGCTGTTCTCGATGAATTAGACGACCAAACAGCCCTCTCCGTTCCATTGAGAATGACAAGAAGTCCATTGTCGCCCACCTTTAAAACTCCATGTAAATCAGTGAGGGGGCTTTCTCTGTTTGCAACCCATACCACTGTTAATTCATTCGATATTTTCTTGTACCATATTCCCAAGTATCGGTTCTTGGAATTACCGGGACTGAAGAATCCTAGTTCGAAGGTTCCACCTGCTGAAACCAGAGTCTCACCATCATTGATAGACTGATTTGGAGTTATGGTGTCCCCGGCGATGGAGATTCTAAAGAAGGAGAATATAGAGAAGCAGAAAATAAGAAAAGGAAGGACTTCCATTGATCTTTCACTTGCTTCTGGTCATAGAGCATATTTCTTTTGTTCAAAGGCTAGAGTTATATGGCACACAGAAGGAATGACTGACCCGGAAGTCTGTTCTCTCACTCTCATGGCTCGGTTGGAATGATAGGAGTGTTGCGACCTGAACCCGGGACTCATGACTTGACCTAGAAGATTATGGATCGAATTCATTATCTGAGGCCGAGGCACGAGGTACTGGTTAATATAATATTAATAAAATTGCGAAATGTGTCTAACTTAAACCACAAGTAAAATAAACTAATCTCATGATAATAAATTTCATTAATGTAAATATGAAAATTATTCTCAATTACATTTCAAATGTCAAATAACAACTTACTAAAATAATTAGAATTTTAATTAACATCCTAAATAATGATCTAAGAAATTCAATGACTGAAAATAAATCTAAACATTATTCCTAGAAAGCATTAAACATGTTTTCATTTTCTCTAGCTTCTATAACTGAGTCATTGGTCCATCTGATATCTTTGTAAAATTGTTAAAATAGGTATGAGCGTAATGTGCCTAGTAGAGTCGCTCCACCACTCATACTTCTATGAGAATGGGCAATTAAACATTGATAAAATTATACAATAATAATATACATTAATGATATCCATAACCAAATAACTAGACTCAAATGATAAATCTCATAATTCTAATAAGTCAAAATATAACTGAGCATCTATGATTTGACTAAACACGTGACCTTCTTATAAGTAGGTTATACCGTTAATTCTACTATAAGGATCCAAAGATGTTTTATACCTTTCATCATTGGGAGAATAATGTTCCCATATTTTGCTTCATGTGGAAGGATGTGGGGGAGTCGGTGGACCACTTGCTAGTGCACTGTAAGGTAGCTTGGGAGATCTGGATCGGACCTTTTTCTTTGCCTCTTTCGAGATTCGATGGGTTATTCCCGGGGCCGTCATTGACATTCTGAGTAGCTGGCAAACTCGCATCTTTGCTCCTTGTAGCTAGCCATCGCCTATAGTCTTCTTCCCTTTGCGGTCTGGTGGTGCATTTAGAAGGAGAGGAACAATAGAGTCTTTGAGGGAAAGGAGGCAACTTTCTTTGAGATCCTCCTATCTATCTACCTTTGGTCGAAGCTATTTGTTGAGTGCTGTCCTTCGAAGACTTGATGTTTAGATGGGATTCCATTATGTCCAAGGGCTCGTAGGTGTTTTAGTGAGTTTCTTTATTTTATGTACCTTGCTCTTTATTTAATATATTACACCTTATTAATAAAAAAAATGTTGCCATTGCTCTTTACGCATGTTCTTGTGAAATATTCCCTATACTAGTTCATGTTAACTTAGAGGGGGTAAGTATTTAAACATAAGCTAAGTAATTAGCAACCTAATTCAAATTACTGATCTAAGTTCAATGATACTTAGTCGAATATAATGTCTAGGGATTGATTAAGAATGCGATTACCTCAACCGAATAAAATTTAATATATCAGAGATATATTATTCTTTAGTCATTTGATCCAATCTATAACACATGCAAAGACGTATAGTCCTTTTACATAAATATCCCTTCTTGAATACTTAAATTGACAAAACCACCCCGCATGTATGACTTCAACTAGAAGTAAATGATCCCCATCACCTAATCAATGGGTTGTTCTTGTGATTGTGGTGCATGGCTTTATCAACGGTCTAGAAGCAAGCAATAAATTACGATCATAATCGAGTTAGGGCAAGTCATTTGAGTGAGTACCCAAAAGAGTACTCGAATCCAACTGATAAAAATAACTCCATAAAAAATGTTTGAATCCAATGGCTAGAGATCACCAATCCGATACTTGACAAAAATATGATAGATCCAATGGTGAGGATCATCCAATTTTTATCTAGTAGGTATTCAAGGTGGAGGGTATTATAGTAATTTTGTGAAAGATGACTTAGTCATAGGGCTAAAAAGTCAAAGATGTAAAATTCTTTTGTTTGGAAAATAATGAAATTCATCATGGGTCGTATGTATTAATTTCCAAGGATCGGTTGGTCGGTGGGAGGGGGGAATTTACTGAGGACTGACTTGCGAGAGAGACGTATGTGAACGGGTCTTACACGCCAAAAGTTGAAGTGCTCGCGAAACGAAAATTGAGGAATCAAAGTTGCTATTTTTTCCTCATCTCTCTCACTATAAACAAATCTCCGACGACCTGAAAAGACAACTTTTTTGAAACGGAAACAAAGAAGGGTCAGGACTCAAGATCGGGGACAACCATTTTTGACAACTATTTTTTACAACCATTTTGCCGGAACCACATAGAAGATGAATCAATGGCTGATTTTTGGTGAGGATGATCTCCTCACCATATAGATCACCCCAACAAAAAATCATCCCATTCATCAAAGGAAAAAATAGGACGGACCATAATTCTTCAACTTCTAAACCAGTCTAGCAATATTAGAATGATTTGAATTTTTGTGAGAATGATCTCCTCACCATAGAGATAATTCTCACCAAAAATCAGCCATTGATTCATCTTCTATGTGAGTCCACCAAATGGTTCCCCCAACACCGACCCGACAAAGAATAGGATGTCATTGATTGAAGGCAAGCAGAGGAATGAAATTGACGACAGAAACAAATAGATCAGAATATATCCAGTTGAGCTATTTTGACACGTCTTATAATGTCCCCTAAAAATATTTCTTGTAGAGCCCACGTGGAGATGAGTTAGGGGTTGATTTTTTTTTTCTCCCACCATTGAGAATATGCTCACAAAACAAAAATTGACTAATTCCGAAACTTTTTGACCCTATCAAATGTGTAACGTGACAAGTTGATATTTCCTCAACTTGTAACTCATTTTTCATAAGTTTGAGATGTTGAGATGAGTTGATTTTTTTTCTCTCACCATGGAGAATTGTTCCCAGATCGTCCTCACCAAATATCAGTCATTGATTCATCTTCTTTGTGGGTAAGCCAAATTGTTGTCCCCAGATCTCGACTCAAAAAAATTAGCCAATTCTGAAACTTTTGACCCCATCAAATATGTACCACACATGGGTGAAAGTCTCGGGATCGGAGGCTGGATCGGTGGGCTCCAATCCCGGTCCGGATTGGTCTGATCCATAATAGAATTGGCCCATCTCACCTGAGATGATGTGAAAATCCGTTGTAAAACTTAGATCTGGGCGAGACAGAGCCTGGTTTGGATCGGATCGGTGGGCTCCACAAGCAACTGGCCTTTACGCTTAAAATATAGTTTCAAATTGGAGTGTGAATGTAAAGTAATTCCGATCCAGACTAGGATCGGCCGAGACTTTAAGCCATGGTACCACACAAGTTGATATTTTCTCAACTTGTAACTCATTTTTCATAGGTTTTTTTTTTGGTTTGTAATCACTCATTTTTCATAGGTCGGAAATGTTGAAATGAGTTCATTTTTCCTGAGCATGTTCTCCATGGTGAGTGGTCCTCATAAAAATCAGCCCTTGACATCTCCACGTGGACTTCACAAATACGATTATAGGAGTTTTTAATGGAGTTTAGGTACATGATCCTCAATGTGCCCTTGCTTTCATACACTATATGTTGTTGGTCAAGTAAAATCAACGGAAAATTTCTTAAACAAATTTTTTTTTTAACTTTTTATAAAAACAGAACATTTAAGAAAATTTACAAAAAAAAATAACTAGATGTCCTTTGAAAGGGCGTCTCTCCATGACAAAAATTAAGACTGACAAACACCCTTTAAAAGGGTGTATGAACCGGACAGATGCCCTTTAAAAGGGTGTTTGCCCATTGACGAGTAAAACATCTATTACCATATAATATGAGCTACGTGGTATACTCTTAGTGGACACTCACCGAATGGATGTTTGGCCAATCACAAGGTGGACCTACACAACAAAAATAAGCATGATCAGTGATTTCTAAGCGTTGCATTGAAGTTATTCTCATGGGTTGATTTTAACCGTAGGAATTTGAGCATTATTCGAGTGCAAAGATCCAAAGGTCGTAAATCACTAATCACACTGATTTTTGGTTTGCAGGTCCACCGAGGGACTGGCCAAACATCCATACGGTCAGCGTCCACTAAGAGTGTGCGACGTGGCTCGTATTGTATTGTGACAGAAGTTTTACTCATCAATGGACAGATGCCTTTTAAAAGGGCGTTTGTCAGCCTTAATTTTTGTCAAGGAGAATCTCGTTACTTTTTTTTTTCGTAAATTTTTAAAAGAACTTTTTTGGTTTAAGAAATTTTCCGTAAAATCAATCTCAATGGTTAGAGTAGTGGACGTACTTCTAGAATGAAGCAAACCCCTAGTGGTCCATAAATATAAAGAGTCACTATATATAGGGTCAGGATCAGGGGCAAAATTTTGACAACAAAAAATTGGTGCGGATCAATACATAAATTAGAAGTTTTGGAATGGGATGATTTTTGGTGAAGATGGTCTATGTGGTGAGATCACCATCACCAAAATTCAAATCATTCCGATATTCATAGCCTGGTTTTCAAGGTAAATAATTATGGATCATCTATTTTTACCAGGGTTGGGATTCGGAGACCTTCAAAAGTGAAATAATATGTCCACTAATGTTCTCGGGCCTGGATTCCGAGAATCAAAGTACATCATCTACATCCCTCATCCAAGGGAAAAGGATAATCATCTTTTGAATGACATAAATCTTCCCTCAAGTCCAAACTATTGTCTTTGGGATTTGTGTGGTGTGAATCATGGTTTAAAAGGGGCCGTTATAACGCATATATAGGGGCAAAAATGTAAATAATGGCGCTAAAATTCAAAATTTGAATTTCAAATTTTCAATAAAATTTATAAATAGAAAAAATAGAAAATAACGGATTCTTGAGCCTGTAATTTTGTCAGCAGCCCGGCCCATTAGGTCAATGGGCTGGCCCCAGTCGGCCCCCTTAAGCCTGGCTCGACCCGACCCGAAAATGGCCGATTTTTTAACAATTTTTTTCTTTTTTTTAACCAATTGGCCGGACCCAGCCCGACATTGTAGACCAGGTCCGGGGCCGAGCTGGGCCGGGCCAAGCCTGGCCCGTCAGGCTAAAATTACAAATTATGTTATCTCATATATATAGGTATATGCGCTGTTTTGTAGGCAACATTGTATGGGAGGACTATGAGACAAAACAAGGCGAGATGTTACCTGCAATATTATGGTAGCTAGTGTTGAGTTAATTCGATGACTCACAATTAGATTACACGTGTCAATAAAATTATTAAAATAAAAAATGATAAAATATTAAGAAAGCAAAAAATAGGATACGAATTATGTTATCTCATATTTTGACAAAAAGTAACTCAAAAACCATAATAATAATAATAACTGAAAATTTCATAAACGAAAATAAATTTAAATGTATTTACAAAAATAAAAATAACTTTTGACATTTACAGAAAAAAGGGTGTCTCTGCCTGACAAAAATTAAAGTTGAAAAAAGGGCTGACAATTTTGCCTGCCAAAAATTAAAGCTGAAAAAGGCTGACCAACTCCCTTTTAAAGGGCGTCTGTAAGACGCATGCGTATGACCTGACAGACACCTTGTAAAAGGGCGTTTGCCCATAGAGTCATAAAACTTTTATCACAATACGAGCCACACAGCACACTCTTAGTGGATGCTGACCGTATGTATGTTTGGCCACTAACTAGGTGGACCTACACACCAAAAATAAACATCATCAGTGGTTTATAAGCATCGGATTGAAGTAATTTTCATGGATTGATTTTAACTGTAGGAATTTGAGCATTATTTGAGTGCAAAGATCCAAAGGTTGTAAATTACTAATCAGGCTGATTTTTGGTTTGCAGGTCCACCTAGGGACTAGCCAAACATCCATAAGAGTGTGACATGTGGCTCCTATTGCGACATAAGTTTTATGCTTCTGTTGGCAAATGTCCTTTTAAAGGGCGTCTGTCAGCTTTTTTAGCTTTAATTTTGTCAGACAAGACGGCCTTTCAAAGGGCGTTTAGTTACTTTATTTAGTTTTTGTTTTTGCAAATACATTTAAATTTATTTTCATTTATGAAATTTTTGGTAATAATAATACTAAAACTCCACTCGGCCATGTTTTGAGTAGACTGGGCAAGTAGTACTACTTAGTAAAACTTTTTTAAGTTTCGAGAAATTAAAAATAAAAATTACAGAAATTCTCCCCTATCGAGCTTCTAGCAATGTAACCGTTATCTCATTTGTGCTACTTGATTCTTGCTTGGTCGACGAAGAATCCATCTCTAAGTAATTCCTTTCTGTAAAGAAACCAGGCTGTTTAGGCTCGGGCAGTATTGCAGTTTCACTACCCAACATCAAAACCACAGATGACATGCTTGGACGATCCTCTGGGCATTGTTGCACGCACAAAAGACCTACATGGATGCATCTCAACACTTGAGACAGAGTGCATGGATCTCCTAACGATGCATCAATCAGCTGCAAGGGCTTGCTTTCTTTCCATAATGTCCATGCCTAGATCAATTACATGTCATTAAGGAACTAGAAGTGTGAAGCAGATACATATGGTTAAAAAATGTTAGTCATAAGCATGCAATTGCCGAAAAGATGCCATGCATTTGCAACTACTTGCAACCAATTTTTTTTTCAGAATTTTGATGTGTTAAGGTGATCAGGAGACAGAATAGTAGCTAGTTGTACCAGTTGTAAGCTCCCACTTTGAAAAAGTGTGCCACGTGTTCACGAATGGTCATACCATTGCAAGAATTTTTTTTTATGTTTAGCATTTTTCTATGTGAAGCGTGTGGACCCAATCAGGTGCAACCATCTATGCATAGTAGAGTGAGGCCCAAATGGTTTCACAGGCGAATATTCTCATTCGCCATGTATAGATGGTAGCACCTGATTGGGTCTGTAGCTACACATCGAAAATGTTCCACATCAAAAATTTTCTTGTGCCATTGCCTACCTTTTCACAATAGCAAGTCTAAATTAGCATTCAACTATTGAGATTTAACATAAGAATGAAGGAAAGTTTAGAATTAAACTTACATGTCCAAGAAGGTTTAGGTGGTGGTCTGCATGATAAAATCCTCTGTTTTTCTTGCCGCTCACTATCTCTAGCACTAAAACGCCAAAGCTGAAGACATCGGATTTTACTGAGAAGAACCCGTCTATCGCATACTCCGGGGACATATATCCACTGCATGATGCAATTGAAAAGACAACAATCAGAAGTGATGAGAATGGATTTCTAAAAAATTGCATGTGTTGTACTTACTATGTTCCAACAACTCTACTTGTATTTGCTTCAGTCTGATCTCCTCTGAATGTTCTCGCTATCCCAAAGTCTGAAATTTTTGGGTTCATCTCATTATCTAGTAAAATATTGCTCGCTTTGAGATCTCTATGGATGATTCTCAATCTAGAATCTTGATGAAGATAAAGAAGCCCTCGAGCTGTTCCACCGATAATGTTGTAGCGCTTTTGCCAATCTAATAGTGTACTTTTTGTTTCATCTAGGACAATTTTTTTGTTTGCATTGCATCCAAGTTAGTTCAAGCTTCTGTTTGGTTTATCTAGGATAAACTAAGAAAGATTTCAGAGATGGTCAAAATTAATAACGTAACACAAAAAAAGAATGGATTGAGTTTTGAGAGGGT
This sequence comes from Euptelea pleiosperma, assembly GCA_035048495.1. Taxonomy (NCBI): domain Eukaryota; kingdom Viridiplantae; phylum Streptophyta; class Magnoliopsida; order Ranunculales; family Eupteleaceae; genus Euptelea; species Euptelea pleiosperma. The sequence goes on from CM068545.1 coordinate 10,372,131, forward strand.
CAAACCGAAAATAAAAAGATCCAAGCTTTTGTTGTGCATGTACTCATAGATCAACATCTTCTCTTCTCCTTGAATGCAACAACCAAGAAGCTTGACAAGATTTCGGTGTTGAAGTTTGGCAATCAATATAACCTCATTCTTGAACTCGTTGAGTCCTTGGTCAGAATTCCTGGAAAGCCTCTTCACAGCTATTTCTTGTCCCTCTACTAGCTTACCCTAGATGTGACCAAAACAATTATCATAATGTTTTACAAGAAAACGGAGTTTAATTTCTTACATTTTTATGATCACTATAGTTATATGTTGTAATGTTACCTGGTAAACAGGACCAAAACCACCCTCTCCAAGCTTATTTGCGATCGAGAAGTTATTGGTGGCAGTTGATATTGTAACCAAATCAAACAAGGGTAAATCTAGGTCCTCATTTGGACCTTCATTAGTGTAATCTCTGTCTTGATTGTCGGCCATTTTACCTGTAATCATAAACACATGCACTCTATAAACCATGTACCCGTATCATCCAATTCTATCTATGAATATTTTCACATGCACTGTAACGCTATTTATAGATCATAGAAATAGTCAATAAATCATCCCTTGTTAATAAGGCCAATCTGTGGTCTGTCTACTATAACCTTAGAGACTGTAATATGCTCTATGAACGCAAACAAGTATATATGACCCACCATTCCATATTCATGGGTTGACGACCACCGGGCTTCAATGTGGTCTTCAATTAAATGCCTCTCACTTTAAAGGCTATTTTAAAGCAAAAACTTGGATTGGGGTACGACAGGTAGGAGTTGTCCAGCATGCCCTACGTGGGGGGACCATATTATAAGCCATGTTGCACACTCTTAAGAGACAATTGACCGTATTGACGCTTGCCTCATCCCTAGCTTGGAGGACCCATATACCAAATATCAGACTGATCCGTGAATTCAAACCTTTGGATATGAGTACCCCAAATAATGCTCGAAATCTACTGTTAAAAATCAATCAATGAAAACAACTCCAATCAAATCCTTAAAAATCACTAATCAGGCTGATTTTTTTGCATGTAGGTCCACCTAGGGACGGGACAAACATCGATAAGTCAGTGATCTCTAAGAGTGTGCCACGTGAAAGGTGCACATGCATGGCATATGGTGTTCCCCTAGTAAAGATAAGATGAGAAGTTTTTTGAAGCGGCGAGATTTTTTAAGCAGCGATGATCGCACACCACATCTACGTACCCATGGTTATTTTTAAAAAAGTCTTTTTAAAACTAAGTCTAAACCATGGGTATATGTGGCGCACGATCATTGGGAAATCCTGCCACTTCAAAAAATTCTCAAGGTAAGAGATGAGTAAATGTACCTTCTTTCTCTGTCTTACTCTTCTTCCGAATATAGCAGAACAGGCCAAAGAAAAGCATCCCCGAGGCTAGAAGTACGCCCAAGACAATTAGCGTCACACGTTTCTTGTTACTGGCATCACCATTTATATGATCTAAAATGTAAAAAACAATTAGTTCCAAGATACATGGATCAAAGGTTTCAGTCTCAGTACTGGCTGGATCCGGCACCACTTCCGATCCAAATAGGTTGGATTGGCCGATTCGGTGTGATCAGAGATGAGACAAGAAAGCATTAAAAATATATTAAAAACTATAACCCTTCTCATCCATTCGCCTTTCTTATCCTGCACTGCTTCACTCACCTCGCCTCACTACCCCTCCCATTCATGGTTCCAAGTCTCGGCCGATCCCATTTTGGATCAGGTGATCCGGATCGGGATCAGAGATTCGGAGCCCATCGATCCGATCCAAAAAAATAGATAGTCTGAGATCACAGTTTTCCAAAGAAGATGCGCCGATCCCTTGCAGGATCAGGATCAGTAGGCTTTGATCCGAGATGTCAAACCATGCTTCCATTCTCCGGTCATCGTTATCATCATCACATCTCTTATCCTTCATTGAAGAGGATCTATGTCACTGAGATTTCTCGCTGTTGACAGAAGTCACGACGAACATCATCATTGACTCAACGTATCCCAATAGAGAAAATTTTTGAAGCAGTGGATTTTTGAAGCAGCAAAGTAGTGGCCAATCACATGGCGCCACAATCTCCTGTTGCATTCGTACAAACCTATAAATGCTTTTTACAAAAGATTGTGGCGCCATGTGATTGGCCACTGCTTCAAAATTTGGCTGCTTCAAAAATTTTCTCATCCCAATATATATCGGGAGACAACAATTTCATACAACGTTACGGGAGACAACAATTTCAGACGACAATATCGGGAGACAATAATTTCATACAACATTTTTACAACAATTTTGGTGTACCCAATTGGAGGACGAATCATTGGTTGATTTTTTGGTGAGGATGATCTCCTCACCACATGGATCACCCCTACAAAAATTCAGCTTATTCTGAAATTTCTAACCCCATCAAATGTGGTTTTCAAGTTAACGATAAAAATAACGGTCCATAATTCTTCAACTTGTAAACCAGTCTACGAATATCAGAATGATTTGAATTTTTGTGAGATGATCTCCTCACAATAGAGACCGCCCTCACCAAAAATCATCCCATTCCAATAATTCTAATTTATAAATTGTCCCGCACCAATGTTTGTTGTCAAAATTGTTGTATGAAGTTGTTGTCCCCTCATCCTGACCATATATATACAACAATTTTGAAAACAAAAATTGGAGCGGGCCAATATATAACGTAGAAGTTTTGGAATAGGATCGTTTTCGTCGAGGATGGCTCTATGGTGAGGAGATCATCTTCACAAAAATTCAAATCATTCCGATATTGATAGACTGGTTTAGAAGTTGAAGAATTATGGACAGTCTATTTTTACCGTTAGCTTGAAAATTGCATTCGATGGGGTTAGAAATTTCAGAATGGACTGATTTTATGTAAGAGTGATCTATATGGTGAGTTGATTACCCTCACCAAGAATCAGCCATTGATTCATCTTCTAAGTGGGTACGCAAAAATTGTTGACCCCTGATCCTGACCCATATAGTATGCTGAACATTCAACCTTCAGTTTAAAAAAGAAAGAAATCATACCTAGTTCGGAAGCAGCCATCCTTATGTAGAGATCTTGCCCATTATTAGAGTAATCTCTAATATCAATCAGATCCCCAAACCAGAGCAAACATCCACTGCCTGCTCCCCTAATGTCCGAATTGGCATAACCAGTACAAGAACAGCTCTTCAAGCACGTCTCCCCACATTCCTCAAGGCTCATGCTCTTGTTGACCCAGGAATGTAACGTATCCGGCAATTTCACCCGTGCATACTTTATAAACACATCTCCTTTCCCACAATCCAGTGGGGTTCTCCGAATGCACCCATCTGTAAAATCCACCAATCTCCAATCCCGTTGCGATTTTGGTACGAATCCCTTCAAACACGCACATACTGGCGAGTCACCGATGTTACAAGAACCATAAGGGCCGCACAAGGCATAATCGTCACAGTAGTCTACCTGAGCCGTATGGAAAAGGACCCACCCGTGGCTCCGATCAATCCATGTGAAGCGTTCAACTAAGCCGGACTGATTCAATACCACTCTTGAAACAATGGAGTCATTGAGGAGTTTGTAAGTGTAATATACCTCGTCCTGATTAGAAATAAAATTATATTGGTAAATCGGGTTCGGCTTCAGTTCAGGAGTGCCAGTAAATCGAAGACCATTCCATGGCCCGTCTCTAAACTTCACCTTTCCTCCCTTCCATAGGATTGCTTGAGGAAACCCACGGGTATCTATCCCGTGTGAATATTCACCAGGAGATGGATCGTCTGTGCTCTTCCACGACGACAGAGACCAATTCAGACCGGTTTTTAAGTTCCGTCCAAGCTTCATTCCGGGTAGTAACGTATCACATGGATAATCAAAGCTCTGCCACAGGAAATTATTCGAATTATCATCATTTTCATCTTTCACTACAAGATTTCCTGACTCCATGAGCTGAGCAACTGGATTCTGTGCTGCTCTCAAAGAATTAGACGACCAAATAGCACTCTCCGTTCGATTGAGAAGGACAAGATCTCCTTTATCGTCCATCTTTAAAACTCCGTATGAATCAGTGAGGGGACTTTCTCTGTTTGCAACCCATACCACTGTTCCATTTGATATTTTCTTGTACCATATTCCCAAGTATCGGTTCTTGGAATTACCAGGACTGAAGAATCCTAGTTCGAACCTTCCACCTGCTGAAACTAGAGTCTGACCATCACTGATAGACTGAGCTGGAGTTATGGTATCCCCTGCGATGGAGATTCCAAAGAAGGGAAATGTAGAGATGAAGAAGACAAGAAAATAAAAGACCTCCATTGATCTTTCTCTGGCTTCTCTTCATACTATATTTCTATTGTTCAATTACTTGAGTTATAGGGTACACAAGTAATGATCGACCCGGAAGTCCGTTCTCTCACTCTCATGGCTCTATCAGGTGGACATGATAGTTCGACAATTACTATATTCCGGTGTCCTACAGATACACATGATTAATATGATCAATAATCTGGATCATCCATTCGATGATACTCTCTCCACACTGAATGTGTGCTCAAATGATCAGATCATTAGAACCATCAGATCAATAGATTCTCCTCTAATAACCAGTGTTAATTACTGTTGAAACTTCAGAGGTAAGACTACAACTGCTCAAAGGTATTTTTTGTCGTCCATCCACGACTTTGATCTTTAGACCATGTATCAAAATTGATAGGTGGTCCATCAATTGGATGACATGTAACCTTGATATCTAGATTTCTTTAGGTTGGTTCTCTAATATGGGAACTACGAACTACAAACTAAATACGAAATTTTTTTGTTTCTTTTCTTTCTAGGATGGGTGGTCTTCTCATCCTGACCCCGACATTTCCTTGCTGCCATTGTCATTACGGCATCAGGATTCTTGATGCTGAAAATGAGCGTTGGTCTTCATTATTGGCATTGTGGGTCTTTGATTTGTTTCTCCTGGGGTCATAGCCAGCTCCCTCCTTCAAGTTCTTCAAAGTGCAATGTTCACCCCTCTTCAAGTTCAAAGTGCTTGATTTATTTGTAAAGGTACCCCGGCCCAAGGATAACCTAGCGAATGGATACTGTTTTAAGTATATAATAATGTTTTTTTATTTTGTGGGGTTTTCAGTGGGTTCCACCAATCAGGAAGTCCCATTCATACATGACAGGTGGGGCTGACAATACTTTTGGAATATCCTCCTGTCAAATCATTTTGCCCCCACCTTACCATATATATTTGGCATTCCCTAATTGGCGAAATTAATTTTGACACAAAAAATCCAAACTTCAAAACAATTTCCCACTCTCATACATCCTAGCAAATTTGGATTTTTTTTTTTTTACTCGGCTCAACTGAGTTTTGAGTCAATTGGGCAAGTAGTACTAATCATGTCACTAGTCCGATTCAACCCAAAATCACATCCAATTGAGATTATGCATTCGAGTTTCAATTCTACGCGCCAAGTTTTAAAACTGTGTCATGTACGCTCCAAATTTTGGATCCATGACCTGACCCAAGATCCATAGAACAACCTCAGTATTCATGGGTCGTCTGACCCACAATCCATGGATCGACCCAAAAAAAAACCCTGAGATTAGGACATGAGGGATAAAGTGAAAATATGTGTCAAACCACATATGACAAGCCGTTTAAAACTTCAACATAATGATCTAAGGATGATTTTAGTCTTTTATTGTAGAAGCTTGTACGTCCTGTTGTTTTTAAGGTGTACGTATATCTAAAAAATCATATACTTGAGGGGTTGGTGTCGCACATAGCACCGAATCATAATCATGGGTGCCCATGTATCTTCAAGAGATAAATCATGATAACAAAAGATGAGAAAGCATAAAGAATAAATGGGATCTCAAAACTCCTAATTTAATCTAAAATGATTTTCAAAATTAAATTAAAAATAATTATGGATCTAAATAAAGCAAATATGAACATATTGTTCATGTATTAAAATCATGGGTGAAATTTTAAAAGCATTTAATGAACTATATATTTTTAAAAATAACTACAGAAGTAACAGGGGATGAGAGAAACCCTACCTTATCGCTTCAAAAAAATCAGATTTGATGTTGGTTGCCACAACTAGGGCAAGATGGAGGCACTAAGGTGCTAATTTTTATGTGTTAAATGTGTGCACATGAAAGGAAAAGAGGGCAGCCACATGTGGAGGAAGATGGAAATCAAATCTAGGGTTTATTGAAGATCAATAAAGGGAAAATGGGGTAATGTATGGGCCGCTCTTTGAGGAGCCAAAGTTGGTAAAAAATAATATATTACACAATGGGAGGATCGGCCCCTAAAGGAAGCTAAATAGGTTTGGGGTTTGGGACAAGTCCTAATGGGACTGGGACAAACACCCAAAGTCCTAATAGGATTTGAGAAGACAAAGGGAGGAAAAATAATGAAAATAAAGGAACAAAAGGGGAGGGGTGTACAGCCATGGAGAATGAAGCCTTGCTCCCAAGATTAGTTTACTTAATAATTAAGACATATTTTAATTAATTAAGGTAAATCTTCTGTGGCATGCAAATCATCATAAATTGATTAATTATAACAATTAGGTCAATTAAATATGTCGTAAATAATAATCTAAGTTGCAGGCCAGGTGTTTGACACACACACATTAGCTAACACTAAAATGTTTGCACTGGGTATTATACGCACACACACATACACATTTATGAATTAAAAAACATAGTATAAAACATGTAAAAATAAAAATAAATACAAGAATATAAATCCACACACATAGGCCTCAAAACGGCCTAAAATTAATGGGCCTCACCAAACCCATGTGTAAAAACCCTGAAAAAATAAAAATTATCAGAAGTTCCCAACACTTCCCAAATATGTTCTAATTGCTAGATAATATTAATTAAAGTCAATCTGTAAGGCAAAAAAAGATAAAAATCTCCCTTAAAATATTATGGTTTAGTCTCTAAGAATGTACATGAAAATAATTAAGCATATACGAAATGCTCCTTTATCGAGCCTCTAACAATGTAACAGTCATCTCATTTATGGTACTTGATTCTTGCTTAGTCGACGAAGAATTTGTCTCAACGGAATTCCTTTCTGTAAAGAAACCAGGCTGGTTGGGCTGGGGCAATGTTGCAATTTCACTTCCCAACATCGAAACCACAGATGACATGCTTGGACGGTCCTCTGGGCATTGTTGCACGCATAAAAGACCCACGTTGATACATCTCAACACTTGAGACAGAGTGCATGAATCCCGTAATGATGCATCAATCAACTCTAAAGGCTTGCTTTCTTTCCATAGCGTCCATGCCTAAATCATTAATTTTACTTGTTATTAAGGAACTACAAGTGTGGACTTGATACTTAAGGTTGAAACTGTTAGTTCTAAGCAAGCATATATGCCATTGTAAGAAGTTTTTGGTATAGCATTTTCTATGTAGAGCGTGTGGACCCAGTTAGGCGCCACCATCCCTACATTGTAGAGTGCAACCCAAGTAATTTGACAGCAGAATATTCTCATTTGCCATGTATAGATGGAAACTGATTGGGTCTGTAGCTCATGGCAATGCCTACCTTTTGGCAACCACACGTCTGAGTTAGCATTCCTTTATTGAAGTTTAACATAAGAATATAGAAAACTTACATGTCCAAGAAGGTTTAGGTGGTGGTCTGGATGATTAAATCCTCTGTTTTTCTTTCCGCTCACTATCTCTAGCACTAAAACGCCAAAGCTAAAGACATCAGATTTTACTGAGAAGAACCCGTCTATCGCATACTCTGGGGACATATAACCACTGCATGATATCATTGAAAAGAAAACATTCAGAAGTGATGATAATAGATTTCCAAAACATCGCATATGTTGTTGTGCTTACTATGTTCCAACAATTCTACTTGTATTTGCTTCAGTCTGATCTCCTCCAAATATTCTCGCTAAACCGAAATCTGAAATTTTTGGGTTCATCTCATTATCTAGTAAAATATTGCTAGTTTTGAGATCTCTGTGGATGATTCTCAATCTGGAATCTTGATGAAGATAAAGAAGCCCACGAGCAGTTCCGACAATAATGTTGTAGCGCTTTTGCCAATCTAACAGTATGCTTTTTGTTTGATCTAGGACAATTTTTTTTGGCATCAAAATTAGTTCATGCTTCCATTTTGTTTATCTCGGATGAAATAAGAAAAACTTTAGAGCTAGTCGAATTAACGTAGCACAAGCAATCTAGTTATCATGAATCAGGTATTGAAAGAGTCAAACCGAAAATAAAAAAGTCCAAGCTTTTGTTTGGCATGTACTCATAGATCAACATCTTCTCTTCTCCTTGAATGCAACAACCGAGAAGCTTGACAAGATTCCGGTGTTGAAGTTTGGCAATTAATATAACCTCATTCTTGAACTCATTGAGTCCTTGGCAAGAATTCTTGGAAAGCCTCTTCACAGCTATTTCTTGTCCCTCTGCTAGTGTACCCTAGAGGTATACATCCAAACAATTATCATAATTATTTCACAAGAAAGGGAGTTTTTTCATTTTTTTATGATCACTGTAGTTCTATATTGGAATGATACCTTGTAAACAGGACCAAAACCACCCTCTCCAAGCTTATTTTCTAAAGAGAAGTTATTGGTGGCAGTAGATATTGTAACCAAATCAAACAAGGGTAACTCCAGATTCTCATTTGGGCCTTCATTAGTGTAAAATCTGTCTTGTTTGTCTCCCATTTTACCTGCAACCATAAATTAATACAACCTATAAACAATGTACCCGTACCATCCAATTCACACTATGAAATTTTCACGTGCACTGTAATGTATTTATAGATCATAGAAATAGTCAACAAGATGGGAAAATAAATCATCCATTAATTTTTAATGAGGACAATCTATGGTCTGCCTACTATAACCTTATAGACTGTAATGTGCTCTATGAATGCAAAGAAGCATGACCTCATGTTAGCACTTAAAGGGCAAAGTTTTTCTCATGTTTCCTTAGTTGGGATCCATCGAATGGTAGGTCTGTCCGACCTCCCTAGAAAGGTTCATAAAGACAAGAGCATAGATGAGTAGATGTACCTTCTTTCTTTGTCTTACTCTTCTTCCAAAATTGGCAGAACAGGCCAAAGAAAAGCATCGCAGAGACTAGAAGTACGCCCAAGACAATTAGCAGCACACGTTTCTTGTTACTGGAATCACCATTTAAATGATCTGAAACGTAAAAGTATTTAGTTCAAAGATCATGAATTGAGTCAATCATATCAATCACAAAATGAAATGGAAAAAAAACAAAAGAAAGTAGAGGAATTCTAGCCCCTATGGCGGATTGGGTTCAACAGTTTTTAGGGGAAGAAGCATCTACACCCATTAAATAAAATCCTTCTCATCTAACCCTTTCGCTTATACCGCACTCCTCCTCCACCTTACCTCACCTCACCATCGGTCAGCATCCTCTAAGAGTGTGACACATGGCTCATATGGTCAGCAAAGTTCTACTTAACTTTTCTCTATGTGGCGGTACCACTACTCACTCGCAATACTGGTTGTAATTTGCAATCAATCTTGGAGTGACGATAGATAAAATGGACAGTTATTAATTAAGCGGGAGAGGGAGTTTTTTTTTCTTTTGGCGTGTGAAACAGCCAAACGCCATACGGTTAAGCGTCTCACTATTTGAAACGCCTAACCGTTCGACGTCTAGATTTACCAAACGCCTAACAGTTAAGCGTCTCAAATGTTGAGATGCCATACCGTATAGCGTTTAGTTGTTTCAGATGCCATACAGTATGCCGTTTATCCTAGGAGGGCAATTCAGCTATTAAAAAAAACTAGGAATCAATAGCCCGTGCTTAGCACGGGCACAGTAAAATGAATGTTTTTTTTTTTTTGTATATACAATTATATCTTATTTTGACACTTATATAATGTTAAAAAAATAATTATTATTGTGTTAATGGTACATGCGTGTGGACTATACCTATTCAAACTTTTACGTTCACCTCACCTATTAAAAATAAGACATTTTATGATTTTTGTGATATATATCACTTCTATAATTTGGTGATATATAGATATAGATTTGTCGAACATTTAGTTTAGGCATCTTAACCCTAACATCTAGTGACACATGTCAGAGAGGACATGGGCACTTTAAAGAACCAGTGCGCATCTCCCTTAAAACGCAATGTTACACAATTTTTAGAGATCAATGATGAATCGCATTCCAATAGCACTCTATTTCTCTCTGAGAACCAATATTAGGCTAATGTGGTTTTCAAGTTACACGGTAAAAATCGACGGTCCATAATTCTTCAACTTCTAAACCAGTCTATGAATTTCAAAATGATTTGAAATTTTGTGAGGATGATCTCCTCACCATATAGATCATCTTCACCAAAAATCAGCCATTGATTCATCTCCTATGATGGTACACCAAGGTGTTGGTCAAAAATGTTGGTCACCGAACCCGACCCATGTTAAAGAGGTTCAATGGTATTTTTGAAAAAAATAGTAACCTCGCCACCTCAGTAGTGCTATGGTGGGTTTTGGAGTATTAATGAAGATGGTTTAAATAGAGTAAATATTTGGGAAGAAAGAGGTTGGAAGAGTAAAGGTTTTTGTTGAGATAAAGTCTAAAATACCCTTGTAGTTTAGTAACATTAAAGCAAGTGTGAAGGGGTTATTTTTGAAAAAACTAAAAAGAGGGTATATTTGGAAAAATCGATGGAAAAAAGATGGAGAGAACGCCACCTCAGCAGTGCCGAGCTTTAGTATAGATAATAGATTTGGGCATATGCCAAACGGTTTGGCGTCCTAGGTTCATTTCAACAATTTTACAAAACTTTGTTTTGTGGGAAAATTTTCGAAACGAAATCAAGTTTCAGGGTGTTTTCTTTCCAAAAACAACCGTATGTTTTGAAATTTGTCAAAACAAACCTAGGACGCCGAACTGTTTAGCTTATTCTCATTAAACTTTAAAATGGCCGAATTGCCCTCTTCAAACAATACGCCAAACGGTTTGGCGTACGTTGTTATAAGACACTATACAGTATGGTATATCATTTTGTGAACCACCAAACGGTTTGGCGGTTCACAAAATGACATGATATACTGTTAGGCAATTATTTTTTACTGTGTTAACTTGAAACCCACGTTTGATGATGTTAGAAATTTCAGAATAGGTGATCTATACGGTGAGGAGATCATCCTCACCAAAAATCAGCCATTGATTTATCTTCCATGTGGGTACACCAAAATTGTGTGAAAAAATTTCAAATTGCTGTCAAATGCCATACTGTTTGGCGACAGTTATTAACAGTCGCTAAACCGTTCGATGTTGGCTAATAAATGTCGCCAACTTTTAATAGCCAACGCCGAACAATTTGATGACGTTTGATAGCCGACGCCAAACAGTATGCTGTCTGACAAAAATTTGACATTTTTTTTTCAAGCAACGGGACAAGGGCAAATTTGCCATTAAAATGTTTTCTCGAGCATACGCCAAACGGTTTGGCATCATAAGTTTGTTTTGACAAATTTCAAAAAATACGGTTCTTTTTGAAAAATACCCTTTGGGTTCGTTTCGAAAATTTTTCGCTGTTTTGTTTTGAAAAATAGGCTTAAATTTAAGTTGGTTTCTAATATGTTCCGTATTTTCTTTACAAAGATGTTAAAAAAGTGGATACATAGTCCTGGAGTCCAGTTTTGAAGGAAAATCCTCAAAGACATCTCTTTACCATTATATACACCTTCAAAGTGTTGACAAGTGACTCTAAGGGAGGGAAGACTATTACCAGAAAGTTTTTCACGAGGGTCCATTCTTCAAGCATGAAGGAAGTCCTCTTAAAATCAGCCACGTGTACAACAAGACAATTAATTTTGGTCGTATTTAATTTTGCCAGTGACCTTCGAGAGAACTTCCTTCTAATTTGATGGAAGAAGGAAGAAGCTTTCAGCCAGAAATTTCTCGTCGTTCACATCGTAATTTTATAGCCCCTGAACTATCTAGAGGTGTAAACAGGCCTGCCTGTGAGAAGTTTTTATTTACGAAAAATTTTCAAAACAAACCAAGTTTAAGAGTATTTTCCAAAAAGAACCGTATTTTTTGAAATTTGTCAAAACAAACCTATGACGCCAAACCGTTTGGTGAATGCTCAAGAAAAGGTTTTAATGGCAGATTTGCCATTGTCCTGTCACCTGATGGTTTGGCGTATGTTATTATCCGTCGCTAAACTATTTGGTGTCGGCTATTAAAACTCGCCAAACTGTTCGGCGTATCATAATAAATGTCGCCATACCGGCGACTTTTAATAGCCGACGTCGAACAGTTTGGTGACAGTTAATAACCGTCGCCAATAGTATGGCGTCTGACAGCAATTCGACCTTTTTTCACACACAATTTTGACATAGAAGATAAATCAATGGCTGATTTTTGTGAGGATGATCTCCTTACCGTATAGAGTACCCCTACAAAAAATCAACCTATTCTGAAATTTCTAACATCATCAAACGTGGGTTTCAAGTTAACACGATAAAAAATAAACGCCTGACAGTATGGCGTATCATTTTGTGAACCGCCAAACAGTTTGGCGGTTCACAAAATGATACGCTGTACTATGTGGCGTCTTATAACAACATACGCCAAACCGTTTGGCGTATCGTTTGAAGAGGACAATTCGGCTATTTTAAAGTTTCGTGAGAATCCGCCAAACGGTTCGGCATCCTAGGTTTGTTTTGATAAATTTCGAAAAATACGGTTCTTTTTGAAAAATACCCTTAAACTTGGGTTCGTTTAAAAAATTATCCGTTTTCTTTAAGCCTAAATTTGAATTGTATAAGACCGGATAGGGCTCGGACTTATTCAATATTTGCCTAAAGTCCGGCGCAAGCCTGGCCCATTTAGACCCTAGGGCTAGGAGTGTAAATGGGCTGGACCTGGGTCTGACTGTTGGTAAATTTTGTATAAGCCTGAGCTCAACTCCGTTCAGGCCCCAAACCTTACACCCCCTACCTAGAGCTACTCATAACACTGTACACATGTCCCACTAACATTTTATTGGATAGAAAATGTGTTCAGTTGCTGTGGTAGTCTGGTTCCTCTGACTTTTGGCTATACCACATTCAAGAGATGATCAGGACTGTCTTAATACAAGTTGAAGCTTAAGGCAAAAATCCAAATTTAGATTTATTTTATTTAAAGGATCGGGCTCAGGGGACTCCATTTTTCTGACCCCTCTTGGGAGTCGTGTTCTGAGCCTAAGCCTTATTTTAAATATTAATATAAATTATAATTAATTATAAAAATTAGTCATTTTTCTCTTATATTACAATGATACAAAAAAAAAATCACATCAGTCAAAGCCCCCACAAATCCTCTGTTTCTTGTATTTTAGTCTTAATACCCCCTAAAAAAATCAGCCAAAGGCCCTTTAACGGAGTGCACATGCGATGCACGTGATCTGAATAAGACTTTGATGACAGGGTGCAATAGGAGCCACGTGGCCAAACATCCATACGGTCAGAGTCCTCTAAGAGTGTTCCACGTGGCTCATATTGTGCCCAGTCATCGCCTGTCATCAAATTTTTATTCGTTTGAGCTGGCCTGGGAGATGATCCGCAAATTGAATGGTCAAGAATCTAGATTCAGGAGGAGCTGAATGGGGCTGTGAGAGCATATGCTTCACTCCGATGTATATATATTTTTTTTGATAAGCAACTTCAAATCAATCATATTGAATCCTGAGCATTCAACCTTCAGTTTAACAAAGGAAAAAAACATACCTAGATCTGAAGTAGCGATCCTTATGTAGAGCTCTTGCCCATTATTAGGGTAGTCTCTAATATCAATGAGATCCCCAAACCAGAGCAAGCAGCCACTGCCTTCTCCCCTAATGTCCGAATTGGCATAAGCAGTACAAGAACAATTCTTCAAGCACATCTCCTTACATTCCGTAAGGCTCATGCTTTTGTTAACCCAGGAACCCGACGTGTCTGGCAATTTCACCCCAGTAAACCTTAGAAACCCGTCTCCGTTTCGGCAATCCAAAGGTGTTCTCCGAATGCACCCATCTGACCAATCCACCACATTCCAATTTTCTGGGGATTTGGGTACGAATCCCTTCAAACACTCACATACCGGCGAGTTGTCGATGTTACAAGAACCATATGCGCCACACACGGCATAATTGTCACAGTTGTCTATCTGAAGCGTCAGGAAAAGGTTCCACCCGTGGCTCCGATCGATCCATGTGTAGCGTTGTACTGAGCTGGACTGATTCAATACCAACCTCGAAACAACAGAGTCGAGGAGTTTGAAAGTGTAATATACCTCGTCCTGATTAGAGATAAAATTGAATTGGTAAATCGGGTTCGGCTTCATTCCAGGAAGGCCAGTAAATCGAAGACCATTCCATGGCCCGGCTCGATACTGCACAGACCCTCCCTTCCATAAGATTAATTGAGGAAACCCGTTGATATCTATCCTGTATGAATATTCACCAGAAGAAGGATCGTCTATGCTCTTCCACGACGACATAAACCGATTCAGACCAGTTTTTAAGTTCCACCCTAGCTTCATGTCTGGTAGTAACGTATCGCCTATATAATCAAAGCTCTGCCACAGGAAGTTATCGGGATTATCGTCGTTTTCGTCTTTCACAACAAGATTTCCAGATTCCAAGAGCTGAGCAACTGGATTCTGAGCTGTCCTCGATGAATTAGATGACCAAACAGCCTTCTCCGTTCGATTAAGAAGGACAAGATTTCCATTTTCGCCCATCTTTAAAACTCCATATGAATCGGGAATCGAGCTTTCTCTGTTTGCAACCCATACCACTGTTCCCGTTGATATTTTCTTGTACCATATTCCTAAGTATCGGTTCTTGGAATTACCGGGACTGAAGAATCCTAGTTCAAAGCTTCCACCTGCTGAAACTAGAGTCTGACTATCATTGATAGACTGATTTGGAGTTATGGTGTCCCCTGAGATGGAGATTCTAAAGAAGGAGAATATAGAGAAGCAGAAAGTAAGAAAAGAAAGAACCTCCATTGATCTTTTACTTTCTTCTCGTTAAGAGTATATTTCTTTTGTTCAAAGACTTCGATTTATAACCTTATAGGGCACACAGAAGCAAAGACGGCCGGAAGTCTGTTCTCTCACTTGACCATTACTATATTCCTGTGTTCCACAGATACACATGATGAATATGACCAATAATCTGGATCGCCCATTAAATGTTACTCTCTTAGTCAATACTGAATGTCTGCTCAAATGAACAGATCATTAGGACCGTCGTATCAATAGACTCTCCTTTAATAACCAGTGTTCATAACTGTTGAATCTTCAAAGGTAGACTTCTGTTCAACGGTATTTTTTATGGGTCGGCTCGGGGGACCCCATTTTGGCGTACCCACGTAGAAGATGAATCAATGGCTGCTTTTTGGTGAGGATGGTCTCTATGGTGAGGAGATCATCCCCACAAAAATTCAAATTATTCCAATATATAGGCCGGTTTAGAAGTTGAGGAATTATGGACCGTCGATTTTTACTGTGTAACTTGAAAACCAGATTTGATAGTGTTAGAAATTTCAGAATGGGCGGATTTTTTGTTGGGGTGATCTATATGGTGAGGAGATCATCCTCACCAAAAATCAGCCATTGATTCATCTTGGGTACGCCAAAATAGGTGTCAAAAATGGGGGTCAAAAAAATGGGGGTCCCCCAAGCCCGACCCATTTTTTATAACCGTGATCATTACTGTTGAAAGTTGAAACTTCAAATATAGCCTTCTGTTCAACGGGCTTTTTGTCGTTCCACGACTTTGAAGTTTGGAGTTTGGACCATATGAGAAAGATTATGCAGAAGATTTGTGTAGATAACGTTGTCTTCTCATCCTGACCCCATCCTCCTTGCTGCCATTGTCTCTATACGGCATTAAGATTCTTGATGCTGAACATGAGTTGGGCGTCTAAAATGGCAGTGTGGGTCTTTGATTTGTTCCTCTCCTATGATCATCGCCAGCACCCCCCTTTCAAGTTCTCCAAAGTGTAATAATTCACCCCTCCATATTCCCCATCTCCATTTCAAATTCACCAACTTGTTGTCCACTTACCTTCTCTTCATGTGTGTGTGTGTGTGGGTGTGTGTGTGTGTGTGTGTGTGGGGGGGGGGGGGGGGGGGGGGGGGGGGGGGGGGTGGGGGGGGGGGGGTGTGGGGGGGGGGGGTGTGGGGGGGGGGGGGGGGGGGGGTACTAAGATGGGCAGAAGTACTTTCAGTTTTTGTAGTTCTAGGGTTATAGTATAAGGAGTGAAAAAAAAATTTTGATTAGTATAACAAATTTATTGAAAGAGCCTTTGAAGCTAAGGTGGCCTACCAAAAGCTAAAATATACAAAGCAAATGAAATACAACAATAAGGGCCTGTTCGGTATGTGAGAAAAAGAGTTCCGACGGTGAATATTTAGCCAGGCGAATATTATTTTGGTTAAATATTTGCTCATAGCAATATTTAACAATGTTTGGTACGTGTATGAGCTAGCTCACTTCAGCTTACTTCATTTTCTTTCAATTTGAGTGGGTCCCACATATCAAAGTAAGTCAAAAATAGGTTGGGCGAGTGCGGGAACCACATATTATGTCAAAGGATAAAAAAATATTCATTTTCATCTTTTTTATATATTAAAAAATTAATTTTTATTGAAAATAGTGATTTTTCGGCGAGAAAATAAAATTTTCTCACCAAGGCATAATCGACGTGAAAATATTTTCACAGGGGGGGGCGGGTGATCAAATGTTTTCCCACTGCGGAGGGCAAATATGTGGGCCCAGCTAAATATTCGCCTAGGGCGAGTGGCTGCCAAACACAGCCGGGCGAATATTAGCGCGGCTAAATATTTTATTTGCCCGCCGCGGTGCTTTACCAAACATGCCCTAAAGAGAACAAACCAAAACACCCGCCGCTGCCTCTCACCTCTAAAGTCTCTCGCGACTGACCAAATCAGCCCATTTAAATACTAAATCTTTGAAGAATATGCATTTTCCTTCCTCATACAACTTGATCTAGAAGTACACTAGTGCTTTGATCTCCACCACAAGTTGCTCCTCCTATAGGCTTTTACTCTCAAACACTATTATTCCTCTCCTCCACAAACCCCAAATGACCGCCAAAGGAGTCACTGCCCACATTCTTTTCCCTAGATGATCAAGAGCCTTTCCTTTCCATGCAAAAAATAGCTCTTTAATCGTCTTAGGAACTACCCAAATCACCCCAAACTCACTAAAGAATGTTGTCCAAATCATCTATATGTTGTTGCAATGTAAGAACAAATGATCCACTGATTCCCCACTTTGTGCGCATAGTGGACAATGATCCACAATTCTCAACTCTCTTCTAAATGGTGTCAATTAGATTTTATTTCAATGAAAGTAAAATTTACTAGAAGACTAATTGAACAATGGCGTGCCATTGAAGTAGTTCCATTAGAGCTAACTGGATATAACATAGAGGTTTGAATTAGCTGTCTAACTTTTGTGAGATGATGGTGAAATTGCCGCGCAACATATCTAGGTTTTCAGATTCAGGGAATGATTGAGATAAAATTTAGTAAATAGTCCTAACTCTTAACAACAAGCAATGCATCCTAGAAAAGAAGAAAAAAAAAGACCTTGTTTTACATTTCTTTGAAGCGCTTAAATGTTTGTTGTAGCTCTTTGTTCATTATGCTGTCCATAAATCCACAATCGAGCTAATAATGCCAGTGCAAAGTTGCTTATGGTTTAGTGTCAAAATAAGAAAGAAAGTTTCTCACATTTGCAATTATATGCCTTTCACCTTGGGCGCTGGTTCTGGATCAGCTGCTGTAATCCCATGTATCTCAAGAACATATCAAAGTAAAAGTTCCACCGTTTTGAGTTTTTCAACCATGTTTTCAATTTGCATCAATGTGCATATAATGGAAGCTCTTAATCGTCATTGCCGTCGCATGTAGATGTAGCCCTTAACAGTGAACCCACCTAAATTCTTTATGCAACTAGATCATGATCATGTTCTTATAATTGCTGGACTGCAATTCGTTTACTTGTCATGATCGTGATCTTATAATTGCTTGACCGCAATTCGTTGTAAGTTTACATCCACGGTTACATGTTCCATAATATCTTGTCTAAGGTTTTAAAACTCGTTGAGTGACTCGGGACTCAGCCGGGTCAACTGACTCAAATTCCTTTCAAGTTGACTTGGACTATTAACTCGTTTAGTACTACTCGCTGAGTCAACTCAAAAACTCAACCGTTTCAGTCAGGTCGAGTCGACTCGCACATTAAAAACTCCAAAAAAAATTCAGATAAATAGTATGGTCTAAGATTTTGATTTTGTAGTATGGTCTAAGATTTTGATTTTGCAATCCCTAGCATCAATTTTCTTTTTTATTAAGATTGCTTTCTTTTTTACTACATTTTTTACTGAGTTACATCAAATCCAAACTCACCATTCAAATCTTACGCTAAATGTTTTATTATTTTTGGAATTTTTGACATAAACCAATCCCCCCCACAATTTGAAAAACCCCCCTATGACTCGGTCCACAGTCATTTGACCAGGGTTGACCCGAGTTGACTATCAAATTTTTTATTAAATGGCAAAAATACCCTTGTCTTCAACCTTGGAACAAGGGTTTGGCAAAAACCCAAACCCCAAATCAAACGGCTGTGGTGGACGGCCAGCCAAGAGATTCCAATGGATTGGCCACCCATCACCGGTGACCAACCAACCGGAGTCTCATGGCCAGCCAGCCACCACTCCGGCAATAATTTAAAACCCAAGGTATAAAAAAAAAACAGCATAAAATTGTAGTTTAAAAATTTTCATTAACATAAATGAAAAACAAGACAAAGTAATTTATCTTTTAAGCTTTTGAGATGTAGATTTTGAAAAGATGGGTTCTCTCAATTTTAAAATATTCCTTCATAAGTTTTATCTATTTTTTGGGGGTTTTTTCTTCTCAATATTTGCTTAATTCATCAAAAAATCAAAAAAAAATCTCAAGTTTACGAGGTTTTAATTTTTATTTTTAATCTCCTCTTTTCATGTTTGATTTTGGGTTTGGGTTTTGGCCTAAACCCAAACCCTTGTTCTAAAGTTGAAGAGAAGGGCACTTTCGTCCTTTAATACAAAATTTGGTAGTCAACTCGGATCAACACTGGTCAAAGTCCTCGAGTCATCTGCAGCACACCTTAAAAGCCAGGTTCCCTCTTGCCTCCTAGTGAATGATTGAATTAGTGGGGACAGGGGGGGGGAGACCTCTCAGCCTCAAACGACAGTAGACCGAGTCATAGGCGGGTATGTCAGCTTTTTCAAATTGTGGGGGGTATGTCAAATTTTAAAGATAACATAGGGGGGCATGTCAAAAATTCTCTATTATTTTTATAATACTTACATTGAAAAACTCGGTTTTCCACGACTTTTCTTTCATTCTGTTTTTATAATCTTTTTACAAACATAGAATCTTGGGTAAAAAAGGCCCTGTACCTATATATATTGACTTGCCCCAAGTCCTCGAGTTGACTTGACTCTATGGACTATCGAGCCAAGTCAAGCCAAGTCGAGTTTTGAGTTCTAAAACACCGTCGAAGGAGTCGATTTCCTTCTCTACCGACGTTCTTGCATGTTTTCAGCTACTTTTGCGAATCAACCAATCTCTCATAAATGAGATATTTTCCTTAGGCACGAAGTGAACACAGACATTTATTTCACCTTTGAGTTACTAATCTCGTTAAAAACATGCTAAGTTGGTAAGGCTTGCGAGTGTTGGTAGCTAAAAACCAGCTTGCCTACCAAAAAACTAGTAATAATAATAATAAAAAGAAATTGACAGATTTTCCTCAAACCAGTTAAGGTGGCTTGGGCATGAAAACTCGAAAATGGCCTAAAACTAAAGAATTGAACTTTACAAGAGCAAAACCAGTACTAATGCACTTCATGCACATCAAATCAGTAACTTATATTGTAGTGATCTCGAGGTCTCACTAATATGCAACTCCGCATAAAAGCTAGCACTTCTATCGACCTTCAACCACAGTAATCGTTACCTCATTTATAGAACAAGATCTTGTCCTGCAATTAGCTGAGGCTTGATCTCTGAGAGTCTGCCTTATAATAAATGCAGGCTGTTTTGGTGGAGGAATAGTTATTTCGTTAACCAACATGAAAACAACAGTTGACATTGTTGGTCTCTCTGTTGCACTTTCTTGCACACACAAGAGCCCAACTTGGATGCATCTCAACACTTCATGAGCTGGACATGAGTTGCTCATCAATGAGTCAGCTAATTCCAAACCTTTGTCTTTTCTCCATAGGTCCCATGCCTGAAACAGATTTGTAACATAATCTTATTGAATATAAAAGAAGATGATAATGCAGATATAAAATGAAATATATATATATATATATATAGTTGTTTCACTTACATGTCCAATCAAATTCAAGGCGGGATCCTTATGATAGTAATCACTATTCTGTTTGCCGCTAATGATCTCCAACAGTAAGACCCCAAAGCTAAAGACATCTGATTTTACTGAGAACAAGCCAGCCAAGGCATACTCTGGAGACATATAACCACTGAATGCCATTGTAAGAGAAAACTGTCAAGGTTCATGGAAGTGGTTATAATCTTTGTATGTGCAAGATATAGAATGCCTTTTGCAAGTAGGAGATTCCATCCAGGGTAACTCCACTAAAAATCAATCAATTGGATGATTATAACAGTGGACTTATCACATTCTTGTGTATGTTAAAAAGAAAATCACAGTCCACAAATGTCTATAGATCAGGTGATTACGATAAGAATACTAAAATATAATTTATAAAACTCAGACAACAAATCGTCCAATCTATAGTGTGTATGGTACTTACTATGTCCCAACCACTCTCTTTGTATTTGCATGGGTTTGGTTTCCTCCAAATATTCTGGCCATACCAAAATCTGAAATTTTGGGGTTCAGCTTCGCATCTAAAAGAACATTGCTGGCTTTCAAGTCCCTAAGAATAATTCTTAGTCTGGAATCTTGATGGAGGTAAAGGACGCCTCGAGCAATCCCAACAATAATTTCAAAGCGCTTTCTCCAATCCAAAAGTCCTCTTCGAGTTTGATCTGCTCTAAAACCAATTTATATAAATCAAACAGAGTTCTAGCCTTGTAACTGCATTGCATTTGAATCATACAGCTCAGGAATCAAGCACCCAACATGTATACAAAAAGGGATGTTTTCTTCTATCGGTTTTTCATTTAACTCTCAAACAGAAAAAACAGGACAGAATACACTCATTTGTATACATGATTGGCAATCAAAACCCGTCTGTATGGATTCTGATACAAACATGGCTTGATGATATAATTTCCTTTTACTTAGTACAAAAACTTAAACTATATTTGTGCAAACAATGCTAGAGGAGCCAAACCGAAAATAAAGAAGTCCAAGCTTTTGTTTGGCATGTATTCATAGATCAACATCTTCTCATCTCCTTGAACACAGCAGCCTAAGAGTCTGACAAGATTCCTATGCTGAAGTTTGGCAATCAACGTAACCTCATTTTTGAATTCTTCTATGCCTTGTCCTGAATTCTTTGAAAGTCTCTTCACTGCTATCTCCTGCCCATCAAGTAGCTGACCCTAAAAGTTGAAATGCAACATTTGTCAAATAGCTTGTAACTAATGAACAGATATGTTTTTAGAGGTTGAGCCTGCAGCTAATTTGCAAATGTTTGACAGCCTACTGGTATAATCCAAGCTTATTTAACCTCATCCTTCACCTTTGCGAATCCTTCAACTTGAACAAAAAAGGAAAATAGATTGCAGATTCATCAATCTTTGTGCCTATCTAACATATGGAAAGAGAGATACCCAGTAAACTAGGCCAAAACCACCTTGTCCAAGCTTAGAGGAGAAGTTATTTGTAGCAGCCGCTACGACACTTAGGGCAAAGAATGGCAATTCAATATTCGTCCTACTTTCCTCAAGCTCATTTGAACCTGGAGGGTTATTAAAACTTGACAAACGGGAGTCCAAATCAAATATTGGCATCTCACGCTCTTTCTCCTTCTTCATAAGTCCTGAATACAGAAACATAAAAAAGGGTCGATACAATGTTCTTTAGTATTGAACATTTTTAATCTCCTGTCGATCAAGTATGACAGTTTCACTTGACACATTGGGTGCAAGTTTAGAACATGAAGTTACATTGACCAATCAGGTCCTGTTTAACAACATTCTCTCTCTTAATGTGCTCTTTCCACAATTCTCTGCCCCAACCTAACTTGATGGCACATATAAAAATAAGAAAAAGGATTTCTTACCTTTGCTTTTTGCCTTCATCCACAAAGAGTAGCAACATGAAACACAGAGAAGCAGTCCAAAAACCAGAGAGACAAAGACTATCACTAGCATCCGCTTCTTACCACCAAAACCTTTTGAACTTCTACTGGCACTTGCAGCTAAAAGATAATAAGGTTAATTAATCCTTTAATTTGTAGAAAACAATGAAAATTGTGGATGTTGAGAATTTGATATAAATCACAAAAAGGAATAAAAAAAGAAAAAAAAAGGATATCCCCTTTGCATATGAACCCTCAGATTATTCATCCAGTGTTTGCTTCCAGTGTATTTACAGAAAACATGTAATACAGTGTGTTATTCACAAACAGTGTCAAAAATATAAGGGTTCCTAAATAAATTCGATGTAATTAATAGCACTTTCATGGGTGAGATTGGGACTTACCTAGCTCAATAGCATCAACACGCACATATATATCCTGTCCCCAATCAGAATACACTCTTATATCCATCAAATCCCCATACCAAGCCACACACCCACTCCCCCCTCCCTTAGTATCCGCACTTGAATATGCTGTGCAAGAACAGTTCCTCAGGCACTCATTCTCACATTCTATGAGACTCAAACTCATGTCAACTTGAGCTATCACAGTATCAGGCACCTTTACATTTACCAACTTCAGGAATCCATCTCCCTTTCCTCACTCTAAAATTCTCTTTCTCACGCACCCATCAGAGCCATCTCTCAAATACCAGTCCTCAGGGGACTTGGGTTCGAACCCTGGGAGACACTGACACTCTGTTCATTATTAGAATTACAACTACCGTACACGCCACACCGTCCATAAACATCACATCTGTCCCTTGGCGATGACCAGATAACATTCCATTGGCGATCATGATCAAGCCATATTGCCCGTTGAACTGAACCCAAGCCGTCCAACCCCGAGCCCTCCAACATGAATTTCAAGATAATTGAGGCATTGTTGAGACTGTACGCCATGAAAATCTCATTTTGGTTGTTCACAAAATGGAGGTTAATGAAGTATGCGAGTGTTATTTCTGGCACGCCGCTCAGTCCTTGACCAGTCCACGGACCGCTTCTCCAATACCGAGCTTTACCCTTGTTTAAAAAGAACTGAGGTGAACCTCGTGGGTCGATTCCAAACGTGAAGTCTCCATGTGCTGGGTCATCATGTGACTTCCAAGATGTTAGGAACCGGTTCACACCAGTTTTCCGGTTCAACCCAAGTTGCATTTTGGGAAGCACTATGTGAGTCGGATCTTCGAAGCTTTGCCATACAATCCTTTTGTCATTATCATGATTTTCTTCTCTTAAAACCAGATTTCCCGAATCTAAGAGCTGAGCACTCGAATTGTTTGTAAGAATTGAAACATTTGTTGACCAGAGAGTTGTGTTACGATTTCTGTCAAAGATCACAAGATTCCCGCTGTTGATCGTAAGAACCCCGGTGGAATCATTAATTGGGTTGTCTGTGTTTGCGACCCACACCACTGTTTGCTCTGGAACTTTGTTATACCATATTCCAACATAGCGATTTCTAGATTTGCCGGGGCTGAAGAATCCTAATGCGAAGTTTTCACCGGTGGAGACTAGGATTTCACCGTCTGTGATGGATTGGCTCGGAGTTATGGTGTCATTTCCTGTGCAAAATCGAAAAAGAAGGAATAGGAGAATCAATGCATTAAGAAACTTTCTTTCAGAAGCCATGACCTCAGATGCACTGATAGTCCAATGAGGTGGCTGCAACTGTATAAAGTTATAAACTATAAAGCAGACTGTTCAATTGGGGTGGGGGCAGCAATTTTGATATGCTTGCATACAAAAGTTGACCCGTGGCCAGGTAGTCCATGCCCCACCAACAAGATTTAACCATAGTTAAGCCCAACTTCATCTTTTTTTTTTCCTCCCCTTCCTTTTACCGTTTAACAGTAGCTGCAGAAACAAAAGTAAGCCATGAAAGGGATGATGGAAAACATTAGCAAAACATACACCCTTTCAGATTTCTTCCCACAGTTTGCATACAAAACATACCATAGAACAACAAACATTAAAATCCTTTGCTTCATCATTTCAGAGTTCTGAAAAGAGGGATTTGAGAGTTCAGCAATGCAATGCAGTTGTAACTCAGAGCAGAAAGAATGATTTCATTAAGCAGAACATGCAAAAACTCAACCGACCTGAATCTACTGATTCTTGATCATCATGTTTCTCGTCGTTGACATGGATGTTCCACTTGATTAGCGTCACAGACTTGGCAATCAGTCAGCCCAAGGGAAAGGGTTCATCAGTGGGGTCCACGAAAAAGAAAGGGAAGATAACCCTCTCCATCTCAAGCTTGAGACCTTGGATTTGTCCAATCAAATCTACAAATTATCAACGATATTTCAGAGATGCTGAACTGTCAAGCAGATAAAAACACCCAAACAATTTTTTGCAACTAGTTAAAAAGAAAAATTTAAAGCGGGAAGAGGTATAAATTTAAGAATTTAGAGTTAAACAGACAAAATTTTCTCCTTGTAGAGGAAAAGCCCTAATGGGTTCTTTGTCTTGTCCAACCCAAATACTTCTCTGAACTGAGAACTCTTCAGAGCAATCTTTAAAATATTTTCAAGAAGTAATTTTACGCTTCTCAACGGTCTTACCTTTCCCCACAGGAATTGGAACTAATAAGTGTTGAATGCTGCTGAAACTATCGGGTTAAACAGTAAGGAGGGGTTGTGGAAGAAAACAAGCGTTTAATCAGAACGATCGGGACAAATCTAGTCTGCAACCGTAAACATTGTATCCACCGTTGAATACTCTTGAAAAACGTGATTTTAATTTATAAAATATATTTTTCAAAACATTGAAATAACATATTTTTCAAGGACATCCAACAGTACTGACAATGTTTCCGTACTTTTAAGTCTGTAAACCAAGGTTTAAAGGAGAACGGACTGGGGCGTTACCGCTTAAACGGTCATTAAAACGGATTGAAACGGTCAGGGGCAACAATGGAAAAAAAGGGAAAAAACAGAATTAAACAGAATTAATCGGATTTTAACGGTTTTAACGATTTTAACAGAAAAAGTGGCACTGAAATTCAAATTTTGAAATTTGAAAAGTAAAAAAAAAAAAAAAAATTTAACGGATTTTAACGGAATTAAACGGTTTTAACGGCCGTTTTTTTCACAAAATTTTTCAAAATTAAACGGCTGTTTAAACGATTTTAAAGGCCGTTTAAAAAAAAAAATGGCCGTTTTTTTCAAAACCGATGAATCGTGTTTAAACGGTTTTAACAGAAACGGACTTGGGGCGTTACAGTTTAAACGGCAGTTAAAACCGTTTAAACGGCCGTTTTTAAAACCATGCTGTAAACATTGCAGACTAGATTAGTCGGAAGTGTCGGGCTCCAGGGACCGGCCTTTTACGACCAACTCCCGTTACAGGACACAATATGAACCACGTGGTATACTCTTAGAGGACTCTAACCGTATGGATGTTTGGCCAATCCCTAGTTGGACCTACAAACCAAAAATCAGCTTAATCTATGATTTCAAACCTTTGGATCTTTGTACTCAAATACTGCTCAAATTCACACAGTTGAGATCAACCCATGAAAATAAGTCCAATCCAAAGCCTAGAAATCACTAATCAGGCTTTCTTTTTGGTTTGTAAGTCCACCTAGGGATTGGCCAAACATCCATACGGTCAGATTCCTCTAAGAGTGTGCCACATAGCTCAAATTGTGTCTTGTACTGGGGGCCGGTCCCTGGAGCCCGACCCAATTAGGAACCGGATATTGGCATCTGCATTTTTAAAATTTTGACTTTTTAGGTACCTTAATCTTTATACAACTTATCTTTTTCCCTCAGTTACTGCGTTCACATCGGTGGGTGAACTCTTCTCGGGACGAAAAAATTTGATGATGGCCCCATCACCAACGTTGATGACAGACCTCAATGTGAGCCACGTGGTACACTATTAGAGACCACTGATTGTACGGATGTTTGGATCTAAATAGCCCAAATAATCCTCGAAATACATGGTTAAAAATAAGCCATGAAAAAGAATAATCCAATGAAAAGAAATTACTAATTCCAATGAATTTTGGTATGTAGGTCTACTTAAGGATGGGCCAACATCCATATGGTCAGTGATTTCTAAGAGTGAGCCACATGGCTCATAATATGATCCATTATCAAAGTGGATGTTTGCAAAAGTTAATTAAATATACTGTACATACCCCATTATTAAAAGAGTTTTAATCACATGCTCTAAGGGTCACAGATGTTATCATGTCGTACGGTGGTATCGTTTTGTCATTGGCCCAATAATGTTAAAATCCACGATTAAAAACAAACTATGAAAAAGATTCTAATCCAACTAGGGTTGCAACTCGAGTACGCGGGTTGGTTTAGTGTTGACGACCTTCTAGACTATGAACCCAAGCCCAACCCAACCCGAGCTTAGGTGTAGATTTCCCAGCCCTAGCCCAACATGATCGGGTTGGTCAATTTCTTTATTTTTTATTGGATGGAAATGTTGCTAAGTTTTTCTCATAATAAAATTGTTTATTGGTCAAAACAGTAACCGCTATGCTAGCTATTAAATAATAGCTCCATTTTCACATCCTGTTAAATAGGACCACATTAACAAAATACATATACTTTTATAATTGTTATATTTATAGGTTTATTCGTACAAGAATAACAAATTAAAAATTCTCCACATAATCTTGATTCCTCAAATGCAAAATTATTTTGTTTTCGGTTGCATATAGTAGTAACAATGTGCGGATGGTAAGTCAAGTTTACAGCAGAACATGACCTACACATTGGCCAAACTAGTGGCTTCAGCCAAGACTCAAAAGCACCTCTATCGTCAACAACCTAGCAATGAGCTTTTAAGTGCTCACCTTCTCAATTAGAAAAAAGTGTTCACCTCTCAATTACAAAAAATAAAAAATAAAAAGTGCTCACCTTCTCATTCCGAATTGAAGTCAAGCCATTAATTAATTGGTGCTGTGATACACCTCTTGCAGTTGCCTCCATGGATTTCTCTCAAGCATGTCTTTGATGATATGTATTTTACTAGTGGGTGCTCTGTGCCATCGGCACTCCTCGACCAGGAATTTGCCAAAATCGGGTGAGTGGCGGAGATCCACCGTCCATTTGGAGGAGGATTAGATCTATGCCCTTCTTTGTTGATGCTTATAAGAGGAGGTATAGGGAGACAACCAATGTGTTTTGTTATATAGAATAGTAAATGGCCATTTGCAAAAATTGGGTGCCTTCGGCACTCAAACGGTATAACAGACTGGGGCGTTACTGTTTTTTCCATTATAACGGTTGTTATACGGATTGTAACGCACATAGGGAGAAATGGAAAAATAACAAAAACAACAAAAAATAACGGTGTTGAAATTTAAATTTTGAATAAATTGAGGTCAAATGAGGCGGATTGAGTGGCTGAAATCTAACCGTCCACATTAGATCGATGGATTTGATCTCAACCACTCTTTATCTAACCGTCCACATTAGATGGATGGATAAGATAAGAGAACACAACTGAGTTGTCTTGATATATGCGTGGGTGGCACTTTCCGACAAAGTGTTTGTCAAAATCGAGTGGGAGTTAATCTCAGCCATCGATATGAAGCATAGTGGTCTCAGCCACTCATTATTGAAGCCATATAAGATAAGAGGGGCATAAGAAAACTATTAAATTTTTGTTAAATTCTATTTATTTTTTTTAATTTTTTATTTTCAAATTTTGAATTTCAGCACCACTTTTTTCCTTTAAAATCCTTTTTTTTCATTTTTGCCTCTGGCCGTTTCAATCCGTTTTAACTGTAACACCCCTCTCGTGGCATAAAAAGTAGGGCTCCTGAGCCTGACCCATGGGCTATATGTAAATCCAACCCATTTCATTCCTTATATGTAGGTAAATAGTAGGTGACCTGTGCCCACAGCACTTATCGACAAAGCGTTTGTCAAAATTAGGTGTGAGTGGCTGAGATCCACCGTCCATTTGGTGTGATAAGATCTCGGCCATCCTTTATGAAGCCGGATAAGAGGGGGAGACAACCGTCCTGTTTTGTTATATAGATATATAGTGTGTGTGCATTATATATAACGTTTACTCATGCTATTCTTATTAATATAATGACTAATGGATGTGGAGACCACATGCAGATGAGCTAAGAGCTGATTTTTGGTGATGATGTTCTTCTCAACATGGATATCAACTTCACCAAACATCAGCCCATTCCAATATTTGTAGCCTCATAAAAAGTAGATTGCAAGTTGAAAAACTTTGGACCGTCCAATTTCACCATTAAATTTAAGTCCATATTTGATAGGGTTAGAAGTTTTAGAAATTGCTGATTTTTAGTGAGAATGATCTCTATAGTGAGGAGATCACCCTCGCCAAAAATCATCCCTTAACTCATCTGCATGTGGGCCCCACGTACATTAGTAATCTATTAGAATAGCACGAGTCATTATATTCCATCCCTATATATATATATTGTGTGTGTATGTGTGTGAGTGTGTCGAGCTCAAGGTGGGTCGAGTTGGGCTGAAGCCTCAACCCTAGCCCAACCCCGATTTGATCGGGTTGTCAAAATCTAGGTCAGAGCCCAACCCAAGTACTGAAGGGGCAACCCAACGCTAGCCCAAGTCAGGTTGAGCCTCCATCAGGCTCAGGTTGAACCCACCCAAGTTGCAGCCATATATATATATATATAAGTCAAGCGGATAGAAATTACTAACCTGGATGAATTTTTGTATGTAGGTCCAACTAAAAACATCTTGGTGCTAGCTCAAACCAAAAGTCATGAGCTGCAGCTTGTTACATGGGGACCCATCTCCTATAAAATCATGTGGACCCGCCTATGAATGTATTGATTGACGGTCAATTCAACTCTGATTACGTTTTGAACGTGTGTTGGTTGGGACAAGAGCCTCTTGTCCGTTGCCTTATCATATGAATATGCAAACTTTAAAGAAGTCAAGCACTAATACTTTTTCCCAAGGAAATCTCCAAGGACATTGGCTGGAATGGCAAAATCTTCCTCCCTGACGCAACAAAAGTCAATGAAGAATGCATAAATTTCTACACTTGGACCGCTACGTATTGTCTTTGAAGGGCACCAAACAAAAGAAAAGTATTGCATGTTAGTGTGAAACGCTTGACTTATTCATATTCTGAGGCAATGGAGAAGAGGCTCTCGTGCAGATTCTCACAATTTTGGAGGTTGAAAGTGGCCGGAGCTTCGACTTCAAAACTTCAAATAGATCATTATGAACAATCATAAACATTGACAAATGGTCTAAGGTCTAAAAATTCAATGTAGATGTTTGAATAATTCGTTTCAAAATAGTATAGGTATTGGATTTTTAGAAAATAGTATGACCTATAGGCCTTGCAAAAATTACTAAGAACTTGTTTCTCAGCCAACATGAACCTACCATATATCTATGGAAACTAAAGTTATATAGATTATTAGAAAAATCGTTCAAGCAACAGCAAGTTGGGTTTTATTTACAGAAAATAGGGTAATTAAAGTCAAGTTAGAATTTATATATACAGTAAGGAAAATAGTTCTAACCAAGGTTTAAAGGAGGCCGTTTTAACGGTTAAATGGACTGGGGGCGTTACTGTTTATACAGTTTAAACGGCCGTTAAAACGGATTGAAACGGCCAGGGGCAAAAATAGAAAAAATTTTAATTAAACGGATTTTCATGGTTTTAACGATTTTAACGGAAAAAAACGGAAGAAATGGCGCTGCAATTCAAATTTTGAAATTTGAAAATAAAAAAAAAAATAGAATTTAACGGATTTTAATGGGAATTAAATGGATAATAACGGATTTAACGGCCTTTTTTTCACAAAAAAATTCAGAATTAAACGGCTGTTTAACCGATTTTAACGGCCGTTAACACAAAAAAAAAACGGCCGCTTTTTTCAAAATTGTTAAAACGTGTTTAAACGGTTTTAACGGAAACGGGCTTGGGGCGTTACTGTTTAAATGGCCGTTAAAACAGTTTAAACGGCTGTTTTTAAAACCATGGTTCTAACTTCTGTTAGTTAAAGTTTCATTATAAATTCATTTTAGTTAAATCTATTTTAAACCTGCCACATCAATTTTAGAACTAGACAAAAAAAAAAAAAAATACACATCATGGTATTTTGCTTAGATTTCTCATAGAAGACAATTTTTAGTAAAAATGGTGTAAACACATCCCTGTGACAGATTGCAGACAAAACCTCATCTAGACAATTTGAAGTAGAAAATTCATATCATGGGTTAGAACTATTTTTCTTACTGTAAAATCAAATCATGGGTTCGAAAGAAGACATTAAACCTTAGAACTTTCATATTCGAGAAAAACCAAACTACGTTGTGGGAAGGGGGAAGGGGGAAGGGTCCAATTTCAAAACAGAATAAGAAAACCCCGTTATTAACAAAAAATCCAAAAACTTAGAATCGCCCAAAGAAAATTCCAAAACATATACCAAACAAGGTCCAACTCTTATTAAATTGTACAAAACTAAGATTTATGAATTAGTGAACTAATGACTCAGATTTCGCTTGATTTCATTAGGCACGGACAAAGATATAGTCATTTTGTTAAAACTACACGTGAAATTCTAGGAGCAATAATAGCACATCCATAATTAAAATCCGAACGATCATAATCAATTTTATTCCAACACAACCGATTTATCATTAAAATAAAGCAATGAACACTAATGTGATAAAATAGCAAAAACTATAACCAAAATCCACCACTCTCAACCGGTAAACCAACCATCCTCATAACCAACATAATCCGAATACCATAAATGGATTTTGTGCTGATTAAGAATGACACATGAAGAATCGCTGTATCTTTCCCAGTGATTAACCAAATTCTCAAATTAAACAGATTATCCAAAAAAAAAAATCTCATATCAAGCGCTAATTGTTAAAAATTCACATCTCAAAAGGTCTTTGGATTTAAGGTTAGATATGGCCAGGTTAGAAGTGGGGGGACTAGATAGTTCAAAACCGAACTCGGGAAGACCTGAAACTGATAAGCCTTGCAAACCGAAGTGTATTATAGGTTCTAGTTCTTGGTATACTAGTACCCAGATTCTGATTCTGGAATCACTTGTTTTGGTTAAAAATGGGAACCATAGGAACCATCATACATAATAGGTTCCGGTTCTGGGCACATTGGTACCCAAACTGTAGTCAATCCATTGACATCCCTAGTTACAGAGCCCTTAATGTCTTGTCTAAGGAGTCGGTTTCGGTCTACCAATTTTCTTGCATGTTTTGTGCTACTTTTTGGGATCAACTTAAGGATGCGTTTATTTTTTATGAGCGCGTGCGCATTGGTGTCAATATGTGCAATTCCACAAAAAAACGTATATGTTTGGTTGTACCAATAGGCTCGACTCATAATACGCACTAGAGCCCTCAATGTGCGTCAAGGCACGAGTTGCAATACTCACCTCCGGATAATCAAAACATGCGCTAAATCGCATGTTACAACACGTACCGATGCACCATAAAAGCACACTTATGGTGCATTGAACGATGCATCACACTATATAAAATAAAGACTTAATGATATATATTTTATATTATAATATAATAATATAAATATAATATATTATAAAATAAATATATTAGATTTTCGCACACGTGACAGTTTGAAATGTGCATGTATAATTTTATATAATGCAATGCGATGTACTGAATTAAGTGCAATATCAACCATCATTTGAGCAAACAAATGCTCATAATTGATTTTCGTACGTGATTTGTTGAGTCTGTCCAAATATCATAGATCCGAAGTCACGTGCATTTAACTTACGTGATTTTGAAGTTCGTGCGTCCAAAAACACTCGTGAAAAAAATAAACAGAGCCTAAAGTCCCATAAATGACACATTTCCGTCACATTACACGGTAAGCACAAAGTGAACTATGTTTTTCACCTTTGTGTAACTGATCTCATTAAAAATATGCCTACATGGTGGCAACACCAACTATTTTGAAGGTCCCAGCTTGTTAAATTGGTAATGCTTGTGAGTGTTGATACCAGAGCCCTGAGTTTGAAACCCTTCACTCACTAACTACTAACCCACTAAAGAAACCAAGAAATTGACAAATGTCCCTCAAACCAATTAAGGTTGCTAGGGCATAAAAACCCTGCACTCGAAAATGCGCTAAAATTAAAGAATTGAACTTAGCAAGAGAAAAACCAATGCACTTCATGCAAATCATATAATAGTACCTTATATTGTATTAATCTCGAAGGAGTCTTTAATATGCAACTCCTTAAAAGAGCTAGCATCTCTATCGACCTTCGACCACAGTAATCGTTACCTTATTTATAGAACAAGATCTTTTCCTGGTAGTAGATGAGGCTTGATCCTTGAGAGTCTTCCTTAAACTAAATGCAGGCTGTTTCGGTGGAGGAATAGTTGTTCGTTAACCAACATGAAAACAACAGTTGACATTG
Source organism: Euptelea pleiosperma (assembly GCA_035048495.1). Classification (NCBI taxonomy): domain Eukaryota; kingdom Viridiplantae; phylum Streptophyta; class Magnoliopsida; order Ranunculales; family Eupteleaceae; genus Euptelea; species Euptelea pleiosperma. The sequence goes on from CM068545.1 coordinate 10,404,997, forward strand.
TTGGTCTATCTGTTGCACTTTCTTGCACACACAAGAGCCCAACTTGGATGCATCTCAACACTTCATGAGCAGGACATGAATTGCTCATTGATGAGTCAGCTAATTCCAAACCTTTGCCTTTTCTCCATAGGTCCCATGCCTGAAACACATTTGTAACATCATCTTGTTGAATATAAAAGAAAATGATAATGCAGATAAAATGTAAAAAGATATATATATATTTATTTTACTTACATGCCCAATCAAATTCAAGGTAGGATCCTCATGACAGTAATCGTTATTCTGTTTGCCGCTAATGATCTCTAACAGTAAGACCCCAAAGCTAAAGACATCCGATTTTACTGAGAACAAGCCAGCCAAGGCATACTCTGGAGACATATAACCACTGAATGCCATTGTAAGAGAAAAGTATTTAGGATTATTGAAGTAATTTTAATCTTTGTATGTGCACAATGTAGAACAACTTTTGCATCTTGTGTGTGCGAGTGTGGAAATGGGTAGTTCAACATAAGGTGCATGTGCAAAGGGGGACAATATATATTGATAAGTAGGATATTCCAACCAGGGTAATTCCACCAAAAATCAATATCTTGGATGATTATACCAGTGGATTTATCACATTCGTTTTTGTGCTAAAAAACAAAAAATGAAAAATAGTCCACAATTGTCTATAGATCAGATGATTATGATCAAAATACAATAACTATATTCTACAAAACTCAGACAAGATATCGTTTAATCTGTGGTGTATGTCAGTACTTACTATGTCCCAACAACTCTCTTCGTATTTGCTTGGGTTTGGTTCCATCCTAATATTCTGGATGTACCAAAATCTGAAATTTTGGGCTCCATCTGCGCATCTAACAGAACATTGCTGGCTTTCAAGTCCCTATGAATAATTCTTAGCCTGGAATCTTGATGGAGGTAAAGGATGCCTCGAGCAATCCCAACAATAATTTCAAAGCGCTTTATCCAATCCAAAAGTTTTCTTCGAGTTTGATCTGCTCTAAAACAAATTTATATAAATGAGTTTGCTAGCATTGCAACTGCATTATATTTGAATTCATAAAGCTAGCAAGTCAAGCACCCACCACATATACAAAAAGGGAGGTTTCTTTTATCAGTTTTCCATTTCACTCTCAAACAGAAAAACAGGATGAAATGGGCTCCTTTGTATATGTGATTGGCAATCATAATCCATCTGTATAGATTCCTATACAAACATGGCTGGACGATAGAACGCTTTAATTTTTTTTCTTTACTGATTAAAACTACATATTACAAAAACTGAAGTTTTATGTGTAAAGTGTAAACAATGCTAAAGGAGTCGAACCGAAAATAAAGGAATCCAAGCTTTTGTTTGGCATGTATTCATAGATCAACATCTTTTCTTCTCCTTGAATACAGCAACCTAAGAGCCTGATAAGATTCCTATGCTGAAGTTGGGCAATCAACATAACCTCATTTTTTAATTCTTCTATGCCTTGTCCTGAATTCTTTGAAAGTCTCTTCACTGCTATCTCCTGCCCATCAAGTAGCTGACCCTGAAAGTTGAAATCCAACCTTTGTCAATAGGTTGTAACTAAGGAACAGATACATTTTTTCAGAGGTTGAGTCTGCAGTGAACTGGTCAATGTTCGACCACCTACTAGTATGATCCTAGCTTAATCTCATTCTCCACCTTTGCCTATCCTTAACCTTGGGAAGAAAAAAAAGGAAAATAGAGTGCAAATTCATCAATCTTTGTGACCTATCTAATAAATGAAATGAGAGATTACCCTGTAAACTGGGCCAAAACCACCTTGTCCAAGCTTATTAATAGAGGAGAAGTTATCTGTAGCAGCTGCTACAACACCTAGATCGAAGAATGGGAGTTCAATCTTTGTCCTACTTTCTTCAAGTTCATATGAACCTGGAGGGTCTTTAGAATGCGGCAAACGGGAGTGCAAATTAAACATTAACTTTTCGCGGTCTCTCTCCTTCTTCATAAGGCCTGGATACAGGAACATAAAAAGAGTCAATACAATGTTCTGAGTAACTAAAAATTTTAATATCCTGACAACCAAGTAATGATATTTTCAGTACACATTGGGTGCAAGTATAAAATCTGAAGTAAATTGTAGCATGACCAATCACAGGGACTAAGACTATCACTAGCTAGCATCCGCCCAACCCAACTTGAGAAAGCAAATAAAATAAGAAAAAAGGATTTCTTTACCTTCCCTTTTTGCCTTCTTCAACAAGGAATAGTGACATGAGATCCAGAGAAGCAATCCGAAAACCACAGGGACTAAGACTATCACTAGCGTCCGCTTTTTACCACCAAAACCCTTTGAATTACTACTGGCACTTGCAGCTAAAAAGTCAATAAGATTTATTAAGCAAAATATAAGGGTTCCTAAAAAAATCCAAGAAAATTAGTAGCATTTTCATGGGTGAGATTTGGGGCTAAACCCAGGAACTAAACCACAAGATATGTAATATAACAACCAACACTAAAAAAACACACTTACCTAGCTCAATAGCATCAACACGAAAGTATAAATCCTGTCCCCAAGCAGAATACACTCTTATATCCATCAAGTCCCCATACCAAGTGACACACCCACTCCCCCCTCCCTTAGTACCCGCACTAGCATATGCCGTGCAAGAACAGTTCCGCAGGCACTCAATCTCACACTCTTTGATACTCAAACTCATGTCAACTTGAGCTATCACAGTATCGGGCACCTTTATATTTGCCAACTTCAGGAATCCATCTCCCTTTCCACACTCTAAAATTCTCTTTCTCACACACCCATCAGAGCCATCTCTCAAATACCAGTCCTCAGGAGATTTGGGTTCGAACCCTGGGAGACACACACACTCCTGTGCATTATTAGAATTACAGCTACCGTATGCACCGCACCGTCCATAAACATCACATCTGTCCCTTGGTGATGACCAGATAATATTCCATCGGCGATCATGATCAAGCCATATTGCCCGTTGGACTGAACCCGAGTCATCCAACATGAATTTCGAGATAATTGAGGCATTGCTGTGATTGTAAGCCATGGAAACTTCATTTTGCTGGTTATAAAAATGGAAGTTGATGAAGTATGCTAGTGTTGTCTCTGGCACACCGCTTAGTCCTCGACCAGTCCAAGGACCGGTTCTCCAATACCGAGCTGAACCGTTGTTTAAAAAGAACTGAGGTGAACCTCGTGGGTCGATCCCAAACGTGAAGCCTCCATGTGCTGGGTCATCATGTGACTTCCAAGATGTTAGGAACCGGTTCACACCAGTTTTCCGGTTCAACCCAAGTTTCATATTGGGAAGCACTATGTGAGTCGGATCTTCGAAGCTTTGCCATACAATCCTTTTGTCATTATCATGATTTTCTTCTCTTAAAACCAGATTTCCCGAATCTAAGAGCTGAGCACTCGAATTGTTTGTAAGAATTGAAACATTTGTTGACCAGAGAGTTGTGTTACGATTTCTGTCAAAGATCACAAGATTCCCGCTGTTGATGGTAAGACCCCCGGTGGAATCATTAATTGGGCTGCCTCTATTTGCGATCCACACTACTGTTTGCTCTGGAACTTTGTTATACCATATTCCGACATAGCGATTTCTAGAATTGCCAGGGCTGAAGAATCCTAATGCGAAGTTTTCACCGGTGGAGACGAGGATTTCACCATCTGTGATGGATTGGGTCGGAGTTATGGTGTCCTTTCCTGTGCAAAATCCAAAAAGAAGGAATAGAAGAATCGGTGCGTTAGGAAACCTTGTTTCAGAAGCCATGACCTCAGATGCACTGATAGCCCAATGTGGTGGCTGCTACGGTATAAACTATAAACCAGACTGTTCAATTGGGGTGGGGGCAGCAATTTGGAGATCCCTCCATACAAAAGTTGACCCCACCCAACAAGATTTAACCATAGTTGAGCCCAACTTCATCTTTGTTTTTTCCTCCCCTTCCTTTTATCATTTAACATCAGCTGTAGAAACAAAAGTAAGCCATGAAAGGGATGAAGGAAAACATTAGCAACACAGACACCCTTTTTTATTTCTTCCCACAGCTTGCATACAAAACATACCATGGAGCATCAAACATTAAAATCCTTTGCTTCATCATTTCAGAGTTCTGAAAAGAGGGATTTGAGCAGAAAGAATGATTTCTTTAAGCAGAACAGGCAATAACTCAACCGATCTGAATCTACTGATTCTTGATCATCATGTTTCTCGTCGATGACATGGATGTGCCACTTCATTCTTAATCTGGTAAGTTAACCTGATTAGCGTCACAGATTTGACAATGCTGCTGAAGAGTGAAGACTGTCTGGTCAAAAAGCAAAGTGAAAGAGTTGTAGACGTTATCACACGCTCTAAGCAAGGTTCAAAGTCTCGGGATCGGAGGCTGGATCGCTGGGCTCCGATCCAGAACGGGATCGGCCCATCTCACCCGAGACAAAGTGGGACTACAGGGTCGCGATGTAATAATCTGTGGGTCAAACTTAAGCACCATTTCTGTAAGTAACCTATGCCATCTGGACCCACTGACCCCATGGATGTTTAGCCCACCCCTTTGTGGATATTCATTCCAAAAATACCATCATTGGTGATCTCTAGCCATTAGATTTTAGCACACCAAACACCATTTTTTTTTTTTTTTGTGTGTTTGTACCAACATCGAATTTTTTTCCCCACGTGCTGGAACAGAGGACACCATTTTTTGTGTTTGTACACCAACATCGAATTTATTGACAATTTGACAGTGCTTCCCCTTCCATGATTTAGCCCCTATCCTCTATAAGACCAAGTCTTGGTAGCAAATTGTGACCATTCCATGTGCCTTTTGATTATTTGGATGGTCCGAATGCTCCTTTTGCGTTCACTTTGAAGCAAGGAAATCTCCAAGAACATTGGCTGGAATGGCAAAATCTTCCACCCAGACACAACAAATTAAAATCAATGAAGAATGTATAATTTCTTACACTTGGACAGCTAGGTCTTGTCTTTAGAGTGTGAAATGCTTGACTTATTAAAGTATGCATATTCAAAGATTTGGACAAATAAACATAAATTATCTTAAATACTTCATCCTTAATTTTATAATATATAGAAAAACCTAACTGTTAAATATATAATAATATAGTCTTAAAATTGTCAAATTATCAAGATTAGAACTAATGTACCCAGAATCGGAACCGGAACCAATTAATCGGTTCCGCTACCGGTTCTGGATCATTTTGAGAATCGGAACCGATAAGAACTGACAATATTTGTTTTGATTCTGGGTACGGTGATCCACAATAGTATCTCTTTGATGGGAGCTATCCATAGTTGTTGTCTCATATATTGGAAGAGGATACCATGGATTAGGGGTTTTTGTGGGCTACGGATTGAGCCCAACTTTGGAAAGGGAGCTTCAAAACAAAATAAGAAAACCCCGTTATTAACAAAAAATCCAAAAACTTAGAAACGCCCAAATTAAATTCCAAAACATATACCAAACAAGGTCCAACTCTTATAAAATTTTATATAATTAAGATTTATGAATTAGTGAACTAATGACTTAGATTTCGCTTGATTTCATTAGGCACAGGCAAAGATATAGTCATTTTGTTAAAACTACGCATGAAATTCTAGGAACAATTATAGCACATCCATAATTAAAATCCGAACGATCATAATCAATTTCATTCCAACACAATAATGTGATAAAATAACAAAAACGATAACCAAAATCCATAACTCTCAACCGGTAAACCAACCATCCTCATAACCAACATAATCTGAAAACCATAAATGGAACATTTTCTGCAATCCTCAAACCAATAGCCGACTAGGTTCATAACCATCCCCACCACATAGATCAAATGTGGTTTAGGGTTTTTCACCCAAGGGAACACAATACCCTTTTTTTCTTTCCTGGGCGTCCAGTAAGACCATACTCTCTACCCATAAGGTGTCTAATAGGACCACAACCTATAAACCATCAAGTATTCTATAGGAGCACACCCTCTAAACTATACCTAATGTTCTCTTGAACCACCAAACCAACCAATAATCATAATAGAACATCAATGATATGCATGAAAAGTATGGAAACTGCTAAAATTAACCAATCAAATAAAAAATCTATTAAAAATAGATCTCAAAATAAGGAGCAATAAGAGAAAAATCATAAGAACTCGAGATCTCTAAATTTGATTTAGCTTAGTTTCATATATGTATTTCCATAAATAACAATCTCTAGATCTTCCAAAATTTAGACCAATCCAACTATAAAAAAGGTCTATTCGACCATAAAAGTAAATCTGAACTCCAAGCTTTAAAAAGAGCAACACGAGCGAAATATGTTAAAAACAACCCTAATAAATCTTGCATGCTCATAAAACTATAAAGTAGTGTTAAACAACATATTTAATTTATTAGAAAAAACAAGATGATTATATTAACACATGCATACATACTACCATTTTAATGAAAATTAACTATTAAAACATTGAAATAATTAATGATGTAACATACCTTTCAGTGCAAAACTTTAAACCAGGGTAAGGGGATTGCAATTTTCTTCCTTCTCATCTCCTTTTTTTCCTTTTCTTCGATGGACGATGGCCTCCTAGTGGTGAGGTTTAGGGGAGAAGAGAGCTATTTTACTAATGGTACAACTAGGGGTTTTTTGACGAATAAGGGGCAACTACTACACAAGGATGGGGACTTTGGAGATTTTTCTTAAACAATGGAGTGCTTAATGAGAGTGTAATTAAGGTGTAGGTGTTAGAGAAGAAAAAAGAAAAGAAAGCTGGTTTGAGGAGTTGTGGGTTTCCATATACTAGGTGTAATTGTGGTTTTAATACATGTCGCAGCCACCTGTTAATCATTATTAACTCCTACATTCATTATTCCATGTCATCAATCCTAGTCATTAAAGGTGTAGGGTGTATTGACACATAGCCCAATAGGTTACGTACATGCACTTTGTATGCCACCCAATTACATGCAATAATCAAATAAAACCATCTATATAACAAAACAGGGAAGTTGTCTCCCCCTCTTATACCCCCTCTTATCTATTTAGACAAACGCTTTGTTGGAGAGTGCCGTGGGCATTGGCCAACCACTATCTATATAACAAGTGACAGTGGTTCTCTTATACCCCTCTTATCTTATATGGCTTCAATAATGAGTGGCTGAGATCCACTATGCTTCATATCGATGGCTGAGATTAACTCCCACCTGATTTTGACAAACACTTTGTCGGAAAGTGCCGCGGGCACAGGCCACCCACGCATATATCAAGACAACTCAGTTGTATTTTCTTATCTTATCTTATCTATCCATCTAATGTGGACGGTTAGATAAAGAGTGGTTGAGATCAAATCCATTGATCTAATGTGGACGGTTAGATTTCAGCCACTCAATCCGCCTCATTTGACCTCGACTTATTCAAAATTTAAATTTCAACACCGTTATTTTTTGTAATTTATGTTATTTTCTCATTTCTCCCTTTGTGCGTTACAATCCGTTATAACAGCCGTTATAATGGAAAAAAGACAACTCCCCAGTCCGTTATACCGTTTGAGTGCCGAAGGCACCCAACTTTTGCAAACGCTTTTGTTGGAGGGTGCCGTGGGCATGGGCCATTTACTATTCTATATAACAAAATACATTAGTTGTGTCCCTACTTATACCTCCTCTTAAAAGCATCAACAAAGAAGGGCTGAGATCTAATCCTCCCCAAAATGGACGGTGGATCTCTGCCACGATCACCTGATTTTGGCAAATTCTTTGTCGAGTGCCGATGGCACGGGGCACCCACTAGTATTTTATAAAAATGAATACCCATAGACACATGTATACTCATACAATAACATAAAAGCATTAATACACTAATACAAATAAATTAAAGACATAAATGGGTCAAAGGGATCTATGATCGAAACCCATATCCATAAAAATAGAAATAAAATGACAAAAATAATGAGATGTCATGTTAAAAGAATTTTTATTTTTTGAATAACTCCCAAAATATAAGTTGGGTACATCCCAAAATTTGGGATCCACCCTAAAAAGGTATTATCTATAAAAATAGGCCACTAAAAATTTTAAAAATTTCATCCTTGAAAAATTACAAAATATCCTTCAAAATGAAATTTCTCGAATCTCCCAAAAGGTGTAGATAGCTAAGGATACTATTCTAATGAATATATAAGCTCAAAATAATAAAGTGCCCCTAATAAGAAAATTTGTTAAAATATCCTTCCGAAAATAAATTTTTCAAAAACTCTCCAAAATTCGAAGACAATGTCTCCAATATTATTAGGTCAGCGTAACAATTATGATTCACGCATACTAGAAAATGAAGTTACTAAATTAACCTTATGTTGCATAATTATCAAAATGCTCTTCCAAGAAAAAAATTCTAGGTGCCACAAGCACAGTGACTAAGGTTCACACCAATCTGGGTTTATAACAAATTTGGGTTATTACAAGTTTCTTAGTCTTTAAGTTAACTTTTAGAGTTTTATTTTCCTATAAATAGTTGTTATGACATCATTGTAAAAGAACTTTTATTGAATGAAATGTCTTTAAGCTTATATTTGGTTCCTTCGTGAATTCTTCGGATTGCTTGGATTAGCACCTTGTAGGAGCTTTTTTAATGGTTCTTTCTTTAGAAAAGCTAAGTAGCACGTTTGAGTCAAAATCTGTCTGCGTTATCATTGATTGATTGATTTTGAATTGCATTGAGAATATATTGGTTTTACCTTTGTGAATTCAACCATAATTCATGGAATGTTGTGATTCTCGTCTATAGTCAGATTCATGGAAGTATTACTTCTACCTTCTTTGTGATCTCCGCTGCATTATGAATGCATCCTACACAATATTTAATATGACTAAAATACTCATAAGTCCCACTCATATTTCAAACACATTGGTGAAGCCCGAAACATTAAAATCTTGACAAAAGAATGAGATAGTTGTTGTAGATGCAAAAATATCTTTCCAAAGCATCAAACGACTTCTCAATAGGATATCTGAGTAAAACGATATGCCTCTTGAAAGTTGATTACATCATAAGTCCACATAATGTTTCTGTCAAATGACACATTCTTATATCTTCCACACTGTGTTCCCCATCCTTCCTTAGTTACCTCGGCTTACGACCACAGTTGAAATTTGGAGTGCGGCAAAAAATATGGTATGGGAAATGTTTGAGTACAATTGTTCCTGTCCACATTTTACCTCTTCCAGTTCAGATTTTTCACATTTGACAGATATACCCTAGTTCAGATTTGATATTGAAAAGACAGAGGAAGTAGAATTTTGTTAGAGGGGAATTTCCGTCAAATGTGACTGGAAGAGGTACAATGTCCACTGGAAAATCAATTCCCTTATATTATGGAGGTTCTACTAAGTAAAAACTTCCATAAGGGAGCAAACATTCAAAGTTTGGACATAGACAAGCGGGAAACAAGCCTTTAACGAGCCTCCAACAATGTAAGAGTTGCATCATTTGAGGTACAGAAATTTGACTTAATGGGACTTCTCCCTGTAAAAAAACCTGGTTCTTGAGGTTGGGGTAGTACTGTAGTTTCACTGCCCAACATCAATACCACAGAAGACATAGTCGGCCTATCTTCTTTGCGGCGTTGAACGCATAAGAGACCCACATGGATGCATTTTAACACTTCAGACACAATACATGTATCACTGATCGATGCTTCAATCAATTCCATAGCCTGGCCTTGAGTCCATAATCTCCAAGCCTAAAACAATTAAAATTAAGTTTTATGGTCATTAAATCACAAATAAAAATGCAAATAGAAGCAAGTATTAACATGGAAGAAAAAAAAAAAAGCACACTTCTTTGCCAGACTTACATGTCCTAGAAGGTTGAGCTCGTGGTCTTGATGACAAAACCCACTATTCTTTTCACCGCTCACTATTTCTAAAACTAAAACCCCGAAGCTAAAGACATCGGATTTCACCGAGAAGTGCCCATCTATCGCATACTCGGGAGACATATAACCACTGCATACCATCATTGAAGAAAATATTGATGTTAACAAAATGGATTCACACTAAACGTTTTTTCTTTCATTATGTTTTTATTCTTATTTTCTTCTTTTTTGTGGGATGTGCAGGGCGTTCATACTTACTATGTTCCAACCACTCGTCTTGTTTTAGCTTCAATTTGATCTCCTCCAACAATTCTTGCCAGGCCAAAGTCTGATATTTTGGGGTCCATCTTGCCATCCAGTAAAATGTTGCTTGCTTTAAGATCCCTGTGAATAATTCTCAATCTGGAATCTTGATGAAGATAAAGGAGTCCTCGAGCAATCCCCAGAACAATGTTGAAGCGCTTTTGCCAATTCAGTAATGTGCTTCTTGTTTGATCTGCATTGATTTTCAATTCAAGGGACCTCCCAACTGATTTAATTTGTAAGGATTAAACAAGAGAATTCTTGTGTACTCTTTGTATACATGTAAATAAATGAAAGATAATTCAGTTAAGCTCAGCATATGAAGTGTGAACAGGAACAAACCGAAAATAAAGAAGTCCAAGCTTTTGTTGGGCATATACTCGTAAATCAACATTTTTTCTTCCCCTTGAATGCAACAGCCCAAAAGCCTAACAAGATTCCTATGTTGAAGTTTGGAAATTAATAAAACCTCGTTCTTGAATTCGTCGGGACCTTGGTTAGATTCCTTTGAGAGCCTCTTCACAGCTATTTCTTGTCCTTCAACTAGATTACCCTACAGATTGTCATCCAACATTCATGTATGCATTATAACCAAAAATTGTATCTGAATGTTGCATCATGATTACCAGTGTAATATGTAGGTCTCTATGAAATAACAAGTTCACCTTATAAACAGGGCCAAAGCCACCCTCGCCAAGCTTGTTTTTGTCAGAGAAGTTATCCGTGGCAGCTGCTATGGTACACAAATTAAACATAGGTAACTCAAGCCCATCTTTCCGACTTCCATCCATGCTATCTTTGTCATTGTTTTCTTTCTGACCTAAATTAGAAGTACGAATATCTTTAAATACATAAAACCAGAGGAGAGAAAAGACGTGACAGCCTCCAATGAGGATCAGAAAAGAATTGATGTTATGTGGGCACGCCTTAAATTTATAGGTGGCAACTCCAGAATGTGACCAACATCGAATTCTCCATTGGCCACCAAAATCAAATTTTTTTCCCAATGGGACTGTAAGGGTGGATTCAACGTACCTTTTAACTTTGTCGCCTTCTTCCAAATGTGCCATCCTTTCCAACCCAACAAAAGCATCCCAGAAATCACTGGGACTGGGATGGTGATTAGCATTATCACTCGTTTCTTTATCTTCGAATTACCTTTGACCTCTTCAAATCCACATTGACCCATCAGAGCACAATCAGCTTAAACAGAGTTACAAATATGAAAGAGGCAACAATATAACTCTTTTATGCATAGTTAACCTAGTGAAAAAGATGGATGATATTTCAATGGAAAAAAAAAAACGAGGAAGATGAATGATTTAATGCTTCTCTGAAGCACCAGATAAGGTTGCTCAAACCATAACACTGCACCTCTAATGTCAATCGAACATTGGCACGATGACAGGAACAACTAGTGGTGTTTAGAATAGAGCTAGATTCTGAGGAGAATCTACCTTTGGCATACCTGCACATGTGTATGCTATTGCTTATGATGAAAATTAACTGTTTGGATGACTTGCAATTTTGAATATTAGCCACACGTTTTTTTCTTTTCCCCTCCTAAAGCATGTGATAGATCAGGTAACATCTGCATCACGCCAAGCTGTCATCAAAATCTAGAAAACTTTAAGAAATGTCTTTTGGGAAAAATGTACATTGTTTGTTGCTCTATATATTTTGAGAAGGTTGATATTGCCTCAGCACCTTTTCTCTCATGAATTTGTGATGCATTTCAGTATATTTCATTTGAGCATCATAAACAAGTTTCTTTGCTAATTAATTTTGCTCTCATTGTCAAAGAGCAAATTCTCTTTGCTACTTCATATCTAACATTAGCTGCATGAGTCACTCACATTCTTGAGCGATTATATTATTACTCTATATTAAACTGTGTTGTTTGATAGTGACATTGTTGACTTCCTCTTTCTACACAGAGAGATTGTTCCCAATCCCAAGATAGAAATGTATCCAATATTAGATTTACATATCATTCAATCTCCTACATGATCCATGCTATAAAACCGAACCTCAAATGTTATTCTTATAGAAATCCTAAAATTGATTGTGCCATTCGTGGACCGCAAAATGCATCGAACCGCTTCCAAATCCAGCTTCCTAAGACTTCATATGAACCTGCTTACAACTCCAGTTATGTAAGCAATGTCAGTATTAGACCCTCGATATACAGCATGTACATGGTTCCATCTTTTAGTAGTTCTCCCACATCACTTCTCAGCGTCTCATTTACTTAGACATGAGTTTAGATTAGCTTGTAGTCTTTCATCCTAAGTTACCTAACAAATTTGAAGCATACTTTTTTTGCTTAGAGATAAACTTATCACACCAATCTACCTCTATATCAAAGAAGTCTGTTTAAGATTTTTGACAATCTTTATCTCAAATCTTATTGCGAGACTTTCTTGGACCCGTGTCATCTAGGGTGCTGTAGATAATCCAAATAAATTAACATCACAGTGATTCATCCATCATTTTTTTCTAACTACGTACACACAGAACAATTGAAAATTCATGAACTTTCTAATAGCTTGCTCGTGATGCCCTATTTTAGTCCATATAGTGCATTTTGCAATTTGCAATGTGATTTGACTTTCGCTAGTCCTGAATCCACGTGGTTGTTTCATTAATATTTTGTTATAGATCTTTAAACTATGAAAAAAATGCATTCTTGATGTCCATCGGCCAAATCTTCTGACCTTTGCTTGTTCTGAAAGCTATTAGTGCTCTTATAGATGATCTACTTGTTGCTGAAGATCTAGTTGTTGCTGAAACAAGTACAGGGCGTGTGAAGAAGACAATCACAGAGAAGACCTGCAATACCCTTTTGTTGAGGATCAGTTCATCTACAACTGAATTCGAGGCCGAATTCTTTTTAACCAGGAGGGTTTGATGCAGGAGCATTCTATTTCGATGGTCCTCCGCTACACTGAATCAGTGCCCAGTCATTAAGACTAGTTGCTCAGCATTCTAGCAGAATGAGTTACTGGGACAAGGGTGAAGAGCAAGCGAGCATGAGACAAGAATACATCCTTTCCCATTAAACATTAGCTTCTGTGGAACGATCGAGTTTAAGCTTCTAAATATCCTTTGGTGAAATGGCGCAGACAGTTTGCTCTCCCATGAAGCATGGTGGATTAGGGGTTAAGAATCTTAAGTCTCTGAACAATGCCCCTTTATTGAAAATGGCTTTGGTGTTTCAAGGTAAAAATTGATAGTCTCTAGAGGAGGATCATTGCTGCAAAGTACAGGTGCAATCACTTGGGTTGGATGAGTGGGTCTGTCGAATCTTCTTATGGGTGTAATGTGTCGAGAGGCATTGCAAATGTGTTTTCGATATTTTGAAAAGAAGTGAATTCCCGGGTGGGGAAAGGGAACGTGTTTCGTTTTTGGGAAGAGAGGTGGTGTGGTGAAACCCCTCTTAAAGAAGAGTTCCATCTGCTTTTCTCAATCTCAGACAAGCAGAATGTTGTGGTCTCAAACTTTTGGTGGTGGACGAGGAAGCCGGGTAATGGGATTTTGGGTTTAAGCGCAATCTCAACAAACGGGGGAGGATCTCGTGGCCAATCTCCTTTCCAAGGTCTACTACTTGATAGACAGCTCAATGGAAGACACTCGCCTCTAGATGCACAATCCCAACGGCTTGTTCTCCACGCAGTCCTTTTATGTGGCGTTGGACTCACCTTCAAGGTCCCTTAGTAATCCTATGGATTCCTTGGTGAGGCCCACCTTTCTGTCTTCCATTGTTTGGGGATCTAGGATGCCTTTTGTGTGGTGTGCTACATTGGAGAAGATCCTAACAATGAACAATCTCATCAAGCACAAGAATATTTTGGTGAATTATTGCCTGATGTGCAAAGCCAGTGGGGAATTTGTCAATCACCTCCTTCTTCATTGCAGAGTGTCTAGAGCACTTTGGGGCACTTTCTTCGCTATTTTAGGATGTCGTAGATCCTTCTCGCTTTAGTGAAAGATACTTTTAGTAGCTGGTCATCCATCACATACTCTCCTTGTGTGCATTAGATGTGGAGTCTTTGGAAGGAGAGGAATTGGAGGGGGTTCGAGGGTAAAGATGTGGACTAACAAGAAATCATCCTTTCAGTTAAAGGCTTAATGTTTCTTTGGACTAAGCTCTTCAAGGAGTGTAGGGACCTTTTCTTTGAAAATTTTGTATTCAACTGGGAATCTCTAGACAAGAGGAGAATAGCTCCCTTTCCTTTCTTTCCTTTTCTGTGGAGGTTTTCTCGACCTCCCCATTGTAGCTTGTGTTTCTCAATAACGTTTTCACTTATCAAAAAAAGAAATCCCTCGATCGACGACTTTAGATTGGGCTTGGATTTGGATGCTTAGTCTTAAATAAGGACGTAGGCCTTAACAATGGAAGATTCTAGCAGATTGGGGTTCATTCGTGGTTAGTGCGCCCACGGCTATCTACTATGGTTGATCCACAACATAGATGAAAATGTGTCATGAATCAAACTAAACAGTTCCCTATATCAATAAATTGCCTACGAAAGTGTTTTGTTGGGCTGAGCTTGTTTCTCTTTTGAGGAATGCTAGTATGTAACTCCTTGATGGCGTTGCGCTTGTATGTGTGCAATGCTGCAAAAAAGAAGAAAAATTATCTTGCATTCCTTAAAGGCGTTCTTACTTAGAATTCCTCATTTTCTTTAGTTTCTCATCATGATGAATAGAAAGACACTTTTCCCTAGATTGCACTTGTTTTCCAAAAGTCCAACCCCGTCATGGCATATGCTGTATCCCAACGCCATTTTGCAGCACAAACCTGCTATTGAATTGGATCACCATCCTCTCATACCCCACTTATTCAGACCTCCTCCTAACTTCCTCGACCGTTCTGATTCAAGGAAAATGCGGCTTCTGGATCCTCGGTGCCCTCAGGTGATACAGGGCACTTGCTGCACTCCTTCCACATTAATAGATTCTTCTTCATATAGATTGTGCAGAAAATTTAGTGCAAGCCATCTCTACTTCCATCAAAGGAATAAAACTGATTTTCAGAATATTCATCTCTATATTAATGATGTTCAACATCAGATTGACACCTTGCAAAGGTAGAATAGCAATTCCTTCCCGGTCCACTGTTTTTAGTAGGAACATGAACTAAAACACCAATATCGACAACTTCTCCATGAACAAGATTTGTTTTGGGCCAAAAAGTCCTACTTCAGCGGTCACAAGCAAGAGATTCATATACACAATTTTTTAATACCACAACCATTATCCAAAGACAGACTAATCATTAGTGATCCCCAGACAATGGGGGTAGAACTATAATGATACTTCACTTCAGACGGAACACTGCTGCAATGCCTTACCAAGCAGGTTAGCCTAACCAAAACACCATGCTTCAGGTACCAGTTAATGACACTGAGATTACTACTGCTGCATTCATATAGGTGCCTGGAAAGCAGGGGGGCCAATGGTCTTTTAGGTATGTTTTTTTCACTCCTATTGGGATATTGTTGGATATGATGTGATTGCTATGGTTAAGCAGTTCTTTGAAATGGTATGTTTTTTCAACAATGCAATCACACCCACTTCATTCTCATTCCCGAAGGCCCTAAATCTGATATTGCACAAGCTTTCGCACTATTAACCTTGGTAATGTAGTTTATAAATGGTGGCCCGAATGCGTCCAATTTTAGCTGATGTTATTAGTCCCATGCAAAGTATTTTTCTTCTTCCCAGAATATTCACGGTAACATTCTATTGGCATAAGAGCTCCTTTTAACAATCCGATGTCGCCCTAAGAAACAAAAAAGACTTTTTGGGTTGAAATTTGATATGCAAAAGTCATATGATAGGTTAGATCGGAGTTTTCTAACAAAAGTACTTCACCATTGCAGCTTGTCTGAATACTTGACTGCATGCCTCCTTTTTGTGTCACATCGGATCCCCACAGGATATTTCCACCCAACCCGTGACAGGAACAACTGGTGTTGTTTAGAATTGAGATAGATCTTAAGGAGAGTCTACCTTTGGCATAGCTGCACGTGTGTCTGCTATTGCTTATGCTGAAAATGAACTGTTTGGATGACTGTCGCAATTTTGAATATTAGCCACAAGTTTTTTCCTATCCCTCCTAAAGCATGCGATAGATCAGGTAATATCTACATTACTTCCAAGCTGTCGTCAAAATCTATTAAACTTTAAGAAATATAATATTTTTTGGGAAAATGTCCATTGCTTGTTTCATATATTTGGAGAAGGTTGATATTGCCTCAGCACCTTTTCTCTGATGAATTTGTGATGCATTTCAGTATATTTCATTTGAGCACAATACACTAGATTCTTTGTTAATTAATTTTGTTCTTGTTGTCAAAGAGCAAAATTAATCTCTTTCTACTCCATATCTAACATTAGCTGCACGAGTCACTCACATTCTTGAGCGATTTTATAACTGCTCTGTATTCAACTGCGTTGTTTGATAGTGACATTGTTGACTTCCTCTTATTACACCAAGAGATTGTTCCCAATCCCAAGCTAGAAATGTATCCAATATTAGATTTACATATCATTCAATCTCCTACATAATCCATGCATAAAATCCAATTACCTCAAATGTGATTCTTAGAGAAAGATCCTAAAATTGATTGTGCCATATGAACCTGCTTCCTAAGACTTCATATGAACCTGCTTACAACTCCAATTATGTAAGCAATGCCAGTGTTAGACCCTCGATATACAGCATGTACATGGTTCCATCTTTTAGTAGTTCTCCCACATCACTTCTCAGCATCTCACTTACTTAGACTTGAGTTGAGATTAGCTTGTAGTCTTACATCCTAAATTACCTAACAAGTTTGAGGCATGCTTTTTGTAGCTTAGAAATAAGCTTATCACACCAATCTACCTCTATATCAAAGAAGTGTGTTTGAGCTTTTTGACTTTCTCTATCTCAAATCTCATTGCGAGACTTTCCCGGGCCCATGTCATCTCTGGTGCTGTAATTATTCCAAATAATTAACATCACAGTGATTCATCCATTTTTTTTCTTCACAAATAGATTAGAATCTACTAGTGGAACTATGTAAACACAGAACATTTGAAAATTCATGAACTTTCTATGGCAGGTTCACGATGCCTATTTAGTCCATAGAGTGCTTTTCACAATTTGCAAATGTGATTTCACTTTCGCTAGTCCTGAAAGCACATGGTTGTTTCATTAATATCTTGTTATAGATCTTTAAACCAAGAAACAAAAGCATACTTGGTGTCCATCTACCAAAGCTTCTGACCTTTGCTTGTTGTCTCTTATTGATCAAACTGAAAGTCTCATCAAGTCAATCTCGTACTGCCAAACATCTCAATTGGCTTTCCTTTATCTTATCCGCTGTTGGAGATATTCCTAATTTTTTTGAGATGTGTTTATTTCGAGTTTTATCTTATAGAGTTCATTAAGAAGGCAAAAAGCCTAGGAAAACAAACAACAGCCTAGAAGGTCGAGATGACCTGCGAAGGACTGAAGAAACAAAAGCTGAAAAAAAAAGGGAAACGGAGGAAACAACTCTAGATGGTGAAGATGTTATTGACAGTGAACCCATATTGGGTAATTTACACAGAGGTATGGAAAAATTTCAGAAAACTGAACAATTATACAATTCAATAATCAATCCTTTTCAATTTCAATTATAACAGCAATTATGTGTATATGTAAACCCCAGAACAGAAATTTATACATGGATATATCTGAAGTGGGAGGAGCGAAGGGATGTCATAATTGGGGTTTTGAATAAGACGACCTTTTCATTTTTCACTTTTTTCTTTATCATATTGAATAAGTAATAAGAATAAGAGTGACCCATTCTTTCAGGACCATTCTAGTTTGTTGGACGACCATTCATGACTAGTTCGAAAACCAGGAGCCGTCTGCCCTTTCTTTTCTTTTTTTTTTGTTGGGAACCTCCTCGGAGGGAGGGAAACTTTATTGATGTAGAAAAAGTGTTTACACCTAGATAGGGGGGGACATAAATACCTCACCCCTCAAGATGTTATAGAAGGGTGAGAATACGAAGCAAAAAAGAACCTCAATACAAGTAAAATCAGAACTAGGTCCTAATGTAAGGCATACCAATCTTGTCCATCCGAATAAACCCAGCAAGTCTCGGTGGGCCATTATCTCTAAATTCCATGTAGGCTCTAGTCAGTAACCCATTCTTGGCCATGTAATCCGCCACTGCATTCGACTCTCGGTAGATATGCATGACAGAGTACTCGAATTCTTTCAACATATCCATCACTTTCTGCCACCAAGATTTAAGATGCCAAGGTATGAGAGTAGGTTTAGTGATCCAAGATACCACAAGCTTCGAATCAGACTGAATGCTAATTTTGTAAATGCCAATCTTTTTACACAATTGAAGCCCATCAAGAATGGCCCTCAAGTCTGTCAAGTTATTGGTACCCTCTCCATAGAAAGAATGGAAGGCCATGAGCAAGCTACTGTTATGATCTCTGATAACCCCGCCACCGCTCGCAAGTTTTTGGCTGGAGGATGCGCCATCTACATTCAAAGCTACTACACCAAAATTCGACTTCTTCCACATTCAAAGCTGCTACACCAAAATTCGGCTTCTTCCAATACATGACCATGGCTCTTCTAGGCGAAAAATGAAACTCCACCAACTGAAGCTACTCAATAATATGGTTAAGGTGATATTCATTGGGCTTCGTCGGCGAGATGGATGAATTGTTGTCCCTAAGCCAATGCCAAACTTTCCTTCTAATAAAATTGATATTACTGGACTTACCCTCAAACTTAAGTTTGTTCTTCTCCAACCAAATCTCCCAAAGAATCACCATGGGAGTAATGGTGTGAAGAATACCCACTTGGGAGTGCCGAGAAGTAACCGTGCACCATTTACACAAGATGGCACCAATCCCCACACAATTGGGAATATTGATCTCAAAGAGATGCTCAAACAGTTCCCAAATGGCTCTAGCGAGATCGCTATCCACGAGTGTTTAATATTCTCAATATTAGGAGAGAAACAACATTGACAACAAGAGGCCATGGTAACATAACTCTTTTGGAGCACAGAGTCAACCGGAATGACGCCTTTGACAAGTTTCCACACAAAAAACCCAATCTTGCTAGGCACATCCTTATGCCAGACCCACTTAGCCAAATGCCATTCTTAGATCTGTAATTGTCATAAGCAGATTTGATATTGAAGTTACCATCAATGGAATGCAGCCAAACATGTCTATCATTCTCTTCCTCAGTAGTGAAAATACTGTCTTCATAAGCTTTAAGGATATCAGTAATGTTCTGCCCTTCCTAACAACCATCTTTAGAACATAAGAGCTCCCATCAGGAAACGAAATCTTTGAAGAACAGACCCCCATACAAAAGGAGCAGGATAGGTGTTGCTGACTGACATATCTAAAGCCCTTATAAAAAGATCGAACCAAAAAGATGCCATCTCTAGACTCACACCATAAACGTCTATCCTGATCCGAGGGGGAGAGATGATAATCATACACTCGAGAGAGTAAACAAGACACATATTCAATCTCCCAATCACTAAGATTCCTCCGGAATCCGAAGCTACACGACACATCTTCCCCCACCCGAATAACACAATCCTGAACGGAGCAATTCTTATCTGACATAGATAAAAGACCTGGAAAATCTTCCTTGAGGCAAGATTCACCGCACCACCTATCCTCCCAAAATCTGACTATATTCCCTAACCCAACCTTATAATGAATACCTTTAGAAAATTCCCCAAATATCTTCATAATACCCCTCCAAACACTGCACCCATAGGACGATCTAACTGTGCTACCATCCCACCCAAAGTCCGAGATCTCATATTTGCCCTCTATGGCCTTCCTCCACAGGCTAGAACTCTCCATCCCAAACCTCCACAACCATTTGCCAAAAAGCGCCTCGTTCATGACTTTGATATTCTTAATCGCCAAACCCCCTTGAGACTTATAACACTATCTTCCAATCCAACAAGTGGAATTTGAAGACCTCAACCCTATCATTCCACAAAAAATCCTCATGAACTTCTCCAAGGTATTCGCAATACACCTTGGAATGGAAAAAAAAAGATAAAAAGTAGATGGGCAGACTAGAGAGGGTATTCTTAATCAACACCAGAGGCTAGCATTCTCCCAAATCTATCGATAATGGGGTCCCAAAGCGCCATTTGATTTGTAGTTATCCCATAGGGGAAGACCCAAATACAAAGTTGGCAAACTATCAATGTCGCACCCTAGGATAATTGTCAAACTAGAAATGTTCTCCACCTCTCCCACTCCAAACACCTTGCTTTTGACTAAGTTAACGCGTAAGCCCGACACCACTTCAAAATAGCAGAGAAGACTTCTTAAAAACTTGAGTTGAGAAGCTAAAGCCCCAAGGAAGACAAGGGTATCATCCGCAAACAAGAGATGTGAAATCGCGGGAACTCCTGCACCCACCACAAAACTCTCTATCTCCGCTCCTTATACTACTCTAGAGACCATTCTCCCCAATGCCACCACCACCACAATGAACAAAAAAGGAGACAGCGGATCTCCTTGCCTCAACCCCTTAGAACTCTTAAAATAACCAGCCAGAGACCCATTAACTAAAATGGAAAGCGATCGATGACATACATTTCCATATCCACTTCCTCCACTTATCGCCAAAGCCCGTCCTATCGAGCATATAGTCCATGAACCTCTATGATCTGTTTGCCCCTAACAAAAGCTGTTTGAACTGGTGAGATCACCGAAGATAAAACCTTATGAATTCTCGTAGCTAACGCCATTGCTTTTTCAAAATTAGAGCAATAAAAGTGTTATTGGGATCATAATCCAGGTAACCGTCCTCCTGGAACTCTATACCATCTTCATGAAATCTGGCCGAACTACATCCCAACACTGT
This sequence comes from Euptelea pleiosperma, assembly GCA_035048495.1. NCBI lineage: Eukaryota > Viridiplantae > Streptophyta > Magnoliopsida > Ranunculales > Eupteleaceae > Euptelea > Euptelea pleiosperma. Next base: position 10,426,123 of record CM068545.1, read on the forward strand.
TTATAAAAATCCAAAGAGAACCTGTCGGGCCCCAGAGCCTTATCTCCTGCCAACTCATTAATGGAGCTCAAATCTCTTCCTCCTCTCGGTCCTCAAAACTGAAGCAATCAAAATGTAGGCCATCCAACAATGGTCTAAAAGACGAAGAAGGTTCTGAATACAACTCTGAATAGTAGTCGACCACTCCGTTCTTTATAGTAACCTCATCCTCCATACAGTTGCCATGAATCCTCAAATGGGCTATGTTATTGCATCTTCTATGGGCATTTTCCATTTTGTGAAAGAATTTTGTATTATTGTGTCTCCTTCAACCATCTAACTCTCGATTTTTGTTTCCAGCTAATTTCCCCCATCTTGACTAACTGCAAATATTCTACTTTAAGATTAAACCTCATACTCTGGTCCTCCAAAGACAGTGAGTTTCCCTCCTTTTCGTCAATAAAATGAATCTCCTCAACCACTGTACCCTTCCACATCCACCCTTCCAAACTCCTGATTCCATTGCTTAATTTTTTTCTTTAAGCGCTTTGAGCTTTTGCCTAAACACACCCCCCGTTGTCCTTGCAAAAGAGAAAGAATTCCACCACTCGTCCACCTTCGCCTTAAAGTTCGAACATTACAGCCAAATATTTTCGAAACGAAAAGGAGAAGGGTGATTGCCAAACCCACCACAATCAAGGAGAGGGACATGATCAGAAGCAGCCAGGATCGTCTCGATACAAGTTGAGGCCTAAGGTGAAAACTGTTTAGGAGGCTTTTTGATATTTAATATATATAATATTAATTAAAGATTAACTCTATATAATAGAAATTTTTTATTTAGTAACTGTTCTTGATGATAAAAAAAACTATGGAAGAATATTGGATGTAGAGGACTCCCAATGCAATCGATGCACAGGACTCTCGTGGCCCTATATAGATCATTTTTTGGGCCCACTAGCCTTATGGATGTTCAGTCCACCTATTGGTGGATTAACACACTAAAAATCAGCTTGATTGATAATTTCTAACCATTGGATTTACTACCCAAAAAAACATGCATGCATCCAACGGCTAGAATCAATCCTAAAAATTTGAAGTACTAAAATCTATGGCTAGAGACAACCAATGAGGTTGAATTTTGGTTTGTATATCCAACATGGGTGGGCTAAACATCAATGTGAGTGGGCCCAAAAAAATTGTGCCAAAAAAAAGCAATTATACACCATTATTTTTGCCAAAAACTTCAATATCCAAGACAAAAATGCCACGTTTCACACTAATTCGGGCAAATTGTTTCCGTTAATTGAGTCTACGCACCAAAAATAGCAGCCATTCAATCATTTTTTTTTCATCAGGTGATTTCTAGCCGTTGGATACTATCACTTTTCAGCCTACTGAAATCCAACCGTTACATTAGTTTTTGCATTTTTTTTTCATCAGGTGATTTCTAGGCGTTAGATCGTAGCTTCTTTTGACCCAACCACCGCTTCACCCAAAAAAAGAGAAAAAAAAATTCAACCTTACCGCGTGACCGGGTGCTTATAATAAACTTATGGCTATTGGGCTTATTGAAAAACAAAAACTAATAATTATTCACTAAATATATTTCTTATTAGGCATTGAGACATTTTGCGTGTATGGACTGTGGAGGGGCCTTCCTTAGATGGACAGGTGGAGGGGCCTTTTCACTAAAATATATTCAAATTCAAAAAGGGCCTCTTAAAAAAATTCAGGAATTTGGGGCCTTATATGTGCAGGACCTTAGGTAGATGCCTCAATTGCCTAGCAGTTAAGTCAGGCCTGGGCATGGGAAACACCACCTGAGATACCCCTGAAAAATGTTCTTCCCACTTGTAAGAAACCAAACATCTATCCAATCTACGAAGAGTAGGAACTTCTTGATTGTTAGACCAACTCTATATATATCCCCTCCCAATGGAAGATCCATAAGAAAATTCCTATTAATGAAGTCTCTGAACTCCCTTCAGACAGTAGTCACCCTGTTGCCTCCATTTTTCTCATGAGAAAAGCAGATCACATTGAAGTCCTTGCCAATGCACCACAGAAAATCCCATAACCCGCCACATCATCCAATTCTTCTTAAAACTGATAACATGAGCTCCTATCTGTAGGACCGTAAACCCCTGACAGCTCCCAAGTAAACTGCTCCCACACAGTTGCATAAAATCGACACAAAGAAGGCACCAATCACCACATCTACTACCTCTAAAAACTTCCGATCCGAAATAACACCAATACGTCTAGAAGTGCCAATTGCTACGAGGTCATACCACCCAAAGTCTCTGAAACAACAAAAATCTTTGATGACTAAATGATCCATCTTAATTTTCGTCTCTTGAAGCACTGTCACATTAGCTTCCCATCTTTTAATTACACTTTTAACAACCCCTCTTCTCTCCTTGCTCTCCAGACCTCTAACATTCCATGACATAATTGTAACCTCATTAAACATCAATAACCTTCCTCCCTCTCCTACAATGGCCACCAACTGTTGCCTCTCCAAAATTGCACTAACCGGCTAGTCTCTAAATTTCTCAAGACAATTTAGCAGGCCTGTCCATATGAGGACAACTATACGAGAGTCCATTAGGGATTGGAGACTCCTCACCTACCAAACCCTCAAAACACCCCAGCTCCAAAGAAACTTCCTCCACAATAGCTAACTCGAGTCCTTTCACTAGCCGTAGAATCACTGACACCCTACTATAGACTTAAGGTGAATGAAAGCTTCTTCTTAATGACCAGCATACGAGAGGCCTAATAACACCCCTATCCCCATAATGTTCGCAATCATCCAATCTGACATATCAACCTCCATCGAAGAGAAGAAGTTAGCTACTGAAAGCTTGGACCCAAGAATGCCCTTACCAGAAAACCCAAAACAGATACCTCCTTCCCACTTTGTTGCGCTCTTTGCACCAAAGGAAACAAAGCCAGACCCCCCGGAGAACCACGTCCTTTACCTTCTTAGGACCCACCAGTAAAGCATCCGAAGACAAACAACTAGCGAAATTGTCTTCATACAAACATCCGAAAACCCGCCACTATGCTATTGAACATCGGTCACCGTCGCATCTCCTATTGCCATGACACCCTACACACCAGAACTAACACCGCCACCTCCTCCGTGCAGGGCCAACGACAGAGCACCTTCATCTTCTTCATTCTGTTGAGATGCCGAAACTAGGTTCAAACCCCCTCTTTGCATGGGCCGATCACCTCCAAGATAGCCGAAAGACCTCGCATAGCCTCTTCCCCAACAATCTCCAACAGAACCGAGAACATGCAACTCCTATTTGAAATATAAATAGACCTTGGAATATCGAAACTTTTCCTACCACCTTCAGCTACGCAACCCCCAAATCTAAACACGACGAGAAGATCCGTCCACTTCCAACAAACCCCCCGCCATCTTACCTATGCAATTAAACATACTATGCATCCACAGATGAAAAGGTAATCCCAGAACATTAATCCAAATTGGACAAGGCATCCCGATGATAGGCACAGAGTTCACCCGACAAAAGCTAACTAGAAACTTATCAACCCTCTAAGATGCTAGGACGCATAGGAACAAGAGTGTTTTCTAGTTGTCAACGAAGAAGAGATGGTTCTTAACGCCACACGGAATAAGATGGATATGAAATGACATCTCAAAGATTTCGGTGATGGCTACCGTGATGTCGTCCCACATAGCATCCTCCTCCAAAGATTCACATTGCATCGTTGCTCCAGTGACCAAACGCCCCTAGAGTCAAACCAGCATAACTAGATTGTATCCTCTGAGATCCAACAATAGATACTATCCCCCTTGTAACTTTGGGTGCAGACTCAAGGAACAATACACTAGGAGACAAAGCTCTCCAGGCTTCCCTGTAACTTTGGGTGCAGACTCAAGGAACAATACACTAGGAGACAAAGCTCTCCAGGCTTCCGGACCAGCTGAAGACATTGTAGAACAGCAAAAGCTTCTGCCAAACTTTTTTATCCACCTCTATCAGTGCCCTCTCGGAAGCAAAATGTGATATTACGACTTCTAAGGGTAAACTTCGTTAACCACAAAAACCTGCCCCGTTGATTGGTCTTTGCCTCCAGGATAAAGTTCTCCCCTGAAACAAAAATCTCCTTCAGAAAACTTTACTAGAAGTATCAAAGTAGCATCTAGGAGGAACTTCGATATCCAAAGCACAACTACCTCCGGAAATAGTGACTCATCTCGCCATCTCCTGCCTACTTCTCTGAGACGAAAGAACCTCTTGTTACCCTTCCTCTCCTTGGACAGAAAAAACCTCTTAGCTTCCACGACCACCTGCATAGCTTTCTCTGGCATCTTATCACTCATCTATCTTAGCATCCTCATCTCTATTACACTCATTCTCTACAAAACCTTGTTTTGGTCCTAAGTCTACTTTAATGCAACACCTTCTTTGTCTTTTATTTTATAGGACTTGACACTAAGACTAGTTGCCTAGTGTTCTAGCAGAATGAGTCATTGGGACAAGGGTGAAGAGCAAGCAAGCATGACACGGGAATACATCATTTCGCTAAATTAGCTAGTGAGAGTAGAGAAACGAAAGAAATGTGAATCCATACCGAGTTCAGAAGCTGCCATTCGAATGTAGAGATCTTGTCTGCCATCGCTAATCTGCCTGATGTTGATCAGATCACCGAACCAGACCACACAGCCGCTGCCTCCTCCACTAATATCCAGAGTGGAATAAGCCATACAAGAACAGTTCTTCAAGCACTCTTCCTTGCATTCCTTAAGATTCATGCTCACATTCACCCAAGAATGCTTCATTTCCGGCAATTTCACCCCTGCAAACTTTTCGAACCCGTCTCCCTTCCCGCAATCCAATGGCACCTGATGTACACATCCCTGAGACCAGTCCATCCCATTCCAATCCTGCAGTGACCTAGGCTTGAACCCCTTCAAACACTGGCAAACCGGTGATTCGTTCATGTCGCAAGTACTGTAAGCACCACACAACCTGTATCCATCACAAACGTCTCTTGGAATTGATACGTGAAGGACCCAACTGCGGCTTCGTTCGACCCATGTAAGGCGCTGAAGCATACCACTGGTGCTGGTTTGGTTCACCACCAACCTCGAAAGAACAGATTTGTCACTGAGTTGGTACATGAAATACGCCTCGTCCTCATTATAGATGAAACTAAATTTGTAGACTGGGTTAGGCTTCAACGCGGGTGCGCCGCTGTATTGAAGCCCATTCCATGGCCCACTTCGATAACTCTCGATCGAGCCCTTCCACAGAACTGCTTCAGGATATCCCTGAATATCTATCCCATAAGTAAGGTCTCCATGAGAAGGGTCGTCGAAGTTCTTCCATGACGATAGATATCGATTCAGTCTGGTCTTTAAGTTCCATCCCAGCTTCATGCCCGGTAACAATGTATCGGACGGATAATCGAAGCTCTGCCATAGATAGCTCTGCGAATTACCACTACCCTTCTCTTCTTTCAGAACAAGATTTCCGGTCTCTAGAAGCTGAACCACTGGATTGACAGCTGTTTTTGATAAATTCGAAGACCAGATAACACCTTTGGTTCGATTGAGAAGAACAATATTGCCCTCATCGCCGATCTCTAAAACTCCAGATGAATCGGTAAGTGGGTAGTCTCTGTTTGCAACCCAAACTACTGTTTGAATTGGGATTTTTTTGTACCAAATTCCCAAGTAACGGTTCTCGGAATTACCAGGGCTGAAGAAACCCAATTCGAAGGTTCCACCTTCGGAAGCTAAGGTTTGGCCATCACTGATGGATTGAGATGGAGTTATAGTGTCGGCAGCAGTGGAGATTTCAGAGAAAAAGGAGAGTAATGTGGAGCAGAAAATGAGAAGATAATGGCCGTTCATTGTTTTCTCTCATGCTTCTCAAAACAACAATATAAAAGTGGAGAAAAAACTAGTATTTCATTGGACCAGGAAACTTACATGAAGTGCGGGAGCAGGGGAGGAAGGGGCAGAGAAGAAAATGGCTGTTGACCTGTACTGTGCAGCAGTTTTCCAATTTTGCACGGATTGGTGCAGAAGCCTTTTTTGTAGTATTGTGTGGATTGGGGATGATCATCTATGAGTGTAAAACAAACAAAATTTGTGGACACGTGCCTCTCATGTATTTTTATTTTTTGGGCTTTTTTGCTTTACCCACTTACTTTATTGATGCAATTTGCAAGTCACCCAATGTTTTCAAAATATTTGTGTCTCACCCTTTGACCATGGTCAACGTCGTTGACCATAGATGGTCAACCAATATTTTTTAAATGACTATAAGGACCTTGGGTGAGACGCAAATATTTTAAAAATATTGGGTGCAATGTAAATTGCATCAATAAAGTAAGGGGGACAAGCAAAATATCTTTTTTTTAGGATTTTTTTTTTTTTTTTGAGGATTGTGAGCTCAAAACCTTTCTTCATTTACTTTTGGCCCAACCAAAGGTGGACATACATACCAAAAATTAATGTGCTTGTTAAATTTTAAGCATTGGATTAGAGTCGTTTTTTTGGGTTGATTTTATTCGTAGAATTTGAGCATTATTTGGGGCACAAAGATCCAATGGTTTGAAATCACTAATCAGGCTGATATTTGGTATGTAGCTCCACCTAGCGATGGGCCCAACATCTGTACGATTAGTGACCTCTAAGAGTGTGCCACGTGGCACATATTGTAGTCCCTCGTCATCATTGATGAGGGACACTAGTGTGCTTAACAACCTGTGAAGGTGAGTTCCTTTTATAGTTCACAATCCTCAAAAAAGGTTTTGAGCTCACATTCCTCAAAAATAAAAAATAAAAAATATGAAAAAATATCTTAAAAATAAAAGGATTTTTTGCTTGTCCCCCTTACTTTATTGATCCAATTTGCATCGCACCCAATGTTGTTAACATATTTGAGTCTCACCCAAGGTCATTATAGTCATTTAAAAGATATTGGGATGTCCATTCGAAACCGTTTATGGTCAACAACAGTCAAAGGGTGAGACGCAAATATTTTGAAAACATTGGGTGACTTGCAAATTACATCAATAAAGTAAGGGGGTAAAGCTAAAAAGCTCTTATTTTTTCTTTGTTTGGACTTTGGAGGGCCATGGCTCCACCATGTCCCGCGTTCAGAAGATATTTTGCTCAGCAGCGTTGGTAAGCAATTTCGATACAAACACCAGTGCCAATGGCAAATACTTGGTGGACCTACAGGTCCTACACATAAATCAGCCCGATCGTTGATTTCTTGCCATTGGATTCTGTTACTTTTTTCATCATTGGTTCAAACAGGAAGAACTTTACTGACGGACCAAAGTATAAGCCACGTGGCAGACTTCTAGAGACCATTGACCGTATCGATGTTTGGCCTAACCCTAAGTGGACCTACATACCAAAAATCAGTCTGATTAGTTATTTCAAACCTTTGGATCTTTGTAGCCGCTTGAATTCACGGTTAAAAATTACCCATGAGAACGCCTCCAATCCAACGCTTAGAAATCACTAATCAGGCTAATTTTTGGTTTGTAGGTTCAACTAGGGTTAGACCAAACATCCATACAGTCAGAGATCTCTAAGAGTGTACCACATGGCTTATTCTGAGGTCTATCGGCAATGTTGACGACGAAGTCCCTCAGCAAAGTTCTACTAGTTCAAATTTCAAAACGAGAAAATGCTCCAATCCAATGGCTAGAAATCACTAATGAAGCTGATTTTACACTGTGTAGGTTCACTGAGGGGTGGACCAAACAATCATGGAACAAGGGTGATGTGTTAAAATTGCTCATCAGCGTGGGAGAGCAAAATTTTCTCCGTTTTTACAAGTTGGCGCTACATCAAGAGTTAGATTGCATATGCGCGCTCCCAAAATGCCATGTGGCATACTCTTTGGGCGCACTGACCCTATGAAGGTTGCGAGTAAAACTTGTGTCACAAGATGTTGTGACGGAAGCCGGTCAAAGCACTCAATACGAGTCACGTGGCACACGATCAGAGGGCGCTGACTGTATGGATGTGGCCAGTCTCTCGATGGGCCTACAAACCAAAAAATCAACCTGATTAGTGTTTTACAACCTTTGGATTTTTGCACAATAATGCTCAAATTCCTACCGTTAAAATCAACCCATGAAAATAACTTCAATTGAATCGGTTAGAAATCACTAATCAAGCTGATTTTTATATACCGATCCACTTAGGGACTGGCCAAACATCCATATGGTCGTTGTCCTCTAATAGTATGCCACGCGGCTCATATTGAATGCTTTGACCGGCTTCTGTCACAACATCTTGTGACACAAGTTTTACTCTGAAGGTTGCCTAGCATAATAAATCAGCTTGATTGATGATTTCTAACTGTCGAATTTAAACTTTTTTCGTCATGGGCTCAATGAACTGGTGCGGCCTATGAAATTGTTCCATGCCCTTAAAGCAACAACAGCTAGAAATCACCACTTATTTTTGTCTCAGGGAACCCAAAAGAGTACCATGTGGCATTTGAACCAGTTGGTTTCATAGAATTCGGTGGACTACAAATATCAATGGGTCTCACGAGAAGCATTAATAGAAGAGTCAGTGAGGGTCTCTTAAAGTTTGAGCCCCAACCAGATTTACTTGACAAAAGAGAATGCAATCATCTGCAAACAGGAGATGTCAGAGGGAAGCTAGCTAGGACATGCCCAAGTGTACTTAATCCCATGAATATGCTTAGACTGTTCCTCTTTGAAAGCGAACAAGGACAGGACATTTATGTGGACGACGAATAGGAAAGGTGAATTGGGTCACCTTGTCAAAGACCTTGGGAAGAGCAAAAGAAACCAAAAGCAGACCCCATGAGCTTTATAAAGAACGAAGGGGATGTCACACATTTCATAATCCAGTCCACCCATATGTCATCGCTTTCAACATTTCCAATAGAAAGGACCACTTCACTCTGTCATAGGTTTTTGACATGTCAAGCTTGGCAGCCATCAAGCTATGTTTGACTTGCTTTTTGGAATAGTATGGAGAGCGTCATAAGCAAGAATTGTGTTATCCCAGTTAAGTCTACCCGGAACAAAAGGCCGCCTGATTCCGAAGAATCACTGTATCCATCACACCAAGGCGTCTAGCAAGAATTTTTACAATAATTTTGTAGCTGACATTACATAGATTGATAGGTCAATAATGGTGTACTTTGTAAGGAGTTGGACTTTTTGGTATGAGAGCAATGTTTGTATGATTTAAAGTGTTCACTGAGCAATGACCCTATAAAAAGAAGTAACCATGTTACAAACATTAAATTTGATCTCTTCCCATTAGTTTTGGTAGAAATGGCTGGTGAATCCATCAGGACCAGGGGCTTTATATGGTCCCATACTAAACATGGCTTCCTTTATCTCCTCCTCCGTTACAGGTCTAGTAATATGCAAATTATCCTCATCAGAGATGGACCACGAGACAATGCTAGATATCATGAGAATATGATCAGGGTGCGAAGAGGTGAACAGCTCGAAGATGAAATTACTAAAAGCCTGACCAATCTGATTCCTTTTGCTCAACCAGTTGCCCTAATCATTTTTCAGCCATTCGATATTGTTTTTGCGATGACAGGTGAAAAAATTGGGGTGTTTTTATCCCGTTCTTTCAGCCACAGATCGCGAGATTTATCATGCAAAAGCATCTCTTCTCTAAGGAGGACTTGATCCAACTCTTGGCTAATGAATTTTTATTTTTGAAGGCTAGAGGAGTTTTGGTCTTTGCTTTGGGACCATATGAGTTGTTTTAGGCTCTGTTTTTAGAAGGCTGAAATGTCTAAATTGCCATAATTTAACTTCAAAAGTGATAGCTATATTAAAAGGTGCCTAGCAATGTCACTTACAAAAGAATATTCTCCATATCAAATCTTGTTTGGATTTGTCAATCAAGTTAGCATAGTGGTGGCCCAATTAGCTGAAATTAACATAGTAATATAACCTATGTGATATTGTTTTTTATTTTATAAGTCCAATATATATATTCAAGGGAGATCGAGGTGATCTCAACAAGTACATAGCTATAACAAGTAAAACCTAACGAAAACAAAATTACATCTAAAGGCCCTCTTCTCAATTCTCAGGAGAAATTCCATACTGAATAACATATCGCCAAACTGTATCCTTTCAAATTCTGAGAACCTACTTCCCCACTAGAATAACAGTGTCGTGATACTAATGAGAGTCACCTGCCAAATTTGTTCCTTGTTGATCTCTAAATACTCTCTCATTTCTCTCCACCTATAGACCCCACATAACTGTACAAGGCACCATCCTCCATAAAATTTTGCTTATTTTTATTGGATTAATCTAAGCCATCCTCCCAATTGAGCACCAATGTTTTTGTGGCATAACCCATGACAAGTCTACTAGAGTCAAAAAGTATGACCATGTCTTTTTGGCATAATCACAGTACAATAAAAGATGACTAGAAAGGCGACTATTACATTTGTTACTAAGTGATATTGTTACGTACATTTGTAGTAGGGCGACTGTGAGCAAAGTGGACTTAATTATTAACATTGTCCATATTAGTGTAACATCCCAGCTATGATAAAAGTCATTTGAAAAAGGCCAACACCGTCGGTTATAAGCCGCCAAGGATAGGAATCTACTGGCGGCTTAGAGCCTCTGATTTTTGTCTTTCCTCGGGGGTTTGAAAACCGTCAGTATTGGCCTTTTACCTATGCAATCGGCAAATTTTTGGCGGCCGGTGGTTTAGAGCCACCAGGAAAAATCTTTTATTTTTTTTTGGTAGTGAATGGTGAGTTTGGTGTATAAAAATGCAATTATATGAGAATTGAATTTTCTAGAGAACTTTTGTACTTCTTCCACGGCTCAATAAATGTTTAATTCACAATAAACAGAATTATGCTCCTCTTCTCATTCAAGTTTTGAGAAAACAAGTAAAGGTGGTTTAGTTAAAGGGAGACTTTTGTCAAATGTGGAGAACATTTTATGAGCTTTGAACACATAAAAGTGGAAAAATCAATTCCACAAACGCCCAACTTTCAAAGGGTGGAACACGAGCTCTGCCAACTACAATGGACTTTTACTCATTCAAGTTTCGAGTCTATTCGTCAAATTTTAAAACTACGATTTAGCTAGCTTCTAAGAATATACATGAAATAGATGTATAAGAAACTAGTAAAAATTTCTCAAGTTTGGAGAAAATGAAAAATAATAATTACGGAACGATCCTCTATCGAGCCTCTAACAATGTAATAGTTATCTCATTTGCGGTACATGATTCTTGCTTAGATGAAGAAGAATCAATATTCCCAATAGGATTCCTTTCTGTAAAGAAACCAGGCTGTTTAGGCTGGGGCAATTTTGCAATCTCACTTCCCAGCATCAAAACCACAGCCGACATGCTTGGACGATCCTCTGGGTATTGTTGCACGCATAAAAGACCCACATGTATACATCTCAACACTTGAGATAGATTGCATGAATCCCTTAACGATGCATCAATCAGTTCCAAAGACGTGCCTTCTTTCCACAGCGTCCATGCCTAAATCAAATGTACTCGTCATTATGGAACCAGAAGTGTGAGCTAGATACTTAAAAATGTGTAGCTTTTTTTTTTATGTGGAGCTTGTGGAACCAATCAGGCATCACATCCTAACAACTTAGAGTGAGACCCAAGTGGTTGACATGAGAATATTCTCAATTGCCACGTGTCGAAAGTCACACTTGATTGGGTCCACAGCTCTACATCTTAAAATGTTCTATAAAAAAAAAAAAAAAAAAAAATTCACATCCCATTGCTTATATTTTGGCTGTCTAATTTTAGCATTCTCTACTAAGTCTGTTTGGATTGCCATTTTTCCAAAAAAAAGACTATTTCATTTAATGACTTTTCTAAAATATATTTTCTTAAAAAGATTGTTTGGATCATCATTGATGCAAAATCTCTTTAATTTCTCTCAGTAGGCCTCACCACTATAATTGATGAGAGTGATAGATGAGGAGGGGTGGGAGTAGGATTTCTTTGTTTATTATGTTTATTGAGCTAACAAAATTGAAAAAAAAAGTATTTTCTGACTTGAAAACCGACTTTTTAGGTATTTTTTTTTTATCAAAAGGACTTTTCAGCTTCAAAAATATTTTTATAGAATAAATACTCCTTATAAAATGGTCATCCAAACTATCTGTTATTTTGAGAATAGCCTTTTTCAGGACTAAAAATGGCGATCCAAACAAGAATTAAAGCTTAAGAAGAAAAGTCATTTTATTATTAAACTTACGTGTCCAAGAAGGTTCAGGTAGTGGTCGGGATGAAAAAATCCTCTGTTTCTCTTGCCGCTCACTATCTCAAGCACTAAAACACCAAAGCTATAGACATCGGATTTTACTGAGAAGAGCCCGTCTATCGCATACTCTGGGGACATATAACCACTGCATGATATCATCGAAAGAAAACATTTAGAAGTGATGGAAATAGATTTCTAGAACATCAAATTTGTTGCACTTACTATGTTCCAACAACTCTACTTGTATTTGCTTCAGTCTGATCTCCTCCGAATGTTCTCGCAATGCCAAAGTCCGAAATCTTTGGGTTCATCTCATTATCAAGTAAAATATTGCTGGCTTTTAGATCTCTATGGATAATTCTCAATCTGGAATCTTGATGAAGATAAAGAAGCCCTCGGGCAATTCCACCAATAATGTTGTAGCGCTTTTTCCAATCTAGTACTGTGTTTCTTGCTTGATCTAGGACAAATTGTTTTTGGCATCCAAGTTAATTAGTTCAAGCTTCTATTTTGTCTATCTAGGATGATCTAATAAGAAAAACTTCAGAACTAGTCCAAATTAACATAACACAGAAAATTTAGTATAGAAGAATAGGTCCAGGTTTTGAGAGTCAAACCAAAAATAAAACAGTCTAAGCTTTTGTTGGGCATGTACTCGTAGATCAACATCTTTTCTTCTCCTTGAATGCAACAACCAAGAATCTTAACAAGATTCCGGTGTTGAAGTTTGGCAATCAGTATAACTTCATTCTTGAACTCGTTGGGTCCTTGGCCAGAATTCTTTGAAAGCCTCTTCACAGCTATTTCTTGTTCCTCTCCTAGCATACCCTGGAGGTGTGTCCAAAACAATTATCATAATGTTTATATCCTTTTGACGATCACCATAGTTATAGATTGGAATGTTACCTTGTAAACAGGACCAAAACCACCCTCTCCAAGCTTATTTTCAAAAGAGAAGTTATTGGTGGCAGTAGATATTGTAGCCAAATCAAACAATGGTAACTCCAGGTCCTCATTTGGACCTTCGTTAGTGTAATCCTTGTCTTGATTATCTGGCATTTTACCTGTAATCACAAACACAGCCTATAAACAACGTACCTGTATCGTTTAATTCACTCTATGAACATTTTTCACATGCAGTGTAATGCCAGTAGATATACCTTCTTTCTTTGTCTTACTCTTCTTCCAAATACACCATATGCCAAAGAAAAGCACCCCCGAGATGAGTACGCCGGTGACTATGAGTGTCGCGCGTTTCTTGTTATTGGAATCTCCATTTATATGTTCTAAAATGTAAAATATTTAGTTAAAAGTCCATGAATTGAGTCAATAAATCACAAAATGAAAAGGAAAATAAATCACACAAGCGGGTAGATGAAAATGCCTTATATTATTTTGTCCCTTGTGTATTTAAGTTTGTGGCAACATTTGTGAGAGCTTCCTTTCAAATGGGCCAGGGTTGGACCTGACTGTTGGTAAGATTTGAATAGGCCCAAGCTGATTTAATAAATTTCAGGCCAGAAACTTCTCGTGGGCTGTCCATTATTTACACTTAACACCCCTACCTAGAGCTACTCATAACACAGTGCACAAGGCCCACTAACATATTATACGATAGAAAGGTGTTCAGTCGAAATAGTATCAAAAAACATGCTTGAATCAGACGGCTAGATTCATTCCTAAAAAATGTGTTAAAATCCACATAATTTTTGTTGTGTATATCCACCAATGGGTAGGCTAAACATTCATGCCGCTAGTGGGCCCAAAAATATGAGCTGAATAAGGATATGTAGGGTGACTGGGTCAACTGGAGCAAAACCCCGCTGTAATATTCCCATTGAAGAGAGGATATTTTTTTGGCTCCGGTTGATCCAGTGGCCCTACATATCCCTATGTAAGTCATGTTTTTGGGCCCACTGACCACATGGATGTTTATCCCACCCCTTAGTGGATATACACACCAAAAATCACCCCTGGTTAATCTCTAGCCATTACTTTTAGCACTTTTGTAAGAGTGATTATAGCCATCGGATTCAATTACTTTTTTGGTTACTATATCCAAAGGCTAGAAATCATTCATCAAACTGATTTTGGGGTGTATATCCAGCAAGGATGGGCTAAACATCCGTGCAGGTCAGTGGGCCCAGAAAAATACGGTAGGTTAGGGTCGTTTATTTTCGTTATTTCCATTATTTTCCGTTATTTAATTCCCCCTTTTTCTGTTTTTGCCCGTGCAATCAGTTATAAAGGAAAAACGGTAACGCCCCCAGTCCATTATACCGTTATAACAGCACCTTTTAAACCTTGATCTTCAGTTAAAATAAAAAATAAAAAAAAATAAAAAAATCCATACCTAGTTCTGAAGCTGCCATCCTTATGTAGAGATCTTGCCCATTATCACTCAACACTCTAATATCAATGAGATTCCCAAACCAGAGCAAGCAGCCACTGCCTCCTCTCCTAATGTCCGAATTGGCATAAGCAGTACAAGAACAATTCTTCAAGCACATCTCCTTGCATTCTATAAGGCTCATGCTGTTGTTAACCCATGAACCCGACGTGTCCGGCAATTTCACCCCTGTATACTTTAGAAACCCATCTCCCTTCTCACAATCCAACGGTGTTCTCCGAATGCACCCATCTGCAAAATCCACCAAACTCCAATCCTGTTGCGATTTCGGTACGAATCCCTTCAAACATTCACATACTGGCAAGTTGTTTATGTTACAAGAACCATATGGTCCACAATCCGCATAATTGTCACAGTTGTCGATCTGCACCGATAAAAATAGGTCCCATCCATGGTTCCTATCAATCCATGTGAACCGTTTAACTGTTCCGGATTGATTCACTACTAGCTTCGAAACGACGGATTCATTCCAGAGTTCGTATATGAAATACACTTCCTCTTCATTAGATATAAATTTGAAATCGTAAATCGGGTTCGGCTTCAATTCAGGAGTACCACTAAACCGAAGACCATTCCATGACCCGGCCCGATACTGCACAGTTGGTCCCTTCCTGAGTACTAATTGAGGAAACCCATGGGTATCTATCCCGTATGAATAATCGCCAGGAGAAGGATCGTCGATGCTCTTCCACGACGATATAAACCGATTCAGACCAGTTTTTAAATTCCACCCGAACTTCATGCCTGGTAGTAACGTATCGGATGGATAATCAAAGCTTTGCCACAGGAAATTATTTGAATTATCATCGTTTCCGTCTTTCACAACAAGATTTCCTGACTCCAAGAGCTGAGCAACTGGATTCTGTACTGTTCTCGATGAATTAGACGACCAAACAGCGTTCTCCGTTCGATTGAGATCAAGGACAAGATTTCCATTTTCGCTCATCTTTAAAACTCCATATGAATCTGTAATCGGGATTTCTCTGTTTGCTACCCATACCACTGTACCAGTTGATATTTTCTTGTACCATATTCCCAAGTATCGGTTCTTGGAATTCCCGGGACTGAAGAATCCTAGCTCGAAGCTTCCACCTGCTGAGACTAGAGTCTGACTATCATTGATAGACTGATTTGGAGTTATGGTATCCCCTGCCATGGAGATTCTAAAGAAGGGGAATACAGAGAAGCAGAAAAAAAGAAAAGAAAGGACCTCCATTGATCCTTCTCTTGCTTCTCGTCATAGTATATTTCTTCTCTTTCTTCTTGTCATATAGTATATTTTGTTCAAACTTTGGAAGACTTGAGTCAAGTCTATCTTTGGTCACTAATGTTAGTGACCGAGGCTGGTCACAGCACCTCTCCATTTGACACGTTATCCCTTACAACCCAAAAGATTACTATATTCGATCCGGTTCTCTCTGGGGACATATGATGAATATGTTCAATAATCTGGTACGTCCAATTGATGTTGCCCTATCAGTACTGGATGCAGCTCAAATGATCTGATCATTAGAACCATATGATCAATATATTCTTCTCTAATAACCAGTGTCCTTTACATGTGGACAAACTTCATAGGTATACTACTGTTCAACGGGATTTTTAGTCATCCCATGTGTTTGACTTTTGGACCATGTGGAATTAAATGTAATAAATGGTTAACATTTATTTTGTATATTTAATTATGACATCACATGAAAATAAATATCTAGACATTTTTGTAGTCTACCTTTGAAGTTTCAACTTTCAACAGTAATGAACACGTCATTATAGGAGAATCTATTGGTCCACGGTTCTTGATCTGATCATTTGAGCGGACATTCGTTGTTGAGAGAGTAACATTGAATGGACGATCCAGATTATTGAACATATTCATCATGTGTATCTATGAACACCACCGGAATATACTAATTGTCGAACTATCATGTCCAACTGACAGGGCCATGCCATGAGAGTGAGAGAAGAGAAATCCGTTCTTTTCCGTTATAAAGTTCATGGTTGTTTTCCATTATTTCGGTTATTTTTCCATTTTATTCGTTTTTGGCCGTGCGTGACAATCCCCGTTATAACGGAAAAAATGGTAACGCCCCCCCAGTCTGTTATACCGTTCCTTTTAAACCTTGCTTTGGACAAGTTACAAAAGAAAGAAAAAAAATTAAGGATGACAATTTTAATTTTATCATCCTGACTAGAACATTTTATATGCTGATGATGAGTTAACGTTGGGCTTTTAAAATCAAGAAGTGGAAAAATGGTGACATGTTGCCATTTTAAAACTCCATATGAATCTGTAATCGGGATTTCTCTGTTTGCTACCCATACCACTGTACCAGTTGATATTTTCTTGTACCATATTCCCAAGTATCGGTTCTTGGAATTCCCGGGACTGAAGAATCCTAGCTCGAAGCTTCCACCTGCTGAAACTAGGGTCTGACCATCAGTGATGGATTGAGATGGAAATATGGTGTCCCCTGAGATGGAGATTCTAAAGAAGGAGAATATAGAGAAGAAGAAAATAGAAAAAGAAAGGACCTCCATTGATCTTTCTCTTGCTTCTCATCTTAGTATATTTCTTATGTTCAAAGACTTTAATGATGGGGCACAGAACAGAAGCAAGGACCGACCCGGAAGTCTCTGTTCATCTTTTAGTATATTTCTCTGTACTGAATGTAACTCAAATGATTAGATCATTGTAACCATCTGATTGATGAATAGATTATTCATTATTAATTAACTAGTATTCATTGTTGTTGACGAATTCCAGAGTTAAGACTACTGGTCAAAATTATTATTTTTTACTCATCCCGCGATTTTGACCCATTGGACCACATCGAATTGACTAGGTGATCCGATCCATCAATTACATTTTTTTACTATAAAATGTGTGGATTTTTCTTTACGTTGGTTATCTAAGATGGCGGGTCGTATATTTAATTTGACTCTGATTCAAAATGATTTGGCAAAGTTTACCATCCTTAAAGAAAGTAAGATTTGTGAGGTAACATTTTGTTGACTTGGTGCTTCTCCATTTCTTCGTAAAATTACCTTGACTTTTTTTCCTTCTAGATAAGCAAAGAGATGAATAGAAAGAAAAGATAAATACTACCTAAAGAGCAGCCAGTACTTAAAAAGAGTATCAGGCCCTTAGAAGTAGGGGTAGTAAATATACATGGGTCGGGCTCCCAGGAGTAAAACTTCAATGACAGGGCAGCAGATCATGCACGTGGATTTTGTACTGGCGGACCACCTCGGCCTCACCACCCACGTACACAAGTGAGTGTTTTGGCAGAAAGCACTCGAGTACTCAAATGGGTACGTGTGTGGTGAGGCCGAGGTGATCAGTCCGTACAAAGTCCACGTGTCGTGCCGAGATCTGCTGCCCTATCATCTCCTTCGATGACAGGGCCTGTTCATCAAAGTTTTATCCGGCTCCCGGTACAGGCCTTCATGGGCGTGTATTCCAAGAATCCAACGGTAGTGATTAGTGCTGAGTTGGCATCACTTTTTGCCAAAGCAAAACCACAGTTTGATTCTTGTAATCCACGCCAGACAAGGTCTGTCTTGGGAGGCTGTTATAAAAGGTATGTCCCGACAGCCTGTGCCTATTTACTTAACCAAAGAGGGAAATCAGATGTCCAAGTTCGATATGAACCAGCACCTTCACCCGTGGCGCACGCGCAGGGCAAACTAAAATGTGGGCCCTTGGTTACCCTCATATGGGAAAACCTGCACTACCAAATTAAGATGTATTATAATAGATTTTACAGAATCCAAATAGCTGTAGTAGTCCAAAAGAATAAAGATGGCACCCATCATATATATGGTCCCAATCGCCTTGGCATCCCCTTCAAAGTCTACATGCACAATCGAACTTGTGGGTCCAACCCCAAGTTGGCTCCTCCTTTCAGGGTGGATCAAGGGCTTCGGCATCTTCAAAGTTGGCGGCGGATAATGCAATGGATGTTGCTGGTGCTCCAGCTTGAATTTTTCAACGAAAAAAAATAAATTATAATCTTGTTTTTTTGTGCTTTGGACAAGTAACAAAAGAAAGAAAAAAAGGATGGCAATGTTAATTTTCTCATCCTGACTATTTCAAAGCGTAATGTTTCATCTGTCCTTCATAGAATATAAAGCTCCTGACCTTCCATATGTAAAGTCCTTTATATCATCTTCAGATTCACCTGTTATCCATTTACCTTCTTTTCATGTTTTTTTTTTTTTAAAGTTTTTTGTTTTGTTAGGGATATCAATTATCTTTTAATCTATATAACAAAACAGCTCAGTTGTCTTATCCCTTATCTTATTCGGCTTCATTAGATAAAGAATGGTTGAGATCAAATCCATCCATCTAATGTGGACTGTTAGATTTCAAATGCTTTTGTCGGAGAGTGCTGTGGGCGCACGGGCCATTTACTAGTTAATGACATAACTATACTAGAAATTTGAACCTTTCCATGCAACTTCAAATTCCTACCAACTTTGAAACTGAGGAGCTCAAGTAAATTAGGCCAAAAGCAGTGCTTTTAGATCATCAACGCCTACTTAATGCAATCGAATAATGAGAACACATTCTACTGTTCCCATATATATATTGGATTCCGCCATGTTCTTCTACATCATTACCATCAAGATTCTCACCAAAGATCCAATTACATAGAAACTAAGATAGGCAGAAGTTCCAGGGTTATAATCAAGGGAGAAAATTTTATGCGCCCAATAGAGATGTCAACCATTTTTTCATGTATTGGCTAGATTTTTCTGAGATAGGATAAAACCTTTTTAAGCCGAGTACCATTGCCGATAGAGATGTCATACTTTAACATTCATAAACTTTTTCTTGCTTGAGTTCTTGGAAAAGGGATGTGGGTAACAACAGAGTATTTGATGGCAAGAGTCTTCATATGGAACATCTGATTATGGAAATTAAAGGTCTGGTGTATATGTGGGTTAAATTGTATGAGGAAGGGAATGGGCTCTTTTTTGAGGACATGGTGTTCAAATTGTTTGAGTTAGCTTGTAGGGGTCACATTTAGGGGTGGGTGTTCGTTTGTTTCGGCTTGTTAGGTTGATCTTTTCTTTTTGTTGGTCTCTTTCTTCTGTTTTGTATTTCTTTTGATCGCTTGGTAGGCCTCGATCCTTAGCCTCCAAAGGTCCCTTTTAATAAAACAGTTTAATTATCAAAAAAAAAAAAAAAAGTTCTTGATTCATGATAATTTATACATAAAGGTATTTTAGTTAGAAAGGTATAATTATAATATAATAATCTTTAATTTACTACATTAATTATTAAGGAAAAAATGCTAGATTATGTGAGGGATAGAGTGAACGCAAATAAAAAGAGAATTTTAGAAAATTCATATGTAGTCATCTTCTAAGGGATATACCTTTATAATCTGATATCGGATTTGTGATCCATTTAATGTTTTGGAAACCTTGGTTAAAGATAAAAAAATTACTACTTCACATTTAATTTGAAATTCTGATGTTTTATGGCATATAAATAGAGTTGAAATATGGATATTTTATTAATTACCGGAATTAATAACTGAATTAGTGACAAAAAAAAAAATTAAGGTGATGTAGACCGCTCCCTACGTAAAAACATGAGAGATACTATTCATTAATTAGTTTTCTCATGAATTAGTGAAATATATAAAATAGATAAATTATAGAATTAATTAGTTAATTAATATACACCTAGGATAGTTTTAAGTTTGAAATAATTTGAAAAAAGAGACTTTAGTAACTTTTTTCGAATTGGAAATGTTCTACCACTACTTGCCCCTTTATTTTTATTGGTTTGTGTACCATATTTTATTAGTTGAATTATTGCCACGAGTACATGGACCATGGGCAAGAGGTTTAATGTTGAGAATTAAACGGAGAATGCATGGGCACACGGTAGGATTCGGTCACGTTAAGTACAAAAGAACAAGAAGGGCATTGTGGTCCCCTGGATAAAAAGATCCAAAATCCCATTAGATCCATGTAGAGGAAAAATTGAAAACTTTGTCGGCTGTTAGAAAATGAGGCACTAAGAGTGTTTGGTACATTCCATCGGATTTGATACTAAACTTCAAATAGGTGTTTGATACATTGAAAATAGCAGTTACAGAAACACTCTTCTATCGAGCCACTAACTTTGTAATAGTCATCCCATTTGCACTACATGATTCTTTCTTAGTCAACAAAGGTTCGATCTCATTGGGATTTCTTTCTGTAAAGAAACCAGGCTGTTTAGGCTGGGGCAATGTTGCAGTCTCACTCCCCAACATCAAAACTACAGACGACATGCTTGGACGGTCCTCTGGACATTGTTGCACGCATAATAAACCCACATGGATACATCTCAACACTTGAGACAGAGTGCTTGAATCTCCTAATGATGCATCAATCAGCTCTAAAGAATTGCCTTCTTTCCAAAGTATCCATGCCTAAATCAATTTTACTTGTCATTACAGAAATAAAAGTGTACGAACTAGATACTTCGGTTGAAAAATGCTAGTTTTAGGCGTTCAATTGCCAAAAACTAGGCACATGCATCTCAGCATGTGCAATGGTCATGTAGCGCACTGACTCATATGGAGAACTTGCAACCATTTTTTTCTTTTTTGTCCGAATTTTGTGTTATAAGGTGAGAGGAGAAAATATGAGCTAGTTCCAACCGGTTGCAAGTTCCCACTTAAAAAGTGTGCCACGTGGACGAAAGGTCGTGCCATTGTAAGAATTTTTTTGATGTGTAGCATTTTTCCACGAAGAGCCTGTGGACCCAATCGGATGCCACCACATAGAGTGAGACCCAAGTAGTTTGATAGTAGACTAATCTCAATTGCCTTGTATAGATGTGGGCACCTGATTGGATCCATAGCTTCAACTTGAAAAATGATTCGCATCAAATCATTTCTCGTGCCATCATATATACCTTTTGGCAAACACACATCTGATGTTAGAATTCTTCTACGAAGAAATGACATTTTAGTATTAAACTTACATGTCCAAGAAGGTTTAGCTGGTGGTCTGGATGATAAAATCCTCTGTTTCGCTTGCCGCTCACTATCTCAAGTACGAAAACGCCAAAGCTAAAGACATCAGATTTTATTGAGAAGAGTCCGTCTATCGCATACTCGGGGGACATATAACCACTGCATGATATGATTGAAAAGAAAACATTCAGAAGTGATGATAATTGATTTCCATAACATCGCATATGTTGTTGTACTTACTATGTTCCAACAACTCTACTTGTATTTGCTTCAGTCTGATCTCCTCCAAATGTTCTCGCTAAGCCAAAGTCTGAAATTTTTGGGTTCATTTCATTATCTAGTAAAATATTGCTAGCTTTGAGATCTCTGTGGATGATTCTCAATCTGGAATCTTGATGAAGATAAAGAAGCCCACGAGCAGTACCGACAATAATGGTGTAGCGCTGTTGCCAATCTAATAGTCTGCTTCTTGTTTGATCTGGAACAAATTTTTTTGGCATCCAAATTAGTACATGCTTTTGTTTTGTTTATTTAGTCTGAAATAAGAAGACTTTAGAGCTAGTCAAATTAATGTAACACAGGCAATCTAGTTAAGAAGAATGGATCAGGTTTTGAAAGAGTCAAACCGAATATAAAAAGGTCCAAGCTCTTGTTGGGCATGTACTCATAGATCAACATCTTCTCTTCTCCTTGAAGGACAACCGAGAAGCTTCACAAGATTCCGGTGTTGAAGTTTGGCAATTAATATAACCTCATTCTTGAACTCATCGAGTCCTTGGCCAGAGTTTCTGGAAAGCCTCTTCACAGCTATTTCTTGTCCATCTGCTAGTATACCCTAGAGGTGTCCAAACAATTATCATAATCTATATAACAAAACAGGGAAGTTGTCTTATCTCTCTTATCTTATCCAATTTCAACAAAGAAGGGCCAAGATCTTATCCCCCAACTGGATGGTGAATCTTAGCCACTCACACCCGATTTTGGCAAATGCTTTTTTGGAGAGTGACGTGGGCACGGGCCACCCACTAGTCTTTTAACAAAAGGAGTTTGTTTCATTTTTTATGATCACTATAGTTATATATTGTAAAGTTACCTTGTAAACAGGACCAAAACCACCCTCTCCAAGCTTATTTGCAATCGAGAAGTTATTTGTGGCGGTTGATATTGTAACCAAATCAAACAAGGTTAACTCTAGGTCGTCCTTTGTTTTCATTTTACCTGTAATCATAAACATGGCCTACAGAACATTATTCATATGCACTGTAATCATCCCGTGGCAATTTAGGAGTGTGCCACATGGCTCTACTCGTACAAATTGTAGTATGTGTGAAGTGGAGAGCCATTTAGGAGCAAGTTCACTTCTTAGCAAAGCTTTTGTTGAATTTCTTAGGTTGGGATTCATCGACTGGAACGTCTAACCTTCGAGGGAGATTTTTTTAGGAAGGTTCATGAAGTTAAGAGTATAGATGAGTAACTGTACCTTCTTTGTTTGTCTTTCTCTTCTTCCAAATACACCAGATCAGGCCAAAGGAAAACATCCCCAGGACTAGAAGTAAGCCGCAAACTAAGAGTATTACACGTTTCTTGTAATTTGAATCTCCAGTTATATGATCTAAAATGTAAAACATTTAGTTCAGAGATGATGAATTGAGTCAATCAATCACAAAATGAAAAGGAAAAGAACAAAGGGAACACAGAAATTTTAGCCGTACAAGTGGGTACTAGAAAATGCATCTACTTGCACTCTGCAGTGTTCAGAGGGCAGGCCTGAGTCCGGCCCAATGACCATATCGCCGCCTAGGTCAGGCTATGGGTCAGTCTGTGGGCCGCGGACTAAATTACAGCCTGATTCGTAGGTGGGGCTATCATTTCTCAATAAATAAATTAATAATTAAATTAGTTTAAGATTCAACTCATGGGTATAGGAAAATGCATCCTAGGACTAGAAATCTTTTTGAAGTGGGTATCTGTTCTCGACGCAATGTGGGTCGCAATAACTTTGGGTCACTGACCATATGGACGTTTGGCCTATCCCTTAATTTGTTGATCTACAGACTAAAATTTTAGCCTGATTGTTGATTTCTGTCCATTGAATTAATACCCCAAATAATGTTCAAATCACACGGCTAAAAATAAACCTATTGAAATATCTCTAATCTAATGACTTCGTGGCTTTTGATGACTTCGTGTCTCGCTGCAACTCTATTATGCATAGAGATTCCTAGCTTATGTTGTTTTGTTGGTCTTTTCTTTGAGGAGGTTTTCTCGACCTCCTCCTTTCTTGCTTGTATCTCTCTCTTTTCAATGCATTTTGACCTTATCAAAAAAAAAATATCTCTGATCTAATGGTTAAAAATCACCAATCAGATGATTTTTGGTGTCTAGATCCACCTAGAGATGGACCAATAGCAGTGGTCTGAAACTGTGCTACGTGGCTTGTTTTTTACGCGACCGACAACACGACAACAAGATGGCTTACTTTGTGATGAAAGAAGCTTTCATAAAAATTACGTCAATTTTCTAGCTGTTTACACACGGTAACCGTAGAGCCCGGCAAAGACACAGACGAAAGAGTAGGCCAAGAAACCATCCAGCTATCTAGAGGTGTAAACCAGGCTCGCTCATTTCAAACTTCCCACCTAACAGTTGTTTTTTGGCTTATTTTCTATTGTTCTCTTGTTTTATGGGCAGCTTCAAGTCAATATATTATTATATAGGATAATTATAGTGTCCAATGGCATTTGACTCAAACGAACGCTGTGGGGCCTACATGGGTGAGCCCCTATGGCTAATTTTGGCCGGGTGAGGATGTTCTCACCATTGAGATCATCCTCCAAAAAAATCAGGCCAGTCCGAGTGGTCTGATCCCACCAAAATGTGCTCTTCATGCCGTTCATTTTCTGAGGAGCAAATTTGGTGGGGTCAGAATTCAGAAACTTCAGAATTGTTTAAATTTTTTTTTTAGATCATCCTCAACCAAAATCAGCCGTAGGGGCTCTTCCATGTGGGCCCCACAGTGCTCGTTTGAGTCCAACACCCGGTGACGTATAACATCCGTATATTGTATTCCCAAAATATCAGTTAGATTGAAAAAAAAAAGTCCATACCTAGTTCTGAAGCTGCCATCCTTATGTAGAGATCTTGTCCATTATTAGGGTAGTCTCTAATATCAATCATATTCCCAAACCAGAGCAAGCAGCCACTGCCTTCTCCCCTAATGTCCGAATTGGCATAACCAGCACAAGAACAATTCTTCAAGCACATCTCCTTACATTCCTCAAGGCTCATGCTCTTGTTGACCCAGGAATGTGACGTATCCGGCAATTTCAACCCTGCATACTTTATAAACCCATCTCCCTTCCCGCAATCCAGTGGGGTTCTCCGAATGCACCCATCTGCAAAATTCAGCAAACTCCAATCCCGTAGGGATTTCGGTACGAATCCTTTCAAACATACACATGCTGGCGAGTTGTGGTTGTTACAAGAAGCGTATACACCACACACGGCATAATTGTCACAGCTGTCGATCTGCCCTGTTAAGAAAAGGGCCCATTCGTGGTTCCGATTAATCCATGTGAAGCGTTGAATTAAGCCAGATAAATTTAGTACTACCCTTGAAACAACGGAGTCGTTGCGGAGTTTGTATGTGACATACACCTCCTCTTGATTAGAGATAAAATTGTATTGGAAAATCGGGTTTGGCTTCAAGTCAGGAGTGCCAGTAAATCGAAGACCATTCCATGACCCACCTCGATACTGCAGAACTGCTCCCTTCCGTATGACTAGTTGAGGGAACCCGTGGGTATCTATGCTCCATGAAGAATCACCAAGAGAAGGATCTTCAATGCTCTTCCACGATGACAGAAACCGATGGATACCAGTTTTTAAGTTCCACCCGAGCTTCATGCCTGGTAGTAACGTATCAGATGGATAATCAAAGCTCTGCCACAGGTAGTTATTTGGATTATCATCCTTTCTGTCTTTCACAACAAGATTTCCCGAATCCAAGAGCTGAGCAACTGGATTCTGTGCCGTTCTCGTTGAATTGGAGGACCAAATAGCACTCTCCGTTCGATTGAGAAGGACAAGATGTCTATTATTGTCTCCCATCTTTAAAACTCCGTATGAATCGGTAAGGGGTATTTCTCTGTTTGCAACCCATACCACTGTTCGAGTTGATATTTTCTTGTACCATATTCCCAAGTACCGGTTCTTGGAATTACCAGGACTGAAGAATCCTAGTTCGAAGCTTCCACCTGCTGAAACTAGAGTCTGACTATCATTGATAGACTGATTTGGTGTTATGGTATCCCCTGCCATGGAGATTCTAAAGAAGGGGAATACAGAGAAGCAGAAAAAAAGAAAAGAAAGGACCTCCATTGATCTTTCTCTTGCTTCTCGTCATAGTATATTTCTTCTCTTTCTTCTTGTCATATAGTATATTTTGTTCAAACTTCGAAGCCTTGAGTCAAGTCTATCTTTGGTCACTAATGTTAGTGACCGAGGCCGGTCACAGCACCTCTCCATTTGACACGTTATCCCTTACAACCCAAAAGATTACTATATTCGATCCGGTTCTCTCTGGGGACACATGATGAATATGTTCAATAATCTGGTACGTCCAATTGATGTTGCCCTATCAGTACTGGATGCAGCTCAAATGATCTGATCATTAGAACCATATGATCAATATATTCTTCTCTAATAACCAGTGTCCTTTACATGTGGACAAACTTCATAGGTATACTACTGTTCAACGGGATTTTTAGTCATCCCATGTGTTTGACTTTTGGACCATGTGGAATTAAATGTAATAAATGGTTAACATTTATTTTGTATATTTAATTATGACATCACATGAAAATAAATATCTAGACATTTTTGTAGTCTACCTTTGAAGTTTCAACTTTCAACAGTAATGAACACGTCATTATAGGAGAATCTATTGGTCCACGGTTCTTGATCTGATCATTTGAGCGGACATTCGTTGTTGAGAGAGTAACATTGAATGGACGATCCAGATTATTGAACATATTCATCATGTGTATCTATGAACACCACCAGAATATACTAATTGTCGAACTATCATGTCCAACTGACAGGGCCATGCCATGAGAGTGAGAGAAGAGAAATCTGTTCTTTTCCGTTATAAAGTTCATGGTTGTTTTCCATTATTTCGGTTATTTTTCCATTTTATTCGTGTTTGCCCGTGCGTGACAATCCCCGTTATAATGGAAAAAATGGTAACGCCCCCAGTCTGTTATACCGTTCCTTTTAAACCTTGCTTTGGACAAGTTACAATAGAAAGAAAAAAATTAAGGATGACAATTTTAATTTTCTCATCCAGCTGACTAGAACATTTTCTATGCTGATGATGAGTTAACGTTGGGCTTTTAAAATCAAGAAGTGGAAAAATGGTGACATGTTGCCATGAAGGAACTTTGAAGCTGTATAACTGATGAAGGAGCATAGAAGAAGTTTTCTTTTGAAATTTCAGGCTTGTGCCAAGCAATCTAAATACGACATCAGTTTTGGTATCAGAGTGAAAGATCTGAGAAGTTTCCTAAGATAACTTATTTCAAATAGAAATGGAGAACCTCCCCTCAGCATACAAGAACTAAAATAGTTGTTAAACTCTAAGACGAGTAAATTAATATGGCCGGTAGGGAAACAATCTTCTATCGACCCTCTAACCATGTAACAGTCACCTCATTTGTAGATGAAGACCCCTTCATCCTTAATAATGAATCTGCTTCAATGAGACACCTTTCATTATAAAAACCAGGTTGTTTAGGTTGGGGCAAAATTGCACCCTCACTACCCAACATTAAAACCACAGACGACATCGTCGGCCTATCTTCTGGACGTTGTTGCACACACAAGAGACCCACTCGTATGCATCTTAACACTTCTGATGTGGGTAATGAATCTCCCATCGCTGTATCCATTAGTTCCAAGGCCTTGCCTTCATTCCATAATTTCCATGCCTTGAAAAACAATAAAATTCACTTAATTTGTAGTTATCAAAGAATAAAACCGAGATGTACAATAAAGGAACATATTCATCTCTACACTTACATGTCCTAGAAGGTTGAGGTCATGGTCGGGATGTTCAAACCCTCTATTTTTCTTGCCACTCACTATCTCTAACACCAAAACACCAAAGCTAAAGACATCGGATTTGATTGAAAAGAGCCCATCTATCGCGTACTCAGGAGACATATACCCACTACTTGCCATCATCAAGGGAAAGTAATTATAAGCATAATTATAAGCAATGAAAAGGGATGTGTGCCTAGAGTATTGTTAGTTGTACTTACTAAGTTCCAACCACTCTATTTGTGTTTGCTTCCATCTGGTCTCCTCTAAAAGTTCTTGCCATACCAAAGTCTGAAATTTTTGGGTTCATCTCACAATCCAGTAGAACATTGCTGGCTTTGAGATCCCTATGGATAATTCTCAACCTTGAATCTCTATGAAGATATAGAAGTCCTTGAGCTATCCCTACTGCAATGTGGAAGCGCTTTTGCCAGTTGAGTGAAGTACTTCTTTCATGATCTGGGCCAGTTTCACATAAAATAAAGTCAAGATTTTGTCTGCAAAGTGCAAACTCTTTCGAGTGGACTTAAACAAACAAGCAATCCAATTGAGTAAACAACATGAAATGTTGAGAGGGCCAAACCAAAGAGAATGGAGTCTAAACTTTTGTTGAGCATGTACTCGTAGATTAACATCTTTGCTTCTCTCTGAATGCAACATCCGAGAAGCCTAACTAGATTCCGGTGTTGAAGTTTCGCAATCAAGATAACCTCGTTCTTGAACTCGTTGAGGCCTTGTCCGGAATTCTTTGAAAGCCTCTTCACTGCTATTTCTTGTCCTCCAACTAGCTTACCCTGAAGATTATCATTTGAGAAATAACATTTGATATAAGTCTTCCTGTCTGTTTTCAGCATAATCAATTTGATCTAGATAATGGAAATTTACCTTGTAAACAGGACCAAAACCACCCTCTCCAAGCTTATTGTCATTGGTGAAGTTATTAGTGGCAGTTGCTATGGTAACAAAATCGAACAACGGTAACTCTAGCTCATCTTCTTGGTATTCATCAGTGAAATCTTTTTTCTGATTGTTTCCTTCGTTATCTGTTTAGTTGCAAAATAATAGTAAAATTAACCACGGTTTTAAATGGTCTACTATAACGGTATAATAGTCCCTTAACGTTACTGTTATAACTACTATTATAACAGCATCACATCAGTCAACTTTTTTTTTAAGGAACCTCTGCGGAGGAAAGGGAACTTTATTAATAGAATTCAGAAGTACAACTAGCGAAGGGGAGAATGTATGTACCTTACTCCTCAAGATGCTAACAACTGAAAGATTAAAGTAATGTACGTAAGCCACTATATTCAGATTAATTTTTTTTTCAAAAAAAAAGCCTCTATAACGGTAAAAAAAAATAGTTTTATTTTAAATAGCGGCAGTTATTTCCGTTATATGGAGACCCCGTTTTAAGTCTTGGGCGTTGTAACAGGAAAAAGCATAACAGGGTCAGGACATATATATCACTATTTTCTTTATAACGATGGTTTTTAAGGCTATGAAAGAAGAATCTCACACAAGGGGACCCATCGAATGGTAGGCCATACGCCCTACATGCATATTCTACAGCAATCTAACATGTAGAAGAGCAAAATCCATCATCATTCAATCTTCCCACATATTCAAAAAATCAAAGTAGATATGAATTAAAAATAATAAAAAATCAACGCAATTTAGGCTACATTCAGTCTAAGAGATTGACCATTGAATGAATGTTCCAGATGGATCAAACTTGGACTCAAATGCAATAAAGTAATTGGATGATTTAATGTTCGAGTCTTGTTGACTACAACAAAGGTCTACATATATAGCTAAAAGATCATTTCAATTGGATAATTGTAGCCGTCGGATCGACACTTTGGGACGCGTTGATTTTTGACCGCTATACTAGATAGGATCCATAGAATGGTGGCTCAGATCGTGTGTACCCTATGCATGAATACACCATTAATGGAAATGGAAATGGAAATGGAATCATATTTCTCAGAGAATAATTAATGCTTGCTAAGGGTGGATGAGTCATTTTACCTCTTCGCCTCGTCTTCAAAATAATACACCATACGATCGAACCCAAGAGAAGCATTCCAAAGACTACTGATAAGGATGCTATCACAACCACTCGTTTTTTCCTCTTGCTGGAATCACCATTTACTTCTATGTATGTAGACATCACGATAGAAAGTCAAAATCACACGATTTCATGTACCGAAAAGACGTAAAATATCCATGAACATTTAGCCCACCTCTTACTGGAGCGCTATAAGATTGTCTATATTGGTGAGTCATTGGATATGAGTACTCAAAAAGATTCTCAAATCCAACGGCTAAAAATCATACCCTGAAAAATGCTTAAATCATATGGCTACAAATCAACAATCAGGCTGATTTTAAATTAGTCCACCAAGGGCTGGGCCCACTGACAGCATCCATGTTTAGCCCACCCCTTGGTAGACATTCATACCAAAAATCGGCTTGTTTGATCATTTTTAGCCTTTGGTTTTAGTACTCAAAAAGAATGGTCGAATTCAAAGGCAAGGATCATGCCTTAAAAAGTACTAAAATCAAATGGCTAGAGATTACCAGTCGTCAAGGGGTGGTTTAAACATCCATGTGGTCAGTGGCCCAGATGGCAGCGGTGAGAAACAATGGTGCTAGCTGACACCAAAAGCCTGAGCTACAGCTTGAGACGTATTAAAATGATCTATTGGTTAGATATAACCAATCTGGGTGATTTTTGGTGTGTATAACCACAAAGGGGTGGGCTAAAGCCGCTAAACTAAAGTAACCATGCAGCCCAGCTGTGGGCTCAAAAACATGGCCTACATAAAAAGGTAGCATGATACAATAAAACGAGGAACCTTTTACACGTACCTATTTCAGAAGCCGCCATTCTTACATAGAGATCTTGCCCATCAACGGTAAACTGTCTAATATCAACCAAATCCCCAAACCATAGTATACAGCCACTGCCGCCTCCATTAATATCTGAATTAGCATAGGCCATACAAGAACAGTTGTTCAAGCACTTTGCCTCGCATTCCTTAAGGCTCATGCTCTTGTTCACCCAGCTGCCCGACGTATCAGGCAATTTCACTGATGCAAACTTTACAAACCCATCTCCATTCTTGCAATCAAACGGTGTTCTCCGTCTGCATCCACCCGTCCAATTGAGCCGATCCCAATCTTCTTGTGATTTGGGTGAAAATCCCTTTAAACACTTGCAAACCGGCGAATCAACGATGTTGCAAGTACCATAAGCTCCACACAAGCCATAATCGTCACAGTGATCTTTCTGCACCGTTAACATAACAATCCACTCAAGGCTCCGATCGTTCCATGTACAGCGTTGAAGTGAGCCCGATGGATTCAACACAAATCTAGAAATAACAGAATTGTTGTTGCGTTCAAACCTATAATACACCTCTTCCGCATTACAGACGAAAATGGGCTTGAACACTAGGTTGGGCTTCAGCTCAGGAGTGCCGCTAAATCGAACCCCATTCCATGGCCCACTTCGAAATTGACCGATCGATTCCTTACGCAGAACTAGTTCCGGAACTCCACGAAGTTCTACACTGTATGAGAAGTCACCAGGAGAAGGGTCGTCGGGGTTCTTCCACGATCTCAGGTAACGATTCAGACTAGCTTTTAAGTTCCACCCCAACTTCATACCCTCTAACAGTGTATCTGATGGATAATCGAAGCTCTGCCAGATATAGCTCTCTGGATCATCGTTGTTTTCATATTTCAAGACAAGATTTCCAGAGTCCAAGAGCTGAGCAACTGGATTCTTTGCCTTGGATTGATTTGACGACGACCAGACAAAGCTCTCGCTTCGATTTACAAGTACGAGATTTCCACTGTTGTGGATCTTTAAAACACCGGATGAATCTGTAAGTGGGTTGTCTCTGTTTGCAACCCAAACTACTGTTTGAATTGGGATCTTCTTGTACCAGATTCCCAAGTATCGGTTCTTGGAATTACTATGACTGAAGAAACCCAGTTCGAAGCTTTCACCTGCAGAAACTAGAGTCTGGCCGTCTCTGATTAATTGAGTTGGAGTAATAGTGTCGCTTGTAGTCGAGATTTCTGAGAACAAATGGAGGAAACTGCAGCAGAAAATAAGGAACAAAAGGCTCTCCATTGTTATTTCTTGATTGATATTTTCTCGGTATCTTCTCAATTCCAGAGTATCTCCTTCTTTCTACGCATAATAAGCTGAGCTGACCAATTTTTTTTGATACGCAGGCTGCATTGACCAGGTAAAGAAGAAAAAGGAGCGACATGGACAGCAGGGCCTTGATCCGTAGTATCTTCCATTACTATTACGTTCCGAGACTTCAAAACTTTGATTACCGGGCCCACGCATCCAAAGGAGCGACATGGACAGCAGCGCCTTGATCCGTAGCATCTTCCAAGGTTTAAAGGAGGCCGTTTAACGGTTAAACGGACATTGGGTGTTACCGTTTAAACCGTTTAAATGGCCATTAAAACGGATTGAAATGGCCAGGGGCAAAAATGGAAAAAATGGCACTGAAATTCAAATTTTGAAATTTGAAATAAAAGAAAACGGAATTTAACGGCCGTTTTTTCACAAAAATTTTCAAAATTAAACGGGTGTTTAAACGAATTTAACGGCTGTTTAAAACAAAAAAAGGCCGTTTAATTCAAAAACAATAAAACATGTTTAAACGGTTTTAGCGGAAACGGGCTTGGGGTGTTACCGTTTAGATGGCCATTTTAAAACCATGGTATCTTCTATTATTAATACGTTCGGAGACTTCAAATTTGAAGCGTCGCCCACACATCCGGATTTTTCTTCTAAAGTTGGTGAACTGGACCATGTTTTGAAGAAATTTAACGTCTCATATGGCGGGTAACGCTCCTAGACCCCTACCTTATTTGCTAAAGATGCCAAAAACCCAATAAACAGACTTGACATTATAACGGCTCCGTTATCTATTAATTTTCTTTATCGACCATTTTTATTTTACTATGATGTGACCTGTTATAATTGACATAACAAGAATTTTATATCACCAATTGACTTTTTTATAGCCTTTCTTTTATTTTTTTCGAAAATTGTGAAAAAAAATACAAAATTAAATCTATTTGTTTTCAAAAATTGCAAAAACGAGTACACATAGCCGTTCGAATTGGCATCAACTTTTTCAAAATGTAATATCCAAAAAGCCCATTTAATAGCTGATTGAATTGGAGCCAAATTAGATCTACACCGATTGAATCGGAGCCGGGCGCCAAAATTGATTTGGCTCCGATTCAATCGGAGCCAAATTAATTGGAGCCAAATTAGATCTGAAGCTGATTCGATCGGCGCCAGAATTGATTTGGCTCCAATTCAATCGGCTACTCGACCTTTGCGCATATAGCCTACCGTTGGTCACAAACTTTTATATGTATGTGTCAATTTGGGCTCATCACACATTTCTTTTTCAATCTCTCTATTGATATTTAATCAACTGCTATCTTGATTTCTCTCTTGATCTATACTTTTCAACATACTTGCATATTTGATCGGTCGCTATTTCAAATGACGAATTTTATTTATATTGTCCAATGGCGCCAAAACCGTTTTGACTCCGTTTGAAATGGAGTCAAAACGAATTTGGCTCCATTGCAAACGTTGCCAAAACCATTTTAGCTCCATTGCATGGAGCCAAATTCGTTTTGATTCCATTTCAAACGGAGTCAAAACAGTGAGGGTAAAATTGGGTTTAATTGAAAAAAGTTGTTTTGGCACCGAAGGAAATGGCGTCAACTTATTGACGCCGATAGAAACGGCTGTGTATTCGTTTTTGCAATTTTTGAAAACAAATATTGTTTTCTACAAATAGATTTAATTTCGTATTATTTTTCACAATTTTCTATTTCTTTTTTTATATTTTATCACAAGAGAACTTTTAGCAATTAACAGCTTTTTAATGGAGTTGCACAGATGCAACCCCACAAAATATATAAAGGTGGGGCTCCATTGACATATCTAAAATGACAGGTATCTGTACAGGGACACAATATAAGCTACGTGGCACACTTTTACAGGACTCTGACCATATGGATCTTTGTCTTATCCCATGGTGGAACTACAAACAAAAAATCAGCCTGATTAGTGATTTATAAGTGTTAGATCTTTGTACCTTAAATACTGCTAAAATTTCTATAGTTGAGATCAGCCCATGAAAATTAGTCGAATCCAAAACCTATAAATCACTAATCAGGCTGATTTTTTGTTTAGAGGTCCATCATGGGATAGGACAAACATCCATATGGTCAGAGTCCTGTAAGAATGTGCCATGTGGCTTATATTGTGTCCCTGTATAGATACCTGTCATTTTAGATCTGTCAATGGAGCCCGACCCAATATATATATATATATATATATATATATAGGGCTGGGATAGAATGACTCATGCTATTCTTACTAATAGAATGATTAATGGACGTGTATCCACATGTAGATGAGTTAATGGCCAATTTCTGGCGATGATATTCTTCTCAACGTGGATATCAACTTTACAAAAAATCAACCCATTCCAACATTTGTAACATTGTGAAAAGTGGATTGCAAAGCGAAAAATATTGGACCATCTATTTTCATTCACCATTAAATTTAGGTCCATATTTGATAAGGATGATCTCCATGGTGAGGAGATCATCCTCACCAAAAATCAGCTCTTAACTCATCTACATGTGGGCCCTACATCCATTAGTAATCTATTAGAAAGAATAGTACAAGTCATTCTATCCCAGCCCTATATATATATATATATACACACACCATGCAGATGAGTTAAGAGCCGAGTGTTGGTGAGGATGATCTACGTACACACCAAGGAGATCATCCTCACCAAAAATCAGTAATTTTTAACACTTCTAACCCTATCAAGTATGGACCTAAATTTAACGGCAAAAATGGATGGTTCAAAAATATTCAATTTGCAATCCACTTTTCACAAGGCTGCAAATGTTGGATTGATCTGGTTTTTTGTGTGGTTTATATTCGTGTTGAGAAGAATGTCATCACGAAAAATTAGCAGTTAACTCGTCTACATGTGGGCCCCACGTCCATTAGTCCTTCTATTACTAAGAATAGCATGAGTCATTCTATCCTAACCCATAGACGATCCATAATTCTTTGACTTGTAAACCTGTCTACGGATATCGGAATGATTTGAATTTTTGGGAGGATGATCTCCTCACCATGGAGACCATCCTCGCCAAAAACCATCCCATTCCAAAACTCTAATATATACATTGGCCTGCTCCAATTTTTTGTTGTAAGAAATGTTGTCCCTTGATCTAGATATATAGGGTGGGCTCCAGTTACCGCCCTAAAATGACAGGCTCCAGTTGTAGGACACAATATGGGCCATGTGGCACACTCTTAGAGGACTCTGACCGTATGGATGTTTGGCCAATCCCTAAGTTGACCTACAAACCAAAAATTAGCTTGATTAGTGATTTCTAGGCATTGGATTGGACTTATTGTCATGGTTTGATCTCAACTGTGGGAATTTGAGCAGTATTTGAGGTACAAAGATTCAATGCCTAGAAATCACTAATCAGGCTGATTTTTGGTTTGTAGGTCCACCTAGGGATTGGACAAATATCCAAACCGTCAGAGTCCTCTGCCACGTGGCTCGTATTGTATCTTGTATCCGGAGCCTGTCATTTTAGGGCGATAACTAGAGCCCGACCCATATATATATTGGGAAGAAAGAACAATAAACAATTTAAAGGACAATGATGCTCCAAGGCAAGAAAAGACACACACACACAATACAATTGATGATCATCTCTGATCAAGTGAGGTATATATAACCCCAAGATGAAACTAAGGTTTCCCTATCTTTATGTAAAATTACAAAAACATCTTTGACGGTCCCACGAAATCATTGGGTAACTTTATAAAGGAGAAAGGACCTAGCCCAGCCCTAATCATTAGATTTCATGAATGCATTCCAATCTCTATTTTATTGAAATTATAGAAAACCCTATGTACCCCAAAATGACCAAAACTCTTATTTTATCTAAATTCGTGTATTATACATGTTTAATACCCGATTTTTTGTTTTAGAAAAATTTTCGAAACGAACCCAAGTTTAAGGGTATTTTTAAAAAAGAACTGTATATTTTGAAGTTTGTCAAAACAAACCTATGACACCAAACCGTTTGACTTATGCTCAAGAAAATATTTTAATGGCAGATTTGCCCTTGTCCTTTCAGACGCCATACTGTTGGCGTCGGCTATTAAACGTCGCCAAACTATTCGGCGTATCATAATAATTGTTGCCATACCGTTTGGCAACTTTTAATAGCCGACGCCGAACGATTTGGCGACTGTTAATAACCGTCACCAAACAGTATGGCGTCTGACAGCAATTTGACATTTTTTTCACACAAAACTTTGGTGTACCCACATGGAAGATAAATCAATGGCTGATTTTTGGTGAGGATGATCTCCTCACCAAATAGATTACCTATTCTGAAATTTTTAACTTCATCAAACGTGGGTTTCAAGTTAACACGGTAAAAAATAAACGCCTAATAGTATGGCGTCATATAACAACATACGCCAAGCCGTTGGCGTATCGTTTGAAGAGGGCAATTCGGCCATTTTAATGTTTCGTGAGAATATGCCAAACAGTTTAGCGTCCTAAGTTTGTTTTGACAAATTTCAAAAAATACGGTTCTTTTTTGAAAAATACCCTTAAATTTGGGTTCATTTCGAAATTTTCCGTTTTATTTTCTTAAGAAACGTTTAATACGGCCGTATAAAATAAAAAGTCAGAAAAAATCGCGAATATTAAGACTATACAAATAAAACACATATTATTCACGTTTAATACACAAATTTATATTTTAAAAAAAATTAAAAACGTATTAAATAGCCGCATAAATGAAAAAATTGGTAAAATTCAGGGTTTTTAAGGCTAAAGAATATAACATTTCAACAATGACCGAATTTTTTTATACCACAACTGAATTCCTAACTATGTTTTGTCCATAAGTAGTAAACTATACCTGTTAAGACTACTTCAATAATTGACTAGGACTCCATTCAAGGCTGACCAATACCATTTGACTCTTAAAAAAGATTTTCAAATTTTTTTTCCACAAGTAACACTCCATAAATATTCAAACTTGGATTCTGTTTAATTAATTTCAGTTTTCAATCATTTTTTGTAACCAATTATGTGTTGGTCCCACTTCTATTAAAAGTGTATGATATCATGAGTGTTCGTAAAGAGTAAAACTTCGGTCACTACAGTCACGCACAATACGAGCCACGTGGCACACTATTAGAGGACACTAACTATATGGATGTTTGGTCAGTCCCTCAGTGGACCTTCAAACCAAAAATCAGCCTGATTAGTGATTCACAACCTTTGGATCTTTGCACCCAAGTAATGCTCAAATTCCTACGGTTAAAATCAACCCATGAAAATAACTTCAATCCAACGCTTAGAAATCATTGATCAGGTTGATTTTTTGTTTGTAGGTTCACCTAGTGATTGGTCAAACATCCACATGGTCAGCGTCCACTAATAGTCTGCCATGTCACCACGTACTGTGACTCGTTCATAAACATCACTCTCCACCAGATTATGCACTATTCTACAAAAATCATCATTTCATCATGTCGGCGGCTATGAAAATCTTTGTTTAATTAGTCATTCTTTATTACTTTTTATCAGCGACTTAATTTTGTTGCTGAGCTACAATGATGCTAGCTCTCGATCTGCTGAGCTACAAAGATTACATAGAAGGAATGACTACAGATGAGGATCACGACCTTCTACGGATCTTGGTTGAATTCACAAAAAAAAACACCAAAAACTTGTGAAAATAAACAAGAGAAATCCATCTTCTATTCGAATCAAAATCAATCAATCAATAACTCAGGTAAAGTTTGACTCAGCACACTATCAAGATATTTTTTTTTAGAGCGAAAATCGCTAAAAAAAAACTCATGGATGGTGTGAATTCAAGCAATCCCAAAAGTTCACAAAGGAGTCAAACAAAAGTTAAAGACAAATTTCATTCATTAATGGAAAGTTTATTTTACAATAGTATCTTAACAACTATTTATACAAAAATAAAACCCTAAAAGTTAATTTAAGGACTAAGAAACTGATTTAAACCATGGTTTAAAATAACGCCGTTTTAAAATTTTTAATGACCGTTATTTTCCGTTAAATTTTATTTCCTCCATTGTTTTCCGTTTGTTCGTTTTTGAAATTTCAGCCCCTTTTTTCTATTTTTCCGTTATTTTCGTTAATTAAATTCTCTTTTTTTATTTTTCCATTTTTGCCCCTGTCCGTTACAATTCATTTTAACGGCCATTTTAACGATTTTAACAGTAACGCCCCCAGTCCGTTATACCGTTAAAACGACCCCTTTTAAGATTTAAACTATAAATTTAAAATAACCTAGATCTAATTTTAAAATGACTAAGATTTCAAACACAGTTTTGAAGCACAAGATGTCAAAATGTTGACAAAAGTCATAAGATAATTGTTGTAGATCAAGAAAACGATGAAGAGAATACTATTTTTGTGAAATGATATTTGCATTTGAGCTGGACATAACAGAGCGCATTGAGGTTGGCACCTTGAATGAATGATAAGGCGTCTTGGATTTAGGCCGCTTACAGCTTGGATCCCGATTCAACTGAGGGCTAGAAAAAGATAATATTAGCTAGGCCTAACAGTATGCAATGCATCTTAACATTTTTTCATACATTTAACATCTAGAAAGCATCTTCCACCTTCATGTTAGTACAGAGCGAAAAAAAATTGGAAAAATAAAATAATTAAGAGAAGAAAGGAGCACGAAGAGGAAGATATTAATGGTGGTGATGAAAATAATGGGATCCCACGCCTACTTAAACTCTGCTCAGAACAAGTACATGAGAGTGGCTCTCACGTGGATGAAATACGACTACATGAGAGTGGCTCTCACGTGGATGAAATACGACAATTGGGGTTGATTGGGCTGGAGCTCGAACTCAATGGATCCGCCAACCAAGGAGAGGAACCGTCTCGATATAAGTTGAGGCCTCAGGCGAAAAGTCTATATAATAACTTTTTTATATTTAATATATTAATATATATGATATTAATTGAAAAAATTTAACTCTCTATATAATAGAAAATTTTTATTTAACGATTATTCTTGATAAAAAAAAATTACAGAAAAAATTTAGATGCAGACGACTCCCATTGCAATCTATGCGGAGGACTCTCGTGGCATACATAGATCATTTTTGGGCCTAATGACTGTAGATTTTCAGCCCCCCCTATAAGTAGATAAACACTCTAAAAATCAGCTTGATAGATGATTTCTAACTATTGGATTTACTACCAAAAAATATATTTGAATCCAACGGGCATGGCTAGCTAGGTTTGCATATTGCAAGAACATATATACAAGGAAGAAATTATAAAGTGTGTAAACTTTGAGACAATTAAATTAATATGGATAGGGAATTAACAATAATTTTCTATCGACCCTCTACCAATGTAACACTTATCTCATTTGTAGAACAACGTTTCTTCCCACTTAATGAATCTCTCTCAGTGAGAGACCTTTCAGTATAAAACCCTGGTTGTTTAGGTTGGGGTAAAATTACATCTTCACTACCCAACATTAACACCACAAACGACATGGTTGGCCTGTCCTCTGGGCGTCGTTGCACACACAAGAGACCCACCTGGATACATCTTAACACTTCAGACCCGGGCGATGAATCCCCCATTGCTCTATCCATTAGCTCCAAAGCCTTGCCTTCATTCCATAGTTTCCATGCCTAGTGTAAAAACAATCAAATTCATTTTGCAATTTAAAAAAAAGTAAAATAGAGATGAGAGAAGTTATAAGATTTTAGTAGAAGAGGATCGGAAGAAAGAACATATATATATATCTACTACACTTACATGTCCTAGAAGGTTGAGGTCATGGTCAGGATGTTCAAAACCTCTATTCTTCTTGCCGCTCACTATCTCTAGCACCAAAACACCGAAGCTGAAGACATCGGATTTTATTGAAAAGAGCCCATCTATAGCGTACTCCGGAGACATATAACCACTACATTCCATTATCAAAGAAGATTAATTATAAGCAATGAAAATGGACATGCATATACAGTTAATCTAATTAATTCTACCTACTTACTATGTTCCAGCCACTCTCTTCGTTTTTGCTTCTATCTGGTCTCCTGCAAGAGTTCTCGCCATACCAAAGTCCGAAATTTTAGGGTTCATGTCACAGTCTAGTAGAATGTTGCTGCCTTTCAGATCCCTATGGATAATTCTCAATCTTGAATCTCTATGAAGATAAAGAAGTCCTTGCGCTATCCCTACTACAATGTGGAAACGCTTTTCCCAATTGAGTAGACTATTTCTTTCTTGATCTAGACGAGTGTCGCAAAAAGTTAACTCAGAATTTTATCCGCAAATCTTTGTTAGTAAAATTAATAATCTAGCAATCAATTTATATATATATATATATAGGGTCAGGATCGGGGGACAACATTTTTATACCACGTTTTTGACAACAAAAATTGGGGCCGGCTAATTTATAAATTAGAAGTCTTGGAATGGGATGATTTTTGGTGAGGACTGTCTCTATAATCATGAGGAGATCATCCTCACAAAAATTCCAATCATTCTGATATTTGTAGACTGGTTTACAGGTTGAAGAATTATGGACTGTCGATTTTTATCGTTAACTTGAAAAACACATTTGATGGGGTAAGAAATTTCAGAATGTGCTGATTTTTTGGTAGGGGTGATCTATATGGTGAGGCGATCATCCTCACCAAAAGTCAGCTATTGATTCATCTTCCATGTGGGTACGCCAAAATTGTTGTCAAAATGTTGTGTGAAGATATTGTCCCCCGATCCTTGACCCGGAATTCTTACTAATATTCTTACTAATGGACATAGGGCCAACATGCGGATGAGTTAAGGGATGACTTTTGCTGAGGGTGATCTCTTCACCATGGAGATCACCCTCACAAAAAATCAGTAATTTTTAAAACTTCTAACCCTACCAAATACGGACCTAAATTTAACGGCGAAAATGGATGGTCTAAAAATTTTTCAATTTGCAATCTACTTTTCACAAGGCTACAAATGTTGGAATGGGCTGATTTTTTGTGTGGTTGATATCCACATTGAGAAGAATATTATCACCAAAAATCATCCATTAACTCATCCGCATGTGGGCCCCACGTCCATTAGTAAGAATATTAGTAAGAATCCCATTAGTCATTCTATCCCAGCCTGTGTGTGTGTGTGTGTGTTAAGAGGGGGGTCAAACCAAAGATAATGGAGTCTAAACTTCGATTGGGCATGTACTCGTAGATTAGCATTTTTTCTTCTCTCTGAATGCAACAACCGAGAAGCCTGACTAGATTCCGGTGTTGAAGCTTGGCAAACAAAATAACCTCGTTCTTAAACTCGTTGAGACCTTGACCAGAATTCTTTGAAAGTCTCTTCACTGCTATTTCTTGTCCCATTTAGAGCTCACCCTGGAGATTATCGTATAAGAAAGAAAAATTGATATCCGCCTTCCTTTCATTTTTCAGCATAATCAATTTGACCTAATGGACATTTACCTTGTAAATAGGACCAAAACCACCCTGTCCAAGCTTATTGTCACGAGAGAAATTGTTTGTGGCCGTTGATATGGTAACAAAATCAAACAACGGTAAGTCCAGTTCTTCGTTACCTGTTTAGTACGTAGGAAAATGATTGAATGGTTGGTCGTACTTCATGCATGCATGTCATATCGTATCTTGCATTCTAAATTATGTAACTTATACACATGTAATAAGCAAGACTCATCATCATTTAGCTAGCCCACCTAAGAGATCTCCTAGGTCATAAACCAAGGCAATTTAGTCATAAACCATCTAACTTGGACATTGTCTTTTTGCAAAAGAATGTGATAAAAAATCTTAATCAGGTTGACTTTTAACCTGAATGGGACCCATTGAATGATGGCTCATACGCTTTGTATGACCCATCATTCAATGTTTCAAACAACGAGATGTCAAAACAATCAACTCAGATATTTAAAAAAATCAACCCAGTTTTGTCATTAACATATTCTATAATGTAATTTCCTCTTTTTAGTGAAGAGAAGGTGATGGAAGGGATAATATTAAAATTGTGATTTTGGGGCCACATTCAGTGAAGGAGGCTCGGATTGTTTACCCGGCCTACTTCAATGCATGAATAGTATACACCTTTAATAAAGAAAGGATTTTAATTTCTTACCTCCTTGATTTGTCCTCGTCTTCAAAATAATACACCACATGATCGAACCCAAGACCACCATTCCCAAAAGTGCCGATACGGATGCTATAACAACCACTCGTTCTTTCTTCTTGCTGGAATCAGCGTGTACCTCTACATATGTATGTACCCATCACGGTTTTTAAGTACGAGTTTGACTAATTACATAAACAAGAAAATCTAGTATGCAAATACAGTGAGATAGCCACATGTTAGTATCCTAAAGGTTAAGACTTAAGCTTTCCGCACCTTTATCAGTTAGGTTTTTTGGTGAATTGATTTGGCTCTTAACATTTGGTATCAGAGTCAACCCCACGGCACTTGAGGGGCGACCTGGGGAAAGGGCTACCTGGGGCTCGCTCAAAAAGTTAAAATAAGGGTGACGCACGGGAAAAAATGCAAGGGCTGTCTCACAAAAAAGTTTGAAAATAGGTGTAGCGGAGTGAAAGCCACCTTAG
The DNA here is from genome assembly GCA_035048495.1 of Euptelea pleiosperma. Taxonomy (NCBI): domain Eukaryota; kingdom Viridiplantae; phylum Streptophyta; class Magnoliopsida; order Ranunculales; family Eupteleaceae; genus Euptelea; species Euptelea pleiosperma. The sequence continues at coordinate 10,468,669 of CM068545.1, forward strand.
AGAAATCCACCGCGGACGTCGGCCTTGGAAGGGTGGTGGATGTTAGGATCCTAAAGGTTAAAACTTAAACTTTTTGCACCTCTATCACCTAGGTGTATTGGTTTGGGTCTTAACACCACACGTAACAACCAATCCCTGTTAACCCTGGTTAAGGAGAGAGGTAGCAGGTTAAAAAGGAGTTAATTGATACGTGTCACCTTCTGGCCAGATTTGCATAATCTATGCAACTATTTGAATATTAGATTTTCCCCTAGGGGCAAAATTTGCCCTGCTCCCTCCCACAATGCCACATGGTATTATGGTACAATCTTCTGGCCGATTGATCCAAGAATGTTTAGCCCGCCTCCTCATGGTTTTACATTCCAAAAATCCATATTGGTGATTTCTAGCCATTTGATATGAGTAATAAAAAAGATTCTCGAATACAACTACTAAAAATCATCCCTTGAAAATGCTCATATCTGATGGCTAGAAATCAACAACCAGTCTGATTTTTGACATATAAGTCCACCAAGGGGTGGGCCAAACAATCATGGGTTAGTGGCCCCGTATTGTTTTTGTGGGGGGGGAAGGTAGGAGGAAAAGAATAGAAGCAAAGCTTTTATCTGAATCGGTGGATATACACATTAATTAAAAATAAACTTGACCAAAGATTTCTAGCCAAAAAAATACTTGAACGAAGTGGCGAGAATCACTGCTCAAAAGTACTAAAATCTCATGCCTAGCTAGAGATAACTAAACAGAGTGATTTTTGTTGTGGGCATCCACCAAGGGGTGTGTGGCCCAAGAAAGGAACCTTTGTACATACCTAGTTCAGAAGGCGGCATTCGTACATAGAGATCTTGCCCTCCAACGGTAAACTGTCTAATATCAACCAAATCTCCAAACCATAGTATACAGCCACTGCCTCTTCCATTAATATCTGAATTAGCATAGGCCATACAAGAACAGTTGTTCAAGCACTTTGCCTCGCATTCCTTGAGGCTCATGCTCTTGTTCACCCAGCTGCCCGACGTATCAGGCAATTTCACTGATGCAAACTTTACAAACCCATCTGATCCATTCTTGCAATCAAACGGTGTACTCCGTCTGCATCCACCCGTCCAATTGATCCGATCCCAATCTTCTGGTGATTTTGGTGCAAATCCCCTTAAACACTTGCAAACCGGCGAATCAATAATGTTGCAAGTAGCATAAGCTCCACACAAGTCATAATCGTCACAGCTATCTTTCTGCACCGTTATCATAGCAATCCACTCAAGGCTCCTATCGTTCCATGTAAGGCGTTGAAGTAAGCCCGATGAATTCAACACAAACCTAGAAATAACAGAATCGGTGCGGTGTTCAAAACTATAATACACCTCTTCCGCATTATAGACGAAAATGGGCTTGAACACTGGGTTGGGCTTCAGCTCGGGGGTTCCGCTAAATCGAACCCCATTCCAAGGCCCAGTTCGAAATTGAACAATCGATCCCTTACGCAGAACTGCTTCCGGAAGTCCATGAAGTTCTACACTGCAAGAGAAGTCACCAGGAGAAGGGTCGTCCGGTTTCTTCCACGATGTCAAGTAACGATTCAGACCAGTTTTTAAGTTCCACCCCAACTTCATGCCTTCTAACAGTGTATCGAATGGATAATCGAAGCTCTGCCATATAAAGCTCTTGGATCATCGTTGTTTTCATATTTCAAGACAAGATTTCCCGAGTCCAAGATCTGAGCAACTGGATTCTTTGCCTTGGATTGATTTGACGACGACCAGACAACGCTCTCGCGTCCGTTAATAAGTACGAGATTTCCACTGTCGTTGATCTTTAAAACACCGGATGAGTCAGTAAGTGGGTTGCCTCTGTTTGCAACCCAAACTACTGTTTGAATTGGGATCTTCTTGTACCAGACTCCCAAGTATCGGTTCTTGGAATTAGTAGGACTGAAGAACCCCAGTTCGAAGCTTTCACCTGAAGAAACTAGAGTTTGGCCGTCTCTGATTGATTGAGTGGGAGTAATAGTGTCGCTTGCGGTTGAGATTTCTGAGAACAATGATAGTAAACAGCAGCAGAAAACAAGGAACAGAAAGCTATCCATTGTTATTTCTTGAATGATATTTCTAGATATCCTATCAATTACAGGGTCCGAAAGCACAGTTATATATATGTCTATTTTCCACGCATAATCAGCTGAACTGACTAATTTTTTTAATTTTATTTGTTGGGATAGCCAAGTGTGGCCAACCCATCCAAATTTTTCTTCTTAAGTTGGCGGACTGGAACATGGGTTAAATAAACACCTTCTGATATTGGGGTAATACTCCAAGAACATTAAGTTAAATATTTTGTCAATTTTTACTATTATGTGACCTGTTATAATGGACTGTTGCCTCTCTGTTATAATATTATAATAGTCCAATTTAAACCTTTTAATTGACCATTATTTACCAATTGAAGAGGATTTCTAACTAAAAGCCGGAGTTGCAGAGATGCAACCCAGCAAAGACAAGAAAAATCTATCTATACTATTATAAAGCCAAAACTAAGGTTGGGGCCGCAACACTCCCACATGCAGTTGCCTACCCCTCAAAAGAATTTCTCACTCCACCTCCACCCACCCATCCAAAATTTTCTTCTAAAGTTAGCGGATTGGACCATGGGTTAAATAAACACCGTCTGATATTAGGGTAACGCTCCAAGAGCATTAAGTTAAATATTTTGATCAATTTTTGTTAGGATCTTTTTTAGGCCTCAAGCCGCCATTCCTCCCGAAAAGATATAGCTAGTTGGGAGAGGGCAAACTTTAGCATTTATACCACTATCCACGTCACACCCTGCGGAGCTCCACAATTCGATCATGTGACCTCAAACAGCGATCGACCTCGCACCTACGGACCCGTATTGTGCCCTTAGGAAGCAACATTATTGACCCCCAACAATCCCCTACTCAAGAATGCGCTTCCCGTGACTCGATCTATTGACCTTGGCTCTGATACCAATTGTTTGGATCTTTATTAGGCCTCAAGCCGTCATTTCTCTCGAAAATATATTTTGTCAGGAGAGGGCAAACTTGAGCCTTTATATCATGATATGTTTTAATATTATAATAGTCCAATTTAGACCTTTGAATTGACCATTATTCACCAATTGAAGAGGATTTCTAACTAACAGCCGGAGTTGCAGAGATGTAACCCAGCAAAGATAAGAAACATCTATCTATCTATACTATTATAAAGCCAAAACTGGGGTTGGGGCTGCAACACCCCCACACGTAGTGGCCTACACCCAAAAAAATTTCTCACACCACCTCCACCCACCCATCCAAATTTTTCTTCCAAAGTTGGCAGACTGGACCATGGGTTAAATAAACACCATCTGATATTGGGGTAACACTCCAAGGGCATTAAGTTATATATTTTGACCAATTTTTGTTAGGATCTTTTCTAGGTCTCAAGCCGCCATTCCTCCCGAAATGATATCTAGTCAGGAGAAGGCAACCTTTAGCCTTTATAACACGATCGATGTCACACCCTACGGGGCTCCACGATTCGATCCCGTGACCTTCAACGACGATCGACCTTGCACCTGTGGGCCCATTCCGCAATTCGATCCCTTGAGCCTTTAACTCAAACGATGATCGACCTCACACCTATGGACCTGTACTATGCCCTTAGGGAGCGACATTATTGTCCCCCAAACCCCCCTCAAGAATGCGCTTCCAGTGACTCGGTCCCTTGACCTTGGCTCTGATACCAATTGTTGGGATCTTTACTAGGCCTCAAGCTGCTAATCCTCTGAAAATATATCTTGTCAGGAGAGGGCAAACGTTAGCCTTTATACCACGATTGACGCCACACCCTGCGGGACTCCAAGAGTCGATCCCATGACCTCCAACAGCAATTGACCCCGCACCCGCGGGCCCATTCCGCGACTCGACCGTGAGCCTTTAACTCTAACGATGATCGACCTCGCACATACAGACCAGTACCGCGCCCTTAGGGAACTGTATTATTGGCCCCCAACAAGGGTGCGGTACGGGTCCGTAGGTGCGAGGTCGATCGCTCTTAGAGGTCACGGGATCGAATCGTAGAGCCATGCAGGGTGTGGCATCGATCGTGGTATAAAGCTAATGTTTGCTCTCTCCTAACAAGATATCTTTTCGGGGGGAATGGCGGCTTGAGGTTTAGTAAAGATCCCTACAATTGGTATTAGAGCCAATGTCAATGGATCGAGTCACAGAGAAGCACATTCTTGAGGGGGGATTGTTGGGGGTCAATAATGTTACTCCTTAAGGGAGCAGTACAGGTCCGTAGGTGCGAGGTCGATCGCCGTTAGAGTTAAAGGCTCACAGGATCGAATTGCGGAATGAGCCTGCGAGTGCGAGTTTGATCGCCGTTGGAGGTCACGGGATCGAATCATGGAGCCTCGCAGGGTGTGACGTCGATCATGGTATAAATGCTAAAGTTTGCCCTCTCCTGACAAGATATCTTTTTGAGAGGAATGATGGCTCGAGGCCCAGTAAAGATCCCAACAGTTTTTACTATTATGTAACTTGTTATAATAGACTGTTGCCTCTCAGTTATAATATTATAATAGTACAATTTAGACCTTTGAATTGACCATTATTTACCAGTTGAAGAGGATTTCTAGCTAACAGCTGGAGTTGCAGAGATGCAACCCAACAAAGATAAAAAAAATCTACCTATATATACTATTATAAAGCCAAAACTGGGCATGCATGCGCTTGATCACCTGCTCATGATGTAGTTTTTGAGAACTTATTGCTTGGCATATAATTGCGTTGCATTTTCTGGAAATACTTCCTAGCCCTATACGTAAGAAGGTTTGAGTCTCAGGGACATTGTGCCTCTGTAATTTAGTTAATGCATGCATCTTATTATGCCTTGGACAATGAAATAGTAAATACTCCCTCAAAATGAATCTAATTGACTAATCTGATTGCGATGACCTTCATGCTTTTCTACTAAAAGGGAAAGTTTCTCAAACCATATCCACAATGTGCCAAGTCAATGCTTTGAGTCAGCTTAGGTAGCAAGTCAGAGTCAATTGATGCCATTACAATAGTTGGCATTTTAACATTGGCCTTTTTTTTTCCTGAACACATCAACTTCCTTGTTTCAAATAGAATTGGTCGCCTTATGTCAACTGCATGTTACTTGTAGACTAAATGGCATGGTGGACTGTGGTGAACGACATAAGCACATCTTTCAAAGAGTTATGCTACTAGTGGAACAAGTTAAAGTGAGCAAAGGAAAACCACTTGTTACTTGCTGTCGCGACCCGAACCCGGGACCCATGACCCGACCCAGAAGAATATGGATCGAACCTGGTATCCGAGGCTAAGGCAAGAGGTGCGGATAAAAATAATATTAATGAAATAGTGAGCATGCATCTAAGTCATCACACAAATCAAAATGAATCAATCTCATAACGTAAATTTGAAACGTATTTCCGATTACATTCCAAATGTCAAATAACAACCTACTGAGATAACTAGATATTCAAATGATTAGAAGCAAAACCTAAACATAATTTCTAGGAATGCAATAAAAGTGCTAGATTCCACTGGCTCCTATCACTGAGCTGCTGGTCCATCTGGTATATCTGCAAAAATGTTAGAATATAGGCATGAGTTATCAACAACTCAGTCGGTTCACTCCACCACCCATACTTCTATGGGGATGAGAGGTTAAAACATGATAAAAACCATACAATGATCGGAATATGCATCAATGCTATTGACAATCAAATACTGGACTCATCGGGTAAATTCTAAAACCCCAATGAGTCAAAATAATAATGAGAGTGCATGATTGGGCTAAACAAGTGGCTTTCTTACGGGCAGGCTATGTCGTTAATTCCACCACAAAGATCCAGGGATGTTTCAAGTCTTTCACCATTGGGAGCAGAATGTCCCCGTTCCCTTTTAGGCATGCTCTCAGAATTTGAGAGAGCATCTAAGGGGTCGTGGTCCTACGATACATCTGAACCCTCAAAATGATAACAACGAAATAATAACAACTAATGCATCTCCAACAATAATTAACAATCCAGGATAATATCCGATGAACGACCATGTTTTAATACTTGCAGATTAATCAATGGAGATGCACGAAATCGATATACATGCTTTTCAACATAGATTGAAATAAATTTTCTATTTTAAACACATGTATTTAATAATATAATAATAAAAATGCATCCATAAAAGTAAGAGATTGGGAACAGAATCCTACCTTAGTTTCGCTATCCGATTAACTCTAATTATTCCTTTTGACTCCTTCAAGTAGATCCGAGTCGAAGGTGTTCGTACCTTCAATGATGTTGATGATTCAAATTGCATATAAGATATATTAAGTTTCTTGTAAGGTAAAATATAACTGATAAATGTGTTTAGTGGTTTCGCTTGATCGTGTGGTTAACAATGTCTCAGATTGTGTGTATTTAGGCCATGGTCAATCTAAGGGGTCTCTAATATTTGGAAGGTCTTGATCAATAATCAAGTGTAGTATTCACATCATTTGATCCAACACTCGACTAATAGGTGCTTAGTATGACGGCTAATTTGAACAACCACTAACAATCATGAAGTACGTATTAAACAAATGTTGTTGACTAAGTAACGAGCTTATCGACAACTTTTCAAATTTCTAGGTTACAGAGGAAAGGATTGTAGGACAAGTGAACAACCTTAATCAAAAGAATAATATATTTTCAAATAGACGAATTAGTAAGTGACAACACTAGCAACTAGGATTATAAGGGAGGTTGATATATGTTGTGGATTTCAAATTACCTAAAGAAGACCAATCTGAATTTCATGAAAACAATGCCGGTCATGTAGGCGATATTCGCATGTGACATGCCTTACAACGAGTTGAAATACTGGATACACCCCTTCCCTATGAAAATACGTTGATTGACACAATGATGATCTACTGTTAGACAAACACAGCATGTGCATTGTCACCGACATCCCAAGGAAAATTAATTAATAAGACAACCCAAGAGGTTGTTTGGTACACTCTCTTGTTATTCCATACATCTAATATGTGAGTACACGGATTAGGAGATAGAGTCGTGTGAGATGAAAATGTCAATTCACTGCCACTATATACATTACAGCAATTGGAAAACAAATCGAGACAACCATTGGACTATGTCCTAACAACGTCTACACATCTTTAAGATGATTTGAGACTCTAAGAATGGATGTTCATAAGGAAAGAAAATAAAGATAAAAATAAAAGAAAATAAAACAAAGGAATGATACAAAAGATATATCATTGAAAGAAATAGTTGTATGTTCTTATTAATGGTTATAAGACATTGGGATAGTGTCTAAATTAAGTCTGGATGTTGGATTCTAGCCACCCAATGTGAATCCCATCCGACTGCTAGTGATCATCCATTAGCCTGATTTGTTTCTTCCTCACATAGGTGCATCACGTGGTGGACCAACATTCATGGATCAGTTGGGCCAAGGTGAGTAGGTAGGTTATGCTTACAGAATAAAAGGAGACGAAGGTTACCTTACGGAGTGGCTGCCCGGTTGAAGATCGAAAGAATGTAGATCCAATGGTGGAGATTGACTAGAGGTGATGGCTGGCTGTAATGCCTTTGACAGTAGCTGCGCTTATTTTACCTGGTGGTGAGAGATGGCAGCAAGAAAATCAATATAAGGTGGGTTCTTGATCCAACCCAATGGAAGAGAAGGGTATGGAAGTTCTTGATGTGGCTGGGTTTGGTACAAAGAAGGAGTTAAAGATCATGTTTCATCCAACACGATGATGGATAATGGAGAGGTGGAGTAATAGGTGGAACCATTTGAAGGCTTAGTCGTACATGAGTTTGGAAACTCATTTAATTTGGATGGCAAGAGATCAAGAGATTGGATGGATGAGATGGTGTTTCTTGATTGAGTTTACAAAGAGGGTTCGGAAGGGAACACGTGTTTCCTCACAAGGAAGACAAGGTCAAGGTTTGTTGAGAATGGGTTGGGTTTGGACGTATGTGGGTTTTGGGGTTTGAAAAGATAAATTGTGTTGATGAAGTTGAATAAAATAATATATTATAAAGAGGTTTGATTAAAATAAGGTTTGGTAAAAGAGTTTTTGATTTGAATAATGTATTATATTAACCAAAAGTGTGAATTGGATTTGACTTACATTAATAAGGATATAAATTATTATATTTATATGTGTAGGTAGCATGCTACTCACTAAAATACATTGACACATATTAATGTATAAACATTCTTAGGTTACTATAACTAATAAAAATGTACATATGGGTCAAAATGCCGTATTGTCACACCTACGTATATACGTGCACATACGTTATGCGTAATATGTACACCCCAAACCTTATATTTAAAATGTGTTACATACTTGAAGAAAGTCTAAATAAATCCACTACCCATATTTAAATTAATGCGTCATAACGTATGGGACACAAAATGGCCTAAAAAATTCGTAGGTCCTACCAAGCTCATGCGGGTCCCACATGAAAACCCTGACAAAAATTATTTTTCCTCGGAATTGGTCGAAACTTCACTTGTGTGTTTAAACAGTTAGATCGCGTTATTTGATGAAAAACAAGATGCGAAAAGGTTCTTAAAAAATCTGAAACGGACCAAATTATCCTTTTGGGGTTTCAGGGTTTTACACTTGCCTTCTGGAAGGCCCAAGTGGCAGGTAGGTCTGGCTATTAAACTAATATACTTTCGGTTATTTTCAAATTTCTAAAATTGATTTGTCTTCGCAAGCCGGTATCATCGCTGCTATATTTGGCATGGCCAACATCATGGCTCGCCCATTTGGTGGCTACATGTCAGACTTGGGTGCTCGCTGTTCTTATGTTCTTAACTAAATCTTCAGTTGTTGACATTCATTTTATGGCTATTCTTGATGGTTCTTGCTGGTTAAAAGAGTTAAAGGTTATATACATTCTAACAGGTAAAATTGATTTGCCTTTAACATATCTTGGTTGATGATTGAATTTGTTAGGAGCATAATTGCTGGAATTAAATGTTCATGTTTCTTTATTTTCCCTTTGCAGTTTATTATGAAATCGAAAATCCGTTCTACAGTTTGGCTCCCCATGTGAACATGAGCTATGGCCCATCCAAAGATGTCCCAAATCTCCAATAAGAAATCACACCGATCAATCGACCATGCATAGATATCTAAGGAAGCGATCAAAGGTATGTTGATTGTTTATTTACTCAGATCATGATCTTGATCAACCATCGGAGGTTCTAGATCCTATTATCATTATTGGAATGAGTTTATTCCTACAAGTGGTATCAAAGCTATGGCTCAAACCTCTCTATTGATCAAAGATAAGTTTAAAATGATTTTGTCTCTTTGATGATTAAAAACATAGAAAAGAGAAATCAAATCGTAACTCATTTTAATCAAAGGTAGTTTTCTTGTTTATCAAAGAGAAATATTAAATAGAATCTATCATCTAATTTATAAAGTCTCTAAGGTGGCGTTTGGTAAAACTTTTTTTCAGACCGTAAATCCGATTGAATTGAAATTAAGTGATTTTGGTGATTATATGGTGTTTGGTAAATAACTTAATTTAAGCACTTATCACCAAACTCACTGACATAAAGTAAAAAGGTAAAAAGTGACCCAACCTTCACTTATTGTGGTAAGTGAATGAATCTTTAAAAAAGATTCTCAAATTCTTTTTCAATAGCAACAATGCCCTTTTCTTAAAGCTTTATCTTTTAAAAAGTTACAAAAGTATCCTAATAAACATTTCAAAATACGTACCCACAATGCCCTTGACTTAATTTTAAGACTTAAAACCTTTTCCAAACAATCTAATTCAGACATAAGTCATTAAGTTACTAGACCTTAATTAAACACTTTAAGCATTTAGATTTGATAACTTAATTTACCAGACGCCACCTAAGTCCCTTACCAACCTAATAGTGTGATCAAATGAATAAGCTTTTTGAGTCTATCTTTCTTCTTGTAGTCCTCAGGCAGATCTTAAATGATAAAACCACACCAACACTCTTAACATATAACTACCAACACACTATGATAGTTACATATACAAGTTGTCCTATGGAATTAGCCAACACTAAAAATCTAAACCTTACATATTATTTCATTCAAAATCATATGCACGTAAAAGTTCCAACTAAGGCGACATTCATCATTAGATAATTGCGCACTAATAAACATAAATATCAATGTTAGAAAGCAAAGTAATGTTTATAAATCATGTCTTCATGGCTTAGAAATTCTATGTACGTAGCTTGTCAATAGGAGTTTTATAATTTTAACTTAATTAGTAAATGAACGGACGCAAAATGTATAAATTTTTGTCAAAGCATTCTCAAGGGAAACCGACTAAGTGAATACTCTATCGAGCATACAAGAATTCACGAGAACATACAAGAAATACACGAGTTTGTATATTCATGGGACAAATAAATGAGTAGAGAAACAATCTTCTATCGACCCTTTAACGATGTTATAGTAACCTCATTTGCAGAAGAATACGTCTTTCCACTTGATAATGAATCTAGCCCAATGAGTGACCTTTCATTATAAAAACCTGGTTCTTTAGGTTGGGGCAAAATTACACCCTCACTACCTAACATCAAGACCACAGAAGACATTGTCGGCCTATCTTCTGATCGTTGTTGCACACACAAGAGTCCCACTTGGATACATCTTAACACTTCAGATGCATGGAGTGAATCCTCCCTTAATGTATCCATTAGTTCCAAGGCCTTACCTTCATTCCACAGATTCCATGCCTGAAAAAACAATAAAATTTACTTTCTAATTATCAAAGAAAATGTACATATTTTAGAAGAGGACATATTCATCTCCTCACTTACATGTCCTAGAAGGTTGAGATCATGGTCAGGATGATCAAACCCTCTGTTCTTCTTGCCGCTCACTATCTCTAACACCAAAACACCAAAGCTAAAGACATCGGATTTTATCGAAAACTGTCCATCAATTGCATACTCCGGAGACATATAACCACTGCATGCCATCATCAAGGAAAAATATTTGAGTAATGAAAATATAACGTTAGAGTAAGTCTAGTGGTACTTACTATGTTCCAACCACTCTATTTGTATTTGCCTCTGTTTGATTTCCTCCGAAAGTTCTTGCCATGCCAAAGTCTGAAATCTTTGGGTTCATCTCAATGTCTAGTAGAATGTTGCTGGCTTTGAGATCCCTATGTATAATTCTCAATCTTGAATCCCTATGGAGATAAAGAAGTCCTTGAGCTATCCCTACAACAATGTGGAAGCGCTTTTGCCAATTGAGTAAGGTACTTCTTGTTTGATCTGGACCATTTTTATAATAAAAAAGTTAACTTATGCAAGGTTTTGTATGAAAAAACTAGAGTGCATTTAAAAAGGGTCAGGCTTAGGAGTCCCCCTTTTTTGACCCCTCTTGGGAGTCGTGTTCTCGGCCCGTGTGGATTCCATGAATAATCAAATGAAAAGTGAAAAAAGTGATACCAGCTCAGTACTATCAACCACCATTAGATTAGTGGACTCCACGTACGAGAACACGACTCCCGGCCAAGAGGGGGTCAGAAAAGGGATCGGAGGTTCTTGAGCCAGACCCCTTTAATAAATAAAGAAGCAAATGAAGTAGTGATCAGTGTAAAAAGTGCTGAGAGCGAGGGCCAAACCAAAAATAAAGTAGTCTAAACTTTTGTTGGGCATGTACTCGTAGATTAGCATCTTTTCTCTCTGAACACAACATCCGAGAAGCCCAACTAGATTCCGGTGTTGAAGTTTTGCAATTAAAAGAACCTCATTCTTAAACTCGTCAAGGCCTTGTCCAGATTCCTTTGAAAGCCTCTTCACTGCTATGTCTTGTCCCCCAACTAGTTTACCCTAGAGATTATCATAAGAGAGACAATTGACCTCTCTGTTTGTGTTCAGCATAATCAATGTGATCTAAATAATGGAATTTTACCTTGTAAACAGGACCGAAACCGCCCTCTCCAAGCTTATTATCATTAGAGAAGTTATTAGTGGCTGTTGCTATGGTAATAAAATCGAATAATGGCAACTCCAACTCATTCTCTTCGCTTTCGTCAGTCTCATCTTCGTCTTCATTGTTTTGTTCCTTACCTGTTCAGTTGGAAAATGATTGAATACTGAGAAGAAACTGATGATTTAGTGAAAAATATTGGTTGTTCTCTACACTCACTAACTGTAAGATCGATATCGAGGGTTTTAATTATTAAAAATAGAAAGAGAATAATTAACTGTAAGTGTGTGTGTGTCTAACAATCAAAAACTTCAAAATTCAGGCTGGTGTTTGGTCCGGACCGGGCTTTCAAAGGCCAGGCACAAGCCTGGCCCAAAGCCACTTTGGGCCGGGCCAGCCCAGGCTGAGTCAGACTTTGGGCTGGACCAGACCCAATTTACACGCCTAAGCCTAGTTAGGTCCATCGGTTTCAAAGTACATGCGCCATACCCTGTCTACAAACTGAAAAATTTTTAGATGCTGTCGATGCAGAGGGGTCTCTTGGTCCTATATGGGTCTCTTGGTCCTACATGGCTTATTGTTTGGGCGCACTATCCGCATGGATGATTACCCAACCCCTTGGTGGATATGCATACCAAAATCAGCTTGGTTGGATTAAGCGTCCAAAAAATATGCAAAAAAATGCTTGGATCCAACGACTACAATCAATAATCCTAAAAATGTGTATATATATATATATATAGCTAAACAACCATGCGGTTAGTGGGCCCCAAAAATTAGGTATGTAGGACCACGAGACCCCTCTGCATCGATTGCAAGCATCTGAAAAAAATTTCCCTAAAAATTTAGTTTTCCTAAGATGAGTAAACTTCCCTGTTGCTGACTTCGGGATACCAGCGAAGCTGCTAACTTCCACAAATTTAGCGACACTTGATTTCTATCCTGTTTCAGGTTTTGTTTCGTCCCCTTCATGGTTCAAAATCTCGGGATCTGAGGCTAGATCCTGATCCGAATTGGTCCGATCCAGAATGGGATTAGCGCATCTGGCCCGAGCCAAAGTGGGACTCCTTTGTGAAAGGGTGATCTCGGGGCAAGACAAAGTCTGGTTTGGATCGGGTAGGTGGGCTCCGATCACCCCATATCCTCTGGCTTCGGTTTTTTTTTTTTTTTTGGGTAAATAAACTGTTTTATTAAAAGACCCTTAGAGGCTAAGGAAGCCTACCAAGGGCACGTGTCACTGACTTTGTGGCAGTAAGTAGCTTTGCTGGCAGGCTGCAGTCAGCGGCTTCGCTACATACCCAACGCACACGATGGAACATGATGTAAGAAATCTAGTTAAAAAATCACTTCAGTTGGATCACTGTAGCCACAAGATCCACGCAATTAGACAATTAAACGAAGACGAGGAAAAACCTGATAAGGAATGATATAATTTTCTCTTAGAAGAATGTATGCAAGCAGAGGATTGAGTCATTTTACCTCTTGGCTTTGTCAATTTCTTCCAAATAATACACCAGATGATTGAACCGAGGAGAAGCATCCCCAAAACTATTGATACAGATACCATCACCACCACTCGTTTTTCCTTCTTGCTGGAATCACCATTTACCTCTATAATAAATTTACCCATCACAGTTAGAAATTTAACGCCACTTGCGTAGAAAACGATAATAAGGTAAGATGAAAAAAACCACGATACTTACCTAGTTCTGAAGCAGCCATCCGTACATAGAGATCTTGCCCATTAACGGGGTACTCTCTAATATCAACCAATTCACCAAACCACATCAAACAACCGCTACCTGCTCCCCTAATATCTGAATTAGCATAAGCCGTACAAGAACAGTTTTTCAAGCACTCAGCCTTGCACTCCAGAAGGGTCCTGCTCGTGCTCAGCCAGGAATCCGCCGTATCAGGCAATTTCACTGATGGAAACTTTACGAACCCATCTCCATTCGTCTCTCCATTCTTGCAATCCAATCGTGTTTTCCGTCTGCACCCACTTGACCAATTCGTCTGATCCCAATCTTGTGGGGATTTTGGTGCAAATCCCCTTAAACACGTGCAAACCGGTGAATCAATGATGTTGCAACTAGCATAAGCGCCACAGACGCCATACTTGTCACAGTTGTCTTTCTGCGGCGATTGCACATCAATCCACTCGAGGCTCCGATCATTCCATCTAATGCGTTGAATCATTCCCGATGGATTTACCACAAGCCTAGAAATAACAGAGTCGGCCGTGCGTTCAAACCTATAATAAACTTCTTCCGCGTTAGAGACGAAAATTGGTTTGAACACTGAGTTTGGCTTCAGCTCGGGAGTTCCGCTAAATCGAACCCCATTCCAAGGCCCAGTTCGAAATTGAACAATCGATCCCTTACGCAGAACTACTTCGGGAAGTCCAAGAAGTTCTACACTGTAAGAGAATTCACCAGGAAAAGGGTCGTCGGGGTTCTTCCACGATCTCAGGTAACGATTCAGACCACTTTTTAAGTTCCATCCCAACTTCATGCCCTCTAACAGTGTGTCGGATGGATAATCAAAACACTGCCAGATATAACTCTTGGGATCATCGTTGCTTTCATGTTTCAAGACAAGATTTCCTGAGTCTAAGAGCTGAGCAACTGGATTCTTTACCTTGGAATGATTTGACGACGACCAAACAACGCTCTCGCTTCCATTGAGAAGTACGAGATTTCCACTGTCGTCGATCTTCAAAACACCGGATGAATCTGCAAGTGGGTTGCCTCTGTTTGCAACCCAAACAACTGTTCGATTAGGGATCTTCTTGTACCAAATTCCCAAGTACCGGTTCTTGGAATTACTAGCATTGAAGAAACCCAGTTCGAAGCTTTCGCCTGCAGAAACTAGAGTTTGGCCGTCCATTATTGATTGAGTGGGAGTAATAGTATCGGTTGCAGTTGAGATTTCTAAGAACGAAGGGACTAAACTGCAGATGAAAATAAGTAACAGAATGCTCTCCATTGAGATTTCAGGATATCCTCTCGTTTCAGAGATACAATTACCAAGCCACTCAATCCATTGAGAACCACTTCTAAGGTCCATATAGAGTAGACTTTGAGTCGTGCTACCCCAGTCTGATAAATAACGACAACAGAACAAAAATATGAATCTTCCCTTCCACGTGCTGATAGATGATTGGAGGGTTGACTGAGATCCGTGTGGAAACGGAAAGAGTTTTGTTTACATTTTTGTCCGTATATACGCAGGGTTGTGCTACTTCGCAGAACTTTCTGACTGGAAGTGTATTATAAGTAGAACCCAAAAAGACAGTTGCGTTGGACCGAACACATGGTACTAAACCCCACCACATGTGTTCGGAGAAACTAAAGAAAGTCATCTGTGGCTTCAAACAGTCTCCGAGGTTTGAGATATTTAGCAGGGCTATGGTACATGTACATTAGGTTCAAGTGGTGCCATGCATTGCAAACTACTCCATTTTCCAACAAAAAGAGTAAAACTTCACTGAGTGCCTATAATATGAGCCACGTGGCACATATTTAGAGGACACTGACCATATGGATGTTTGGCGAGTAAAACTTCTATCACAAGAAATTGTAAATCACACAATCACAAGACAATGAGTTCACGGCACATACACAAGTGCTTTTACTTTGAGGTGTATGTGTCGAGAACTCATTGGCTGTGATCCTAGTTGCCAAGTTCGCGAATAATTCGCGAACAATTCGTTTTATAAGGCAAAACGAATTATTCGGCCGAACAATTCAAAAATTCGGAATTATTCACGAATAATTAAGGCAATATGATTAAAACGTGTTTTATTCGGGTAGACGATTAATTCGGCCCATTAATTCGGCTAGAAAATAGAGTTAAAAAAAAAAAAAAAAAACGGAAAAAAACAAAAAAACCTCTAATTTCATTATTGAATTCACGTTCCTCACCGTCTACACCCTAATGCATATCTGCATGTGTTTGGGCATCCAAAGTTATCTCAATGGACATAAATATTCAATATAATATTATGAGGTGCATATGAGATGTTTGTAATAAGGACACAGCTAGTTTCAAGGAATATTTAAATATAAATTTTTTAATAAGAAGCTTTTTTTAATCTTTTTACAAAGAGGAAACTTGAGGTGTTTGGTCAATAATACTTAGTCTCGAGATCTCATTAGTCTCATGTGTTTGTCATGCTAAATATTTTTAGGTTCACTGATACCATGAATGGATTCATCCCTTGTGAACCCACAAGCTAAAAACCAGCCCGATAGGTAGTTTGTAGTCGTTGGATTTTAGAAAAAAATTTCATTATAAACTTCATGAACAAACCCATAGGTGGAAAACAACATTGGTTCCAATGTCCAAATTTTTAACATCAAATTTTTGGATCATAACCGAATGAAACACGAATGAATGCAGTTGCGAACTTTTATCGTTCTCCGAATTTTTGACCGAATTTTTATTGGCGAATTTTTAGACCATAACCGAATTATACTCGAACTTTTCCCGTATCCGAACTTAACAACTAGGGCTGTAATTGTGTGATTTGCAACTTTGTTGTGACAGAAGTTATACTCGATGTTTGGCCAATCCTTAGGTGGAAGTACAAATCAAAAATCAACCTAATTAGTAGTTTCTAACAAGGTTTAAAGGAGGCCGTTTTAAGGGTTTAACGGACTGGGGGCATTACGGTTTAAACCATTTAAACGGCCAGGGGCAAAAATGAAAAAAAAAAAAGAACAAAAAAAGTGTGTCACGTGGCTCATATTGTGGGCAGTCAGTGGCTTCGCATACCGTGAGCAGTCAGCCAATTTTTACTCGTAGAAAAATATGCGCCCTCATCAAGATGTCAACTCACTCATCATTGATTCGTTAAGCAATCTTAAAGGCAAAATTTTGGCCTTAGGCGAATGTTGGTATGTTGCTCACTGTGGAGAGCATAAAAATGCACCACATGGCACATCTTTTCCGGCCAATTGAATTGAATGGTCCAACCTTGACCGACCCACCAAATTCAGCCTGATTGGTGATCAATATCGATTGGATTCAAGTATTTTTCATGGGATGATTTTAACTGTTGGATTTGAGTAACTATTTGGGCACTCGGATCAAATGGTTAGAGATCACTAATCAGGCTAATTTTTTGAGTGTAGGTCCATGAAGGGAAAGTCAGTCATGAGTCAGTGGGGCCAAAACCAAAAGAGTACATTTTTTATGCTATCCACAAGGCCACAAGAAAAATTCCCCTAAGGCTAGATTATCTCCTCTTTAAGAGTGCTTTCTACGGTCTGGATTGATGCGATCTTGTACGCCAGGTATTTATGAACAGTTTATTCTCATATTTTTCTTCGGGCTCCGGTTACTGCCCTAAAATGATAGGCTCACTTTATATATATATACTAGTGGGTGCCCCGTGCCATCGGCACTCTTCAACAAAGAATTTGCCAAAATCAAGTGAGTGGCGGAGATCCAACGTCCATTAATTTGGGCAAGGATTAGATCTCAGCCCTTCTTTGTTGATGCTAATAAGAGGAGGTATAAGTAGGGAGACAACCAATGTATTTTGTTATATAAAATAGTAAATAGCCCATGCCCATGGTACTCTCCGACAAAAGCGTTTGCAAAAATTGGGTGCCTTGGGCACTCCAACGATATAAGGGATTGGGGTGTTACCGTTTTTACCATTATAATGGCTGTTATAACGGATTGTAACGCACAGGGGGAGAAATAGAAAAATAACAAAAACAACAGAAATAAATAAATAAAAAAATAAATAAATAAATAAATGGTGTTGAAATTCAAATTTTGAATAAATTGAGGTCAAATAAGGCGGATTGAGTGGTTGAACTCTAACCGTCCACATTAGATTGATGGATTTGATCTCAACCACTCTTTATCTAACAGTCCACATTAGATGGATGTATAAGATAAGAGAATACAACTGAGTTGTCTTCTTATATGCGTGGGTGGCCCATGCCCGCGGCACTTTCCGACAAAGTGTTTGTCAAAATCGGGTGAGAGTTAATCTCAGCCATTGATATGAAGCATAGTGGATCTTAGCCACTCATTATTGAAGCCATATAGGATATGAGGGAGTATAAGAAAACCACATGCAGTCACTTGTTATATTGATAGTGGGTGGCTTGTGCCCTCAGCACTCCCCGTTAAAGCATTTGCCAAAATCAGGTGTGAGTGACTTAGATCCACCGTTCATTTAGGGGATAAGATCTCGGCCCTTCTTTGTTGAAACAGATAAGAGGGGGTATAAGTGGGGAGATAACTTCTTTGTTTTGTTATATAGATAGTAAATGGCCCATGCCCACGGCACTCTCCGACAAAAGCGTTTGCAAAAATTGGGTGCCTTTGGCACTCAAACTGTATAACGGACTGAGGTGTTGCCATTTTTTTTTTTCCATTATAACGGATTGTAACACATAGAGGGAGAAATGGGAAAATAATAGAAATAACAGTGTTGAAATTCAAGTTTTGAATAAATTGAGGTCAAATGAGGCGGGTTGAGTGGCTGAAATCTAACCATCCACATTAGATCAATGGATTTGATCTCAACCACTCTTTATCTAACGGTCCACATTAGATGGATGGATAAGATAAGAGAATACAACTGAGTTGTCTTGTTATATGCGTGGGTGGCCCGTGCCCGTGGTAATTTCTGACAAAGTGTTCGTGAAAATTGGGTGGGAATTAATCTCAGCCATCGATATGAAGCATAGTGGATCTCAGCCACTCATTATTGAAGCCATATAAGATAAGAGGGGGTATAAGAAAACCTCAATCATTTGTTATATTGATAGTGGGTGGCACGTGCCCTCGGCACTCCCCGTCAAAGCATTTGCCAAAATCAGGTGTCAGTGGCTGAGATCCACCGTCCATTTGGGGGATAAGATCTCGGCCCTTCTTTGTTGAAACAGATAAGAGGGGGTATAAGTGGGGAGACAACTTCTCTGTTTTGTTATATAGACTAGTATGTGGCTCGTGCCCACGGCACTCTCCAACAAAGCGTTTGGTGTTTGCCAAAATCGGGTGTGAGTTGCTTAGATCCGCCATCCATTTGGAGTAATAATTAGATCTCGGCCATCATTTTGAAGCCGATAAGAGGGGGGATAAGTGACTTATCTGTTTTGTTATATAGATGTATAGTGGGTGGCCCATGCCCTCGGCACTCCCCGACAAAGCATTTGCCAAAATCAGGAATGAGTGGCTGAGATCCACCGTCCATTTGGGGGGATAAGATCTCGGCCCTTTTTTCTTTTGCTGTTTAGTTGATAGAAAAAAATAACATTTTCGGAAGGGCACGAATGTGTACCGGAAGTGGGCTGAGTGGAGGTTTGAGGTAGAAGATTATGAGTGTATAAAGCTTGGTACGAAAAAATAATTGAAGTCAGTTTTAACTTTTTTTAGCACTTGAGAAAATCCACTTCTGATCCCACACCATGGGCCGGTGTAAATTTAAGATCTAGGAAGCATCTTCCAGCCATGTTGGACCGGGGCTAAAAAATCGAAAAAAAATAATAATTAATTAATTATGAAGGCAAGGAAAGAGAATAGAGAAGAAGATAGTAGTATTCATGGTGGTAATATATAGAAATAGTGGGATTCAAGGCCGACTTAAGTGTTGCTCGAAACAAGTACATCGTGGTGGCCCCCAAGCCGATATAACACAGCTATAGGGTTGACTGGGCCAGATCTCAAACTCAAGGAGTCCTCCAAACAACTAGGGAGAGGAAGCTCTAGCTTGTACAAGAAGTTTCTTTCTCAAATCAAAATTAAATTGCCTCCTTGTCTATATATAAGACGGTTTGGTTTAGCTCAAAATTTGGAAACCATACTCACTTTCTCTTGGACAATAGACCAAATCTCTAAATTTTTGGAATACATATGGGGAGCATTTAGTTTTTAAAATAATTCATAAAAACCAGTGCTTCAGTCAGTTTGGTGGTTGAACTACTGGCTTTGAAAAAACCCTGGGTTCTCTACAAACTTCAATTTCAACATGGGACCGGACCGATTTTTTAGTGCTAAACCTAGCCCACATTGAAGATCCACCGTATATTTGAGTAGTCTGAACTCTGAAGCAAGGTTTAAAAGTTGGGTTTTCTCGGTAACGGACTGGGGGTGTTACTGTTAAAACGAATTGTAACGGTATAACAGTTTAATGGACTGGGGGCGTTACCATTAAAACGGCTGTTAAAACGAATTGTATCGGACAGGGGCAGCAAAAATGAAAAAAAAATGGAAAAAACAAAATTTAACGGAAGTAAAGAAAAGACGAATTTTGAATTTCAGCACAATTTTTCTGTTTTTTCTGTTTCTTCCATTTTTTCTCGCCCGTCCATTACGATTCATTCTAACAATCGTTTTAACGATAACGCCCCCAGTCTGTAATACCGTTAAATGTGTCCAATTAATATATGTGGGTCTGATAAAGTCAACTGCTCTACTTAGATTTAGGGTCTAAGCGTTTGGTAAATTAAGTTATCAGATCTAAAGGTTTAAAGTGCTTAATATCTTGTAGCTTAATGACTTATGTCTAAATTAGATTGTTTGGCGAAGGTCTTTAAGCCTTAAAATTAAGCCAAGGGCATTGTGGGTATTTTAAAATATTTATTAGGATACTTTCGTAAGTTTTTGAAAGAGAAAGCTTTGAAAAAGGGCATTGTTGGTATTAAAAAAGAATCTAAAAATCTTTTTTAAAGATTTATTCACTTACCGCAACAAGTGAAGGTTGAGTCACTTTTTACTTTTCACTTTTTTTTCTTTGAGTTTGGTGATAAGTGCTGAAATTAAGTTGTTTACTAAATGCCACTTAATCATCAAAATCACTTAATTCCACTTCAATCACATTTAAGGTCTGAAAAAAGTTTAACCAAATGCCACAAAAATTCATCAATTTGGATGACTACCAATGACTCTCTTTCTACCTTTCGCCAAGCAATTGGTGTTCCAAGGTATCACGTGGCACTCTTTCAACGGAACTGACCTATGGATGTTTGGCCCACTTGTTGAATCTACAGAAGCCACAAGAAACAAATTGCTATAAATTCCATCTGTTGTCTTGGTTTCCACATTTCCAATTAATTTCCACGTTTTCAGTTTTGAGGGTTATTTCGATAAAACATAATGGAGTTTGGAGGTTGCCGTTATAACGTCATCTTAAAGCATGATTCACACCACAGAAATCTTGAAGACAATTCAACGGTCTGAAGTTTCCCAGCCAAAGGAAAAAGATGCAACAAGGTAGGCGATTTTTGTTACTCACCGCTGCCCTCTTGTCCCACTAACCATATGGATGTTTAGACCAAGGTTTATAGGAGGCCGTATTAACGGTAAAACGGACTGGGGGTGTTACCGTTAAAACAGATTGAAACGGCCAGGGGCAAAAATGGAAAAAAAAAATTAGAATACGGAAAAAAAATGGATTTTAAAGGAAAAAGTGGTGCTGAAATTCAAATTTTAAAATTTAAAATTTTCAAAAAAAAAATGGAATTTTAACGGATTTAACGGCTGTTTTTTTTCACAAAATTTTTCAGAATTTAACGGCTGTTAAAACGATTTTAACGGCCTTTAAATTAAAATTGTCAAAACGGTTTAAACGGTTTTAACGGAAATGGGCTTGGGTTGTTACCGTTTACACGGTAATTAAAACCGTTTAAAGGCCGTTTTTAAAACCATGGTTTAGACCACCCCTAGGTGGATATACATACCTAAAATCACCCTGGTTGGTAATCTCTAGCCATTAGATTTTAGTACGTTTTAAGGCGTGAGTAAAACTTTGATGACAGGACTCTTTCATTGAGGCCGATGACATAAGCGTAACATGAGCAACGTGGCACACTCTTAGAAGACTCTGACCGTATGGATGTTTCTCCAATCACCTACAAACCAAAAATTAGCTTGATTAGTGATTTCAAACTTGTTGATCTTTGTACCTCAAATAATGGTCAATAATAATCAAATTCCCAAGGTTCAAATCAAGCCATGATTTGTGGGTCCACCTAGGGAATGGCCAAACATCCACAGTTAGAGTCGTCGAAGAGTGCCACGTGGCTCATTGTGCCCCGTCGTCAGCCTCGACGTCAAGGCCCTGTCATCAAAGTTTTACTCTTAAAGGCGTGATTATGATTAAACAATTTTTGGGTACTAAATCAAACGGCTAAAAGTAATAAAGCAAGCTGAGTTTTGGTATGAATGTCTACCAAGGGGTGCGCTAAACATCCGTGCAGTCAGTGGGCCTAGATGGCAGCGATGAGTGGCGTTACATCTCGACCCAGCCGAAAAATCGAAGAGTCGTGCTACCCCACGGTATAACGCCATCGACCGCCATGACTGAGTCAGATCTCAAATAACCTTAGCCTTATGGCTGCCAAAGGCCAAAGATCAGACACTGTATTCTCACCAGCAGCAGCTTTTGATGGGCATGGGGGCATGGGCATTAACGATGGAAAAGTAAGTCCTCTTCTTTCATCTCTACTGCTCTTCTACTTGTTTCTATCACCATCTTCCACTGCAACAAATATCATAACTGCAACCCAGACAATCACAGACGGTTTCTTACAGTGAAGCCCTTAACCTCTGACCAATACAGACGCCCAAGAAGGCCCTAACGATCCAATTTCTTCAAAAAAAGACAACTTCACCCCATCTAAAGAAAACTCTCTAAATGCCCCTCTACTTTTATTTTTCACTAGTAGGTGGCCCCTGCCCCGCGCTCACAGCACTCTCCGACAAAGCGTTTGCCAAAATCTGGTGTGAGTGACTTAGGTCCATCATCCATTTGGGGTGATAAGATCTTGGCCATCCTTTGTGAAGCAGATAAGAGGGGGGATATAAGTGACTTCTCTGTTTTGTAATATAGACTAGTGGGTGGCCCGTGCCCTCGGCACTCTCTGACAAAGCATTTACCAAAATCAGGTGTGAGTGGCTGAGATCCATCGTCCATGTGGGAGATAAGATCCCGGCCCTTCTTTATGAAGCCTATAAGAGGGGGAGACAGTTTCCCTGTTTTGTTGTATACATAGTGGGTGACCCTAGTGCAGTGATATGACAAAGCATTTGCCTAAATAGGGTGTGAGAGGCTGAGATCCAACGTCATTTTGGGGATAAGATCTCGGCCTTTCTTTGTTGAAACAGATAAGAGGGGTTATAAGTGGGGAGACAACTTCCCTGTTTTGTTGTATAGATATCTAATGGGTGACCCGTGCCCTCAGCACTCCACTGCAAAGCATTTCTCAAAATCGGCTGTGAGTGGTTGAGATCCATAGTCCATTTGGGGGATAAAATCTCGGCCATCCTTTGTGAAGCCCATAAGAGGGGTATAAGTAGGTAGACAAATTCCCTGTTAAATTAATCCAACCATCTAAATTTATTTTATGCAAGGGTTGATATAGGCCCTTGGATATATGAAGCCTATAAGAGAGGGAGACAACAGCTGTGTTTTGTTATATAGATTTGAAGCTTAGAAAATGAATGAAACATACAATCTATAAAAATGTGTAACAGCATTTCGAAGGCTAACCAACTGAATGAATATTTTTTTCGCTAAGTGATGAAATTGATTATAACAAAAGAAAATAAATTAAAGATGGTGATTCAAAGAGAGCACTAGGAAAAGGAAAAGATAAACAAAGGAACGATACAAGAGGTTAAAGAGGACTCATCAGGGGAACTGAATGAATATTCTGTCAAACATACGAGGATTTACAAGAACAAACAAGAAATTATGAAGCTTGTAAACTTTACGAATATTAAATATGGATCGGGAAATATTTTTTTATCGACCCTCTAACAATGTAATAGTTTCTTTTGCAGAACATAGTTTCTGCCCACTCGGTAACGAATCTCCTCAATGAGAGACCTTTCGTTATAAAAACCTGGTTGTTTAGGTTGGGGTAAAATTACATCTTCACTACCCAACATTAAAGCCACAGACGACATGGTCGGCCGGTCTTCTGGACGTTGTTGTACACACAAGAGACCCACTTGGATACATCTTAACACTTCAGACGTGGGCGATGAATCCCCCATCGTTGTATCCATTAGTTCCAAAGCATTGCCTTCATTCCATAGTTTCCATGCCTTTAAACACAATCAAAATTTAATTTGTTATTATCAAAGAATAAAATAGATATGTAAATTTTAAGAAGTGAAGTTTCATTTAGAAGAGGATGAAAGAACATATATATCGACTACACTTACATGTCCTAGAAGGTTGAGGTCATGGTCAGGATGTTCAAACCCTCTGTTCTTCTTGCCGCTCACTATCTCTAACACCAAAACACCGAAACTGAAGACATCGGATTTGATCGAAAAGAGCCCATCTATAGCGTACTCAGGAGACATATAACCACTACATGCCATCGTCAAGGAAGTATAAGTATAAGCAATGAAAATGGAAGTTTTTAAAGTAAGTCTATTTGTACTCACTAAGTTCCAACAACCCTTTTTGTTTTTCCTTCTGTTTGGTCTCCTCCAAATGTTCTTGCCATACCAAAGTCCGAAATTTTAGCGTTCATTTCACAGTCTAGCAGAACGTTGCTGGCTTTGAGATCCCTATGGATAATTCTCAATCTTGAATCTCTATGAAGATAAAGAAGTCCTTGAGATATCCCTACTACAATGTGGAAGCGCTTTTGCCAATTGAGTAAAGTACTTCTTGCTTGATCTGGGTCAGTTTTATAGAAAGTTAAGTCAGGCTTTTGTCTGCAAAATCTTTTTTAGATTAATAAATTAATTCAACTATGTAAAGTGTTGAGAGGGCCAAACCAAAGATGATGGAGTCTAAACTTCTATTGACCATGTACTCGTAGATTAACATTTTTTCTTCTTTCTGAATGCAACAACCCAAAAGCCTCACTAGATTCCGGTGTTGAAGTTTTGCAAACAAAATAACCTCATTCTTAAACTCGTCGAGGCCTTGTCCAGAATTCTTTGAAAGCCTCTTCACTGCTATTTCTTGTCCCATTGATAGCTCACCCTAGAGATTATTATAAGAGAAAAAGAACATTTGATATTCCCCCTTCCTTTTTGTTTTCAGCATAATCAATGTGATCTAGATAATGGAAATTTACCTTGTAAACATGACCAAAACCACCCTGTCCAAGCTCATTATCATCAGAGAAGTTGTTTGTGGCTGTTGCTATAGTAACAAAATCAAACAACGGTAACTCCAGTTCTTCGTTACCTGTTTAGTAGGAAAATGATTGAATCAAATTACAATTATAAAAGAAACAAAGTGATGACATCAACCATATGGATGATTACGATCATCTGATTTTGCCTATTGAAGGCAAATGATGTTGGGATCTTTACTAGGCCTCAAGCCGTCATTCCTCCCGAAAAGATATCTTGTCAAGAGAGGGCTAACTTTAGCCTTATACTACGATCGACGTCACACCCTGCGGGGCTCCACGATTCGATCCCGTGACCCCCAACGGTGATCGACCTCGCACCCGCCGGCCCATTCCGCGATTCGATCCCGTGAGCCTTTAACTCTAATGGCGATTGACCTTGCACCTATGAACCCGTACCGCACCCTTAGGGAGAGACATTATTTAACCCCAACAAATGAATATCTTACATGGGATTCATTGATGGTGGGTCATACTTCATGGAGGTATCTCATATCTCACTTGTACAATTATGTAATTAATACAAGCAAGACCCACCACCATTTAGCTTGTCCACCAAAGAAATTTCCTAGGCTAAGAAAACCAACGCAATTTTTAGGTCGGCAACATGAATCGTATTTTGCTATTCGACTCTGTTTAAACTATACCTTTAGTCATTTTTTTAGCTAGATCTCTTACGTCATGTGTGTTGTGTGCTACATTCGTAACTGCCATTTTCTTTTTCAATGTGGCAGTCTCATTTAGTCCATAAAGTGATAGCTGCGTCAGAAAAATAAAATAAAATTTGACAGCTATGTATTTAGCACAAAAGCGCACATGATGAAAGAGATCTAGGTAAAGAGATCGACTTTAGGTGGCACATGAAGATGTACCATCAATGGAGGTTAATTTTGTTGACAACCACTTTATTCTAAAAACTTAAGCTGTTAGGGGGAGGCTATATATATATATCAAAGGGTCCATGGGTCTAACCAAGGCAGAGTATTGGTCACACAACCAAATAACACATCGTTTTTAAATATGGCGAACTTGTAAGCAGTGCGAGGGATATGTGAGAGGTGTAGATGGAGTGTACATTAGTTTTTCTTTTTTGTTGGTGTGTTGCTTTTCTTTGTCCTTGCTTTGGCGCTTTGGTAGGCTTTCTTAACCTCCAAAAACCTTAATTTCTTCAATAAATCATTATACTTTAAAAAAAGCAACATTCCCCCGCAGCAACGACTTGAACCTGTGACCTACAACGACTTGAACCTGTGACCTACTGGGACTTCCTACCTCTGATACCATGTTGACAAGTACTTTAAAAGTTTAAACTTTTAGAGGGAGGCGTAACAATGTATATCAAAAGTTCTACAAGTCGAAGAGAAGTGCTGGCCACAGCAAAACAACATACTACAACAAGAAGTTTTAGAACAGAGAGGTAATAACATAAAGTATTTATCTTATAGGAATGTTTGCAAGGGTGGATAAATCCTTTTACCTTTTTGATTTGTCCTCGTCTTCAAAATAATACACAACACGATCGAGCCCAAGAGAAGCATTCCCAAAACTACTGATACGGATGCGATCACAACCAATTGTTTTTTCCTCTTCCTTGAATCACCATTTACGGCCTCTATGTATGTACCCATCACGGTTAGAAAGTCAAACATCACACCATTTTGTCTAATTACCTCAAACTATCTGATCCATGGAGAAAGAAAACAAAATTGAACGATTTGACGAAGAACTTTCTAGTTTTTACCTTTTACTTTACCTCTTCCTGTCGATATTTTTCATATTAGACAAAAATACCCCTCCGAAACAAATGTCAATCAAATGTGAATGAGAAATGTCAAAAATGCCGACTCCAAGAAGTAAAAATCTCATTGGAAAAATCAATTTCTAATTCAATTACCACACGTACCAAAAACTGGGCTGAAAGATAACTACCAAGGTAAGAGAAGAAGCACACGTACCTAGTTCTGAAGCAGCCATCCGTACATAGAGATCTTGGCCATTAAAGGGGTACTGTCTAATATCAACCAAATCCCCGAACCACATCAAACAACCACTACCTGCTCCCCTAATATCCAAACCAGAATAAGCCATACAAGAACAGTTTTTCAAGCACTCGGCCTCGCATTCCGTAAGTGTCATGCTCGTGCTCATCCAGGAATCCTTCGTATCGGGCAATTTCACTGATACAAACTTTACAAACCCATCTCCATTCTTGCAATCCAATCGTGTTGTCCTTATGCATCCACCCAACCAATTCATCTGATCCCAATCTTGTGGGGATTTTGGTGCAAACCCCTTTAAACACCTGCAAGCCGGTGAATCAATGATGTTGCAAGTAGCATAAGCACCACAAACCCCATAATTGTCACAGTTGTCTTTCTGCACAGTTTGCATAACAAACCACTCCAGGCTCCGATCATTCCATGTAATCCGTTGAAGAATTCCCGATGGATGCACCACAAACCTAGAAATAACAGAGTCGGTGCTGCGTTCAAACGTATAATACACCTCTTCCGCGTTAGAGACCATAATTGGTTTGAACACTGGGTTGGGCTTCAGCTCGGGGGTCCCACTAAATCGAACCCCAATCCATGGCCCAGTTCGAAACTGCTCAATCGATCCTTTATCCAGAACTAGTTGACGAAATACAGGATCCATGCTTAAAAAGAAGTCACCGGGAGAAGGGTCGTCGGTGTTCTTCCACGACGTCAAGTATCGATTCATACCAGTTTTTAAGTTCCATCCCAGCTTCATGCCTTCTAACAGTGTATCGGATGGATAATCAAAGCTCTGCCAGATATAGCTCTTGGGATCATCGTTGTTTTCATATTTCAAGACAAGATTTCCAGAGTGCAAGAGCTGAGCAACTGGATTCTCTGCCTGGGATTGATTTGAGGATGACCAGATAACGCTCTCGCTTCGATTGACAAGTACGAGGTTTCTACTGTCGTCGATCTTTAAAACACCGGACGAATCTGTAAGTGGGTTGTCTCTGTTTGCAACCCAAACTACTGTTTGAATTGGGATCTTCTTGTACCAGACTCCCAAGTATCGGTTCTTGGAATTATTGGGAGTGAAGAACCCCAGTTCGAAGCTTTCACCTGAAGAAACTAGGGTTTGGCCGTCTTTGATTGATTGAGTTGGAGTTATTGTGTCGCTTGCAGTCGAGATTTTCGAGAACAAAGGGAGTAAAGTGCAGCTGAAAATTAGGAACACAGCGCTCACCATTGTTATTTCCAGATATCCCAATTGTAGAAACAAAAGGTACACAAAACGGGTAAAGCCAGCGTTGTCTATAATAGACTATATTTCCTGAACGACGTTACTATGTAGCCACGTGGCTACTCTTCGACACAGTGACCGCCGTATGGATGTTTGGCGCAGCACTGGGGGTCCACGTGTGGACCCTTTAAGTCGTGTTGAGAGTTGGGAGTGGGACGGCCAAAGTTTGTTCGTCTAAGTACGTGGGACACTCAAATTCAACGGCTAAAACTCACTAATCAAGTTGATTTTTGATTTGTAGGTCCACCAAAGGGCCATCGTTTAGGAACAACCTTGAACCACATTGTTCATGAAATGTAGACTCCAAGGCGGTGGGCGTGAAAAGTATTTATTTTAGGTGACTTCCTTTACACTTGCTTGACAAGCAGATGTGACAAAACTCTTTTATGAAAATAAGTAAATTTCTAATAATATAAAACAGGGGTTGGTATCGGTACTTGTCGTGCACAGTTTAGTGAGATCGGTGAAGTAAAAGTTTGCCCAAGTTTGCCCTTGAGAAAACTAAGAGTGGACCTTTGATGACGGGCCGGACGTCAGTCATTAACCTTAATGATGGACCACAGTCTGAGCCACATGGCATACTTTTAGGAGAAGGAAAAAGATGTAACAAGGTATGCCCGAAACTGTTTCAAATGTGGAAGCACAATTTTTGTTAATCACCACTGTCATTTGGGCCTACTGACCGCATGGATGTTTATCCCACCCCTTGGTGGACATACAGACCAAAAAACACCCTGATTGGTAATGGGTAATCCATAACCATTAGATTTTAACACTTTTTAGTACTTTTAAAGGCATTCTTATAGCCGATGAATGCAAACATTTTTTGAGTACTAAAACCAACGGTTAAAAATCATTAAACAAGCTGATTTTTGGTCTGATTGTCTATTAAGGGGTAGGCTAAACATCCAAGCGGTCAGTGGGCCCGGGTGGCAGCGTTGACTACCAAAAATGCAACTTCCGCAAATGAAAAGATCTCAGGTATACCTTGGTACATCACGACCCTTGGGAGAAATTTTTTGAAGCAGTGATCATGCGCCAATATGATTGCCATCCTGAGATTTGGCTTTGGTTTTAAAAAGCCTTTTTAAAAAATAACAATGGGTGCATGTGGCACACGATCGTTGGGTGCATGATCACCGCTTAAAAAATCCTGCCGCTTCAAAAAAAATTCTTCATGGTAATTGGTATGTAAGATTTGCCACGTGGCTCATAATGTATTCTGTCAGCAACGTTGATGATGGACGTCCCTCTGCAGAAGAAAATTTTTGAAGCAGCATATACCCATGGTTACTTTTTAAAAAGTTTATAAAACCAAATGTTATTTTTGGTCCGTGGGTCTGTTTACGGATGGCCCAACATTCATGCGATCAGTAATCTCCTAGAGGGTGCCACGTGGTTCATACTTGGTCCTCAACGTAGATTTCGAACGTCCTGTCATCAAAGATATACTCAAAAAAAAAAAATTCCTTTTAGTTAATATATATTACTATATTTTAAAACCAAAACTTGGGTATGCACACGACATTGTGTATTATTTTAATTTTTGATAAGTATAAACTTTATTAAGAAAGGCAAACGACTATAGAAGGACAGGACAAGATGACCTAATACACAAGACTACAATCAGAAATGAGCAAAGAAATAGATAAATCATAAGAAAAGAAAAGAGGTACGAAGCTTCTCTCCTCTATACCTGTTAATTCATTAAATTACTTACCATGTTATTTCTTAATTTTATATTTTGAAAATAGACCCTTCACTTTAATAGTATATTCACCCATAAATCAAAGGAAAATGGTACCCCACGGATAACGAAACATTGGATTCAAGAGATCCATGCATGGTCCACCAGACAACAACCGAGTGCAAAAGATAACATAGTTATTACCTCATAGACAGTGTATTAATTTCTTGAATCCAACGGTCAATGGCCTCATATCGCACATATTTTTGTCCAGTTATTCATGGGGTAGCACAACTTTAAAAGCAAATATTTTGGTTTCAAAAAGTTTATCTATCATTGGAAAAACAGCCCTGTTTAATTACTTTACTACTTCCCATGTAATTTAAATATATTTTCAATACATCCCTCATAATCACTCATTACTTACCATGCCATTTTATCCATAATTTCAAAATATTCATTTTATCCCCTTAATTTTTTTTTTATTTGAAAATAGCCCTTTATAACTACACGAAGATTACAAACAAAAAAACATACTTCATTTAACTATTAAATACAATACAACTTATAAATCTTGATGATTTGCATGTTAATCACAAAAATGCAAACACGCATGCCACCCCTAGCTAATATAAATAATAACAAATATATAGGGAGAAAAGCAAAGAGCCGACATCTTTTATAAGCTCATAATTTTTCTTACTATTTGAAGTACACCCTCCCAAAATGCCGGTTAAACGTTTTCAGGCCAAGTGACCCCATTGGTGTTTGGCACACACCTTGGACCTACACACCAAAATTCAACTTCATACGTAATCTCTATAGACGTTGATTTGAATACCCAAAGAATAACTCAAATTCAATGGTTAGAAATCACCAATAAAGCTACTTTTTGTTGTTAGCCCAACAAGGTTGTGGCCAAACATCCATAGGAAATAGGGCTGCAACTCGGGCGGTTTGGGTCGGGTTGGAGGTCAACCCTAGCCCAACCCAACCTTAAAGGCTATCAACCCTAACCCAACCCTATCGGGTTGAGTCGGGTTGGTTGGGTTGGCCAATTTCTTAATTTTTTTTATTGGTTGAATAGATTACTAAATTTTTTCTTATTAAAATAATTTATCGGTCAATAACATAGCCGTTTTGCTAACCATTAAATAATAGCAGTACTTCATTTCCAAAGCTCGTGAAAGAAAACATGATATTTTCATAATAATGGAAAAGTTCATTAACTCAAATGCATGATAAAAGTCATTAAAGAAATAATAAAAAATAATCGTTAGAGAAAACACACGATATTTTCACTATCAACCGATTATATAAAATGCCAAAATGTAATTTCAATGACATTCTGTAATATCACACAAAGGTTGTAGTTAATAACATTTGCTTGGATATTTGTCTGTACACTAATATATATATATATTTTTGGCAAGGATGGTCTCTATGGTGAGGAGATCATCCTCACAAAAATTCAAATTATTCTGATATTCGTAGACCAGTTTACAAGCTGAAGAATATTATGGACCGTCCATTTTTATCGTTAACTTCAAAATCACATTTGATGGGATTAGAAATTTCAGAATGTGCTGATTTTTTTTAGGGGTGATTTATATGGTGAGGAGATCATCCTCACCTAAAATCAGCTATTGATTCGTCTTCCAAGCGGGTACACCAAAATTGTTGTAAAAAATATTGTATGAAAATGTTGTCCCCCGATCCTCACCCATATATATATATATATAGTTTGTAGGCTTGCAACTTGGGCAGGTTCAACCCGAGCCCGACGGGCTCAACCTGACATCGGGCTAGGGTTGGGTTAGACCCTTCAATGCTCGGACTCAGGCTCGGGCCTAATAATTGAAAGCCCGATGAAAATTGGGTTGGGTTGGGTTGGGCCAAGCCAACCCAAGCCCGAGAAGGGCTCGAATCAAAAGGTTATATATTGCCACCTAGAAATGCTCGAATCTAATTGCTAAAAGTAACCAATCAAGCTAATTCTTTGTGTAACTCCATCAAAGGTAGGCAAAACATTCTTGGGCCTGAAAGAGCCCCCACTGGACATGGGCCTCGCTCTTCTTAGCTACCCGGTACACTTGATCTTTATTCATGAGAAAATATTTGTTGTCCTCTGGAGCCTTCAAATTTTCTCCCCCTTCTGAAATTTTGGACTTAGGAGCAGTCCAAAACACCCCAAACTCCTTGAGTAACCTTGTCCAAATAGCTTTGCGAATATAAAAATAAATGATCAACTGATTCCCCACTCCTCTAGCAAAGTGGACAATGATCTAAAATTCTTACACGTCTCCTCCACAGAAAGTGTATAGTTTGTAGTCTACCTCAAATTGTGCACTATGCTAGAAACCATACTTTGGCTGGAGATCTACAACCCCATACTCTAGGTATTGAAAACTCCTGCTGGAAAAAAGAAAAGGCTGATGGTTGTATGGTTTGGACCAAAATGGGTGATAGAAAAATGTCTAATTTGTATGGTTTGGACCAGTCAAGTGATAAAAGAAAGGACGATAAAAGATAAATTACAAAGGACCAGGCTCGAGGGACTCACCTTTTTGCACTCGTCTTTTCACTCATGCTCTCAGTCGTGAATTTTGAGAATCCAACAACCACTGTTGGATCCTCGAAATCCATGGCTGAGCACACGAGTGAAAAGACGAGCACAGAAAAGCAAGTCCCCTGAAAGGATTGATTGACCAGAACACGAACTCAATGTGTCCTTCAAACAACTAAGGAGAGGAAGTTGTAACTCCTTTTACAACAAGTTACTCTCAAATCAAAGTTGCCTCCCCGTCAAGAACCTAGGCCCAATTCAAACCATTGGATAGCAAGAAGATCTCAAGCACCCAATTTCTTCAAAAAAGACAAATTCACCCCATCTAAATAGAAATCTAAAAGTGCCCAAGACTAACCAACTGAATGAAAATTCTGTCGAGCATACAAGAATTTATAATTAAGAACATACAAGAAATAATAATATTTATCTACTCTTAAGACAAATAAATATGGATGGAGAAACAATCGTGTCTAGCGACCCTCTAACAATGTAACACTCATCTCATTTGTAGAACAACATTTCTCCCCTCTTGATGATGGGTCTCCCTCAAGGAGAGACCTTTCATTATAATAGCCTGGTTGTTTAGGTTGGGGCAAAATTACACCCTCACTACCCAACATTAAAACAACAGACGACATGGTCGGCCTGTCTTCTGGTCGTTGTTGCACACACAAGAGACCCACTTGATACATCTTAACACTTCAGACGTCGGAAACAATTCCTCCATCAATGTATCCATTATTTCTAAGCCTTTGCCTTCATTCCATAGTTTCCATGCCTTGAGAAACAATCAAAATTCACTTATTAGAGATGTACATACTTAGATAATGAAGTTTCTTTTAGAAGAGGTGGTCCACACTTACATGCCCTAGAAGGTTGAGGTCATGGTCAGGATGTTCAAACCCTCTGTTCTTCTTGCCGCTCATGATCTCTAACACTAAAACACCAAAGCTAAAGACATCGGATTTGATCGAAAACAGCCCATCTATAGCATACTCCGGAGACATATAACCACTACATACCATCATCAAGGAAAAATAATTATAAGCAATGAAAATGAATGTATATATTAAGTTTAGTTGCACTTACTAAGTTCCAACCACCCTGTTTGTATTTGCTTCTGTCTGGTCTCCTCCAAAAGTTCTTGCCATACCAAAGTCTGAAATTTGAGGGTTCATTTCACAGTCCAGTAGAACATTGCTGGCTTTGAGGTCCCTATGGATAATTCTCAATCTTGAATCTCTATGAAGATAAAGTAGTCCTTGAGCTATCCCAACTACAATGTTGAACCGCTTTTGCCAATTAAGTACAGTCCTTGCTTGATCTGGGCCAGTTTTACAAAAAGTTAACTCAGGAACTTTTGTCTGCAAAATCTTTTTTAGATCAAATTTAGTCAACTATGTGAAGTGTAGAAAAGGGCCAAACCAAAAATAATGGAGTCTAAACTCTTATTAGACATGTACTCATAGATCAACATCGTTTCTTCTCTCTGAATGCAACACCCAAGAAGCCTCACTAGATTTCGGTGTTGAAGTTTCGCAAACAAAATAACCTCGTTCTTAAACTCGTTGAGGCCTTGTCCAGAATTCTTTGAAAGCCTCTTCACTGCAATTTCTTGTCCTCCATCTAGCTTACCCTGGAGATTATCATATGATATAAATAACATTTGATATCCATCGTCCTGTTTGTTTTCGGCATAATCAACGTGATTTGGATAATGGAAATCTACCTTGTAAACAGGACCAAAACCACCCTCTCCAAGCTTATTGTCATTAGAGAAGTTATTAGTGGCAGTTGCTATACTGACAAAATCAAACAGCGGCAACTCCAGCTCGTCCTTTTGGCTTTCATCTGTGTAAACTTTGTTTTCTTTGTCACCTGTTTAATGGGAAACTTAATGAGCAATTACAAAGGAAGCAAAGTGATGAAAGCAAACACTGTTATGAACCAATCCAAATTCCCAAATATGAGATTGTTTGGATGATTTACATGACATATCCATCTATCAATAAAACCAACGCAATTTGATTAGGAATACTCTTGATAAAAATCTCCTAAGAGGGTCACATTAAACCCAAGTCCGACCGCCCAATATGTGCCACATGTACGCAATGTTGTTTATAAGCTATAGGTACAAATATGATTTAAACCAATGTTTTAAAACCGAAAAGTTAACCGAGTCTAAACTTATTCGGTTGAGTTGACTCGAAGACTTGATAGTCAACTTGGACAGTAATGCAACTTATGTTACACGACACAGATTTATGTGGTTCCCTCAAGATCGAGGTACGTCCACCAGCTCACACTGATTAATCCACTATGCTTTGAGGTAAAAGAAAACACTCACAATACAATGAATGATTGTTTCATGGAAACAGGGGTACATATAACCTCAAGACGAAACTAGGGTTTATGTATCTTTATGTAAAAGTATGAAAATGCCCTTAAGAAAAAAAGACCTCGAACATAATATAACAACTTATACTGTCACATATGAAAAAAAGGCCTAAAATTTATAAAAAGCATTGCATGTAACACGTCACACTTTTGAAGACCACTGACCATACGGATATTTTGTCCATCCTTTGGTGGACCAAAAGATCCAAATCAGCCCGAGTGGTGATTTCTAGCCTTTGGATTTGAATGTATTTGGGAATCCTATGTCTAAAAATCAACCAATGAAAAGACTCAAATCCAACAGCTAGAAATCACCAATATATTTTTGGTCTGGAGGTCCACCAAAGGGTGGGCAAAATATTCGTATGGTCGGTGGTAGAGTGTGATGTGGCATATACCATATTGTATGATGCCCTTGGATCACGCATTGTGTTATATTTTTTTCTAAATAATACAGTACCATTAATTCCCTCCCTACTAAGGCTGCAACTTGGACGAGTTGGGGTTACCTAAGCCCAACCCGACCTTTAGCCCATCCAGCCCAAGCCCAACCTGAGGTCGGGTTTAACATGCCCAGCCCAAGTCCAAGCCAAATGAGTTGGTCGGGTTCATGGGATTGGTTGTGTTGGTCGTTAGTGAGAGAAAGAGGGAGTGAGGGAGCTACCAAGATAGAGAGAGAGAGAGAGAGAGAGAGAAGAGGAGAGGAGAGACAAAAAGGAGAGAAACGACAGATGAGAGATGGAGAGGAGAGAGAAATTGGAGAGAGAAACGAGAGCTGGGAGAGAAATGGAGATGAGAGAGGGAAATAGAACAGACTTGGTTGGGTCAGATTACCCAAGGTCTCAGCTTAGGCCCAACTCGAGTTTTGACTGGGTTCTAATACTCAGGCCTATAAGTCGGAGCACTAGTACAACAGAACCCAACCCCAGCCCAACCTAAAATCGAATTGAGCCTGTCGGGCTCGGGTTGGGCCTGCCCAAGTTGTAGCCCTACTCCCTATCATTCAAGTCGCACACATAGTCACACATACTCAGTTATTAAGCTTTCAAGGTCCTTGCCGAATGCCCTTCAGTACGAACATATTATAAAGGTCCTTGCCGAGGGTCAGTCTTAATGAAGAAAAAATTCGCTGGTCCCAGGGACCTTCAAACTTTGAAGGCCCCCTCCCAAAATGTTTGACATGTAACCTTTGTTAACCACCCTTAACTAACTAACCAAGGATTTAACATGGGTCATGTTTAGACCTCGACGTACGTGTCAGACCTTCTGGGAGGGGAACCTTCAAAGTTTGAAGGTCCCCGGGGACGAGCGAATCTTTTCTCAGTTTTAATTGCTTTTTCTGTTTAACCTATGGGTTGAAGTCAACCTTTTACTTTGGCTCGTGGCCTGCGGCCCAACTCCGGGGCCCTTGAAGCCAGGCCTGGCCCGCCCGAAAATGGCCTGATTTTTTACATTTTTTTTAATTGATCGGATCTGACCAAGGCTTAGCTAGGCCAGGCCCAAGGCCCTGAAATTGGGCTCAGCCCATCCCGACTTGACACTGTAGACTAGGGGTGTCAACGGGTCGGTTCCGGTTCGGTTCCTAAGGTGACCAGAACCGGAACAAACGGTTCCGGTTCTTATCGGTTCGGGTACTTATCGGTTCCGGTTCTCAAAGTG
Organism: Euptelea pleiosperma; assembly: GCA_035048495.1. Classification (NCBI taxonomy): domain Eukaryota; kingdom Viridiplantae; phylum Streptophyta; class Magnoliopsida; order Ranunculales; family Eupteleaceae; genus Euptelea; species Euptelea pleiosperma. The sequence continues at coordinate 10,505,389 of CM068545.1, forward strand.
ATGGTACCAGAACCGGAACCGATTATGTAATTTTTTCGGTTCCGGTTCCAGTTTCGGGTATAACGGGTCCAATCTTGGTAATATGAGAATTTTTACACTATATTTATATATCGGTTCCGGTTCTTATCGGTTCGGTTCCGGTTCTTATCGGTTTCGGTTCCATATTAGAGTACCGGAACCGTAACCATTAGTTTTCGGTTCGGTTCCGGTTCCGGTTCTTTTTAATCGGTTCCCAAAAATGTGGTACCGGAACCGGTGTTTTCGGTTCCGGTTCCTATTCGGTTCCGGTTAAATCGGGTAAAATTGACACCCCTACTGTAGACCTGGCTCGACCTGGCCCTGCCCAAGCCCGACTCAGGCCGGACCAAAATTACAGGCTGAGGTGGAAGGGTTAGTTTATATTCACAAAGTGAGGAACATATGTAAAGAAATCACAAAATTTCCCATAGAAGAATGTTTGCAAGGGAGAATGGGTCCTCTTACCTCTTCGATTTGTCCATGTCTTCCAAATAATACACCACACGATCGAAGCCAAGAGAAGCATTCCCAAGGCTACTGATACGGATGCTATCACAACCACTCGTTCTTTCCTCTTGCTGGAATCACCGTTTTTATCTACAGCAAGTTAAACATCATACGAGTTTGTCTAATAAGTAATTAGCTTAAAATAACAAAGGGTCGTGGGGATCCGCGTGGCTGTGGCATGAGTCTCCTTTCTGGTTAACAGAAATTAACCATTTGCTTGGATGAGGAGAATCACGGTTCTGCTTGTTTTTTTGGTTGTAGTCAGGTTCGAAGTCTTTGCAGACCCATTCTGGATCGGGCCATCTGGATCGAGATTAGAGCCCACCGATCCTATCCAAAAATGGAGTGTCTCGCCCCGAGATCATTGTTTCCCAAAGGAGTCTCACTTTGTCTCGGGCGAGATGGGCCCATCCTGCTCTGGACCGTTCCAGCCTCCGATCCGAGATTTCGAGCCATGGTTTTAGACTTGTAGTTGCTTGGTTTCTTTCTTAATTGATTAAAAAAATAAAATAGAATAAAAATAAAGAGTCACGATAAAGAACGAGTAAAACTTTGATGACAGGCCATGACAGCGCGCAATATGAGCCATGTGGCACACTCTTATAGGACTCTGACCGTATGGATGTTTGGCCAATCCCTAGGTGGACCTACAAACCAATAATCAGCCTGATTAGTGATTTCTAGGGTTTAATTTTACAGTGAGAATTTGAGCATTATTGACCATTATTTGATGTAGAAAGATTCAAAGGTTTGAAAAGCTATTTTTGGTTTGTAGGTCCACCTAAGGATTGGAAAAACATCCATACAGTCAGAGTCTACTAAGAGTGTGCCACGTGGCTCATATTAGTGCTCTGTCATCGAAGTTTTACTCAAGAAGAAGCACACCGCAGTACCGCACACGTACCTAGTTCTGAAGCCGCCATCCTTATATAGAGATCTTGCCCACCAACGGTAAACTGTCTAATATCAACCAAATCCCCAAACCACATCACACATCCACTACCTGCTCCCCTGATATCTGAATTAGCATAAGCCATACAAGAACAGTTGTTCAAGCATTCTGCTTCGCATTCCTTAAGGCTCATGCTCTCGTTCACCACCCAGGAGCCCGACGTATCAGGCAATTTCACTGATGCAGACTTTACAAACCCATCTCCATTCTTGCAATCCAACCGTGTTCTCCGTCTGCAGCCACCCGTCCAATTGAGCCGATCCCAATCTTGTGGTGATTTGGGAGTAAATCCCTGCAAACACTCGCAAACCGGTCCCTCGTTGATATTGCAAGTACCATAAGCTCCACACAAGCCATAATCATCACAGCGGTCTTTATGCGCCGTTTGCATAACAATCCATTTAAGGCTCCGGTCGTTCCACGTAAGGCGTTCAAGCGAGCCCAGTGGATTCAACACAAACCTAGAAATAACTGAATTTTCGTTGCGTTCAAACGTAAAATACACCTCTTCCTCGTTAGACACGAAAATGGGTTTGAAAACTGGGTTCGGCTGCAGGTCGAAAGTGCCACTAAATCGAACCCCATTCCATGGCCCGGTTCGATACTGTTCAATGGATCCCTTTTTCAGAACTAGTTGAGGAAATCCACGAGGATCTATCATGTAAGAATAGTCACCAGGAGAAGGGTCTCCGGGGTTCTTCCACGACGTCAGATGTCGATTCAGACCAGTTTTTAAGTTCCACCCCAGCTTCATACCTTCTACCAATGTATCTGATGGATAATCAAAGCTCTGCCAGATATATCTATCTGGATCATTGGTGTTTTCGTATTTCAATACAAGATTTCCCGAGTCCAAGAGCTGAGCAACTGGATTCTCTGCCTGCTGGGATTGATTTGACGACGACCAGACAACGCTTTCGCTTCGACTGACAAGTACGAGATTTCCAGTACTGTCGTTGATCTTTAAAGCACCGGATGACTCTGTAAGTGGGTTGTCTCTGTTTGCAACCCAAACTACTGTTTGGTTTGTGATACTCTTGTACCAGATTCCCAAGTATCGGTTCTTGGAATTATTGGGACTGAAGAACCCCAGTTCGAAGCTTTCACCTGTAGAAACTAGGGTTTGGCCGTCTATGATTGATTGAGCTGAAGTTATAGTGTCGCTTGCACTCGAGATTTTTGAGAACAAAGAAGTGCAGCTGAAAATAAGGAACAGAACGCTCTCCATTGATATTTCCGGATATCCTCTCAATCGTAGAGAGAAGGAGGTAAACATGTCCGTGTCTAAACTCCGTTTAAGGTAGGTATTTTGTAGTTTTGTGAGAAGATGAAAAAGAAAGATGTAGTACGTCCACCCAAAATGCCACCCGCCTGAGATGAATTTTTCCTTGTGGATGGCAAATCTTTTATATTCAAAACAGTCAAAATGGGAAGGGCAAAATCGTCATTTTAAAATACCAATCTTACCCAAGAAGGTCCGTGCCAAACAACCCTGGTTCAAAATCTCGTGACCGGATCGGTGGGCACTTTGAAAGATTAGTTTACAGGGGTGAATCTATAAATTGTGGCAACTCTAAAGGCATTTAATGAACTTACCGATGCCTAAAGGTTTTTAGGCCTCTGACGTGTAAGCCCAAATTTTGTCTTGAACTTTGATAACTGACATGCCTGTACGAGCCAGGTGGCTCACTCTTATAGACCATTGACCTTATGGCCCATCCCTAGATGGACTTACATACCAAAGATCTACCTGATTAGTAATTTCTAATCGTTGGATAAGTCTTTTCCATAATTTTTTTTAACTGTGGATTTCAAACATTACTTGGGGTACTTAGATCCAAAGGTTAGAAATCACTAATCAGACTGATTTTTTGTATGTATGTCTACCTAGGGATGGGCCAAACATCCATATTGTCAGTAGTCTCTAAGAGTTTGTCACATGGCTCACTCTGTCATCCGTCGTCAACCTCCATCATCAAAGCTCTGCTTTTGAACTACAGTGAAGATGCGTGGTGAATGCGTCGTGTGAACGACATGCCCAACCCCAATATTCGTTTTGAAGTAGTAATAGATAAAAACATGCCATGTGCCACCAAAAAGTCATATTTAACTCAGGTCAGATGACATAACTAGAGCCAAGTTATTTTTTGACTTTTTAATGCATACGTGCACGTGGCATGTTTTTATGTCCAACAATGCTAGAAGGAGAAACAACTGCAGCAAAAAAATTCCATGCAATAAATTTGGGAATTTTTGACATACTCCCCAAGTTAGTTTGACCCCCCGCCCCCTCAAGAGTATGTAATCAAGGCAGGATACCTAGATAATGGGAAGCCAATCTTAAGGGCTAATTCGATCGCGGATCCCGAGGTAGCAGTAAAATATATCGAACAGATGTCTGTCGAATGACAGACTTCGATATGTTGATCTGACGGACCCGAGCCTGACATAAAATTATTATTGTTATCATGTTGTTTATTATTATTTTAGAGGGGAAAGCTTGGGGTTAGGCAGCCCGGCCAAAAAAAAATAAAAAAAATATATATATAAATAATAAAAATAATAATCACCGTTATTATTATTTTTTCGGAAAAAAAAATGTTTTGTAATACAATGCACCCACATGCATCAATTTTGTGGCTGCATTTGTTTGCATCTATTTTGTTAAGGAATTCGCAAGGGCTTGGAACCCATTTGCAAGGGCAGTTCATTTGCCCACCTCCAACTAATCACTTGCAATCCCAAAATTGTGGAAAGTGAGTGCATTGCACTCAATTTGCGGTGAACCAAGCTGGGCCAAACTGTCAAATTACTTTCTGAACTTTATGTGCACTTGGCATGTTTTTGACAGCCCGCAGTCAACCAAGTTTTACTCCACGTAGACAAACTTTACTCAAGAATTTGGTATGATTGTTGGTGATCAGCGCTGCTGGAAGTAAGATTCTCCACGTAAATCGTAAGATTCTCCACGTGTAACTGGTGGAAGTAAGTTAAACGATTGGCTTGTGAGGTGTACGTGCAGAGAATTCATTGGCTTGTGATTGTGCGATTGACAATCCCGTTGTGACGGAAGTTTTACTCGATAAACGAGTGTGTGGATAGAAAGAAAGAGCGACTTTCCGTGTCAGTTTCAAAGTCCTCTCAAGGCTAAAGTCTTCCAATCGATTTTGTTAGATTCTAGGATTTGGTTAGATTCTTTCCTACTTTACTAGGATTTCAAAGTCCTCACAAGGATTGTTTGTCTCACTCCTAGTCCTTGGTGGACCTACATACCAAATATTTTGTTAGATTCCAGCATTTTTTTTTTCTTCGAAGGGCTTTATGAATTGGCTGATGGGTGGATTCGAAGCCCACAATTATAATATTTCCACATCCGACAACTAGAAATCACCAATCAAGATGATTTTTAGTACATAGATCCACCAAGTGGGGGGGTAAAACATTCATGGAGTCATTGAGCCAGAAAGAATTTGCCACGTGGCTTTATTGGGACTTAAGTATTAAAATTGCCTGACCAACCGCATATGGTACATTCCCACGACAGGGAGCTTGCCCCTTACTATAGGTTTTAAGGGGTTCAAATTCCATTAGTTTTCTTTATATGAAATTATAATCCTACAGATACATCGAGTCCATTCATTATAATATCAGATCCGACAGCTGTCTTTGGTTTCAGGATTACTTTGATTTCTTGGATAAGGTAACCCAGGAGAATTTCGGAGTTTAGATTTTGGGGGTTTCTTTTGTTATTTTTATAAAATGAAGAGAATGTTTGTTCCCTTCGTTGGTGATCTCTTGTTCTCAGTACTGAACCGATCTTCGTATACATAGCTCATATCATGTAAACCATGCACGTATATTTTGTGCCGTGGTTTGCTTGTTTCTTTTTTCTTGTTTGTTCTTCTAAATTTTGCATCCAAGGATGTGTTTGTTCTAAACAAAGCTTACTTAGGTGGTGATTTGTGAATGTCACAAATATTTTTGTTTGTTGGGGGTTCTTATGGTGTATCCACAACAATGAACAAAATAGAAAGAAGATAGCTCAATATTGGTTAACGTCGTGACATGTAGGAGTTACGGACTCCCAAGTGAAGCACAACATCAAACAAATCCCCCTTCCACAATTATGCTAATACCCTTAAGTCCGTTTCGAACTACACCTATTTCTTTCCTTTTTTTCCTTTTTTTTTTCTGTTTTTGATACCATGGTATTCAGGCGAGCACCCGACTAGTCCCACAGGGCACCGTATGTCACTGCTTCCACAGGTACTAGACTACCAGGTCTACTGGGGTAAATCCCGGGGGTGGCCCCTTCCATGCGTACCAGACTACCAGGATAAATCCCAGGGGGTGGCCCAAGGGCAGATTCGAACTCAGGACCTCCGCTTCCTGAAAAGTGGTCCTGGCCTTGAAAAATTGACTTTAATTTAAAAAATCCAAACCATTCTATTAAATTTGGACCAATTTTTTATATGGTAGGTAATGATTTTTGTGATCATCATGGGAATGAAAACTCAATGCATGGTTAGATTGTCATCATGATCTCCACCTGGGCCCCACCACTGGGTATAAAAACTGGATGTAAGGAAGTGGTGTAGCTCTAGGGGCACATCTGTATCCATCAAAAAATCTCATTTGAATGTCAACTAAACAAAAATGGTAATTTTCTCCCAACTTCGAAATCTTTGCTTAGTTCTTTATCAACATTGACTTAAATAAATGAATAATGGATAAATAAATAAAACACCCAGCTCTGAATGATGCAAATGTTCATTGATACAAATCATCAAATGCATGGAACCCACCTATCAAAAATAATATGGACAGGTCAAAAAGAAGCATCCATATGACGGGTTAAAGGTTAAACAGCTCCAAATGGGGTTGGTTTGAGGGCTAGGAGACCACCTAAATCTCGTGCTTGCTTGAATGCTCTGAAATCTCTAGATCGTCGGAATGTAAACCACATGTAAAGTTAAAAGGACCGGAAGTTTTACGGCCATAATACTGGCCCCGTAACTGACGGGGTGAAAACAGAGATGCAATAAGGCAACTTGAAACAACTAAAACCCAAAGTGAGAATTTCAGACAATAAAACGAGATTAAAAAATTCTTGACAGATTGATAAAATACCGATTTCATCAGAAATTGAAGCCCTGCTAAGAATATCAGTGTGGTTAAACTGCAGATTAGTATGATAACAATCTCTCCAATTCGTGTCCTTGAACAAAATCAGGACAGTTTCTCTTTGAACATTATTCCACCTGATGTCAGCCAACACAATCTCCAAGCTAGACAGAGAACCTGTCAATACCGCAGTTACAAGTTTGATATGGTGGTGCAGCAGGGCAGGGCCGGTGGATATAGTGGTGTAATTGCCATGTGAGAGAAAAGAGGGGTGGAGGGCTGCGAAGAAAATGAAAATGGTTTGACAAAACAAAATAAAAAACAGAGCACTAGTTTTGTCATCTCATATTAGATATGGCCAAAATCAACTGTCAGCAGAGGCAGGTCTAAATTTTCTGTCCCAGCTTTTACCAGAACTGCCAACAACACCATCATCATAATCTCGATAGAAAGCAACAAACAGCAAAGCTGGTGATGCTGCAAAGAAGACGGCCTGAGATGGATGGAAACCCCAACCCTCCAAGCACGAAGCATGACAAAGAACGGGGTAACAAAGTCCCTCGCTGAGGTTCTTAGCCCTCAGCTCATCAACTTCCTTCAACTAAATGAATTCAACCTTTTTTTTTCCTTCAACTCTTGGACACACTGTCAAAAGCTTCCATCTTCTTTATCCCTCTCCAACAGGCTCTCTAAGGCCTTCAACATAGGGTATCTATATCAAAATGATTGCTAAGGCCTCTTTTGGCACGCAGAAAGAACAGCCCTAGAATATTTCTCATTCAAGCTAAGAAGTCTCCAGTAAAAAACTGAACCAGATAACTCTTTTTTTGGTGTTTGAGCGACAAACAAGAAAAACCCAATCTTTTTGCCATTCTCTTCAATCCCCATCTGTGATTCTCTGTTCTTAAACCTTAAACCCAGAAAACAACAACTTCAATGCCACTGAATCCAAACATCCATCTTTGAAGGAAGCCAGAACTCCCATTGTCCAAGTACTCGGCCATCTGAAACCTTAAAAATAAGAGAGAGAACTGAATATATACAAAAATCCCAAATGGTTTTTGATGGCGTAGTAATGGAAGTTGAAACAAGGTTGAGGGGGTTGAAGAAGAAAAATGAGAGAGAGAGAGAGAAGCTGAAAAATCGAAAGAAAGGCAAGCTATAAAACTCGCAGGAGATCAAGAAAACCTCCCTAGAGAAACCGAAGAAGATTAGCCATCCTTACACATGATGGACTCCCATCTAAAGACCATGTCTTCGAAGGTCAACCCTCTACAATCCTTAAACACCTTGGACCAGTAAAAGAGAAGGGCCTTAATGTTAATCACGATAGCCTGAATGGTCGCCTCCTTGCCTTCGAAGATCCTCCTATTACGTTCATACCAAAGGCCCCACCAAACCGCGGAAGGTAAAATGCTCCAAAGTCTACGCCCACAAGACTTTCCACAAACCAAAGTTAATGTAAGGAATAGAACGATGGGATCCAAGATTTATGGCGATATAAACCAAAGCCAGGAGTCGACCAAATCCAACCTACCATAACCAACAACAAAGAGATCTAAGAGAAATCTCTCAAAGAAAGCACCGAAAACCCTAAAATCAAACAAGATATAGCCAAAAAAACATATGTTTCTGCCAACACCAAATACAACCAACCAACCCCAAACAATCAAGAACCAATACCAATACAAGCCAAAAAGCAAAAATACAAGATAAACAAAAAATAAGTAGAAGGATGGAAAACTCGATCAAATAATGAGGGGTCTCCGGATCATGCGCAGAACTCGCAATAGAGATGAGGGTGCAATTCTTCTACATCTTAATGGGCAAGAATTGATAGGAATGGATGATGGCACTCACATAGACCGAACCGTAGCTGAGTGTTGAAATCCTAGCCGATATTCATGCTAAGAGAAAGGATAAAACCCTAAACAGGGGAGCACAAGGCTTCTTCTGAAGGTTAGAAAAATTGACAATAAATTGCCTGGAAATGGCTCTTTTCTCTTATTTAAAGGCAAACCCTTAGCAATTTCTGGCGTGTGACAGGTGACATGACCCAATGGCTTTCCTTAATGGCATCGTGTATCAAGAAGCCTTCAGGGTCACAACAATTTGAAGGGTTCACGTGCGACTGCATAACATACATAGGAAGGGGTTGAGAGGGTCAAAGTACTCTTTTCTCTATTGAAAGTCATGCGAAAATATGCATGGCAAAACGACTCAACCTGGCTTTGACTCTATTCAGCGGAGGATACATGAAGGTTCCTCAACTTCGGAGAAGGTGTTCATAGATGGTGGATCAACTATGGACCTATGGAAAGGGTACTTGATCTACAAAATCTGCACGGCAAATGCTGGCGAAGACTAGGAAATACATCAAAGACCAAGGAAGGTCATTGAGGTTTACAAAGGTATGCGAACATTAGTGAAGGTCAGCAAAGGCCCTCTGAAGTTGGCAATGAATTGAGGTGGTGTAAAGAAGCCATTTAAGGTTGACAAATGATGGAAAAGCCAAGAGAAAGCTACGAAGATAGCAAGGCCTACATCGTTCTCCCCTGTTTGAGGAAAAAATAGCTCCTGCAAAGTTTGATCTCCGTTGTCTGTTAGATGTTGATTGTCTCCTTGTAGCTCCACACTCTCTAAGTACTAAATGTTCAGCCTTACCTTGAGATGCTTATCTACTATTAACATAAAGAACACCGGTTGGAGTTGTTCCTCTATTGGTTCTTCATGAATAAGGTCCAGTGTAGACAGAGTGTGGGCTCTCTAGGCATCTTCTAAGCCAGATAACAGATTAAAAAGTGTGTAAAACCATTGATTGATCTTGAAGGGGGCCTTAATGACATTCTTCTGCCTCTAGCGAGCATGTGGGATGCTCTAAACTAAGGCTCATTCCTGCACTAGTATTTCTGTCCACCAGCTCTTGACAGAAATAAAGGCAACATTAACAAGCTACCTCATTACAGCCCTATCAAAGACTGTCATTGTTGCTCTAGCAGACTAGCACAGTCCAATTTGGAGGGCCTGAACCGTCTTACTAGTAGCAATGACACCTCCCCAAGCCCTTCACTTCTCTTAATAAACTGGCTGTTGTTTTGCCTAACCCTAGTCGTCCTCGCTTTTATTGGTAGGACTGCATATTAAGGCTCTTTATAGGGAAGAGTGATCTTAAATTTTCACCTATGCACACCCGAGTACCAGTAAGCCCAAAAAAAAACATATCATGACATTGACGCTAGATTTTTGGGCCTTGCAACCCTTGGGAAACATGTGGTGTGGATTGTAGATCACCTCAACATCCACACCTTCAATCATACAACTAGAAGGCACCATCATTTATTGATAAGGAGAAGGCACCATCATGGCATGGGTCTTCTTTTCGAAAAAAGATAGCGCGCTCTGTTTGGCTCAGAAGGACAAAATCTCCATCATTATCAATCAATAAAATAAGATCAATTGTAAGTGGGTCATCTCTGTTTGCAAGCCAAACAAGTGTTAGAATTGGGAGTTTCTTCTACTGTACTCCCAAGTATTGGTCCTTGGAATTTCCAGCACTGAAGAATCATAGTTCAAAGCTTTCACTAGCAAAACTACAGACTGCCTATCTGTCAAAGATCGGCTTGGAGCTACAGTTTTTTTTAAACGGAAAACAGAAAAGTGTAACAGAAAATAAAGAACGAAAAGCTGACCATTGTCTTTTCTCCTGCTTTCGATATCCTATCCCAATTCTTAACAGTCGAAAACAAAATAAGATAAAATAAAAAACGCTTGTCTAGTTCATTGAAATTTGGAACTTCATTGAAACAAGGAAACAATAAATTAGCTGGTTCACGATCAAGACTTTCTATTAGATCGTTAGTATAATAAGTTCACATGTAATTCAGCTATAAATAATGCAACACTCTGATTATTTCTTTTTTGATGGTAATAAGACTGTAAAATCTTCCCTCTCAAACATCCAATGAAAATTAAACTTAAAGAAGTAATCGAAATTAACTGGAAACATTTCAGTAGAACATCCCACACAATATATTTTGAACCAAAATTACTATAATGAACAACAAACAAAAGCATGAAATGTAAAAATTAATGATCCCTTACTCGAATTATACTGCTTGACTAACAACTGCAGAAAATCACCAACATTCCATCTATAGACTCTTTAAACTCTTCAACTCAATACGTTCCCCTGCTGTTGTTGAGAATTGACCCAAGTGTACCCAGAACAGCGAACGCTAGAAGCGGACTTACATCAAGGGTATCAAAGATCGGCGGGATAATGTTCCGGAAAAGATTCAAGTAAGGATCACACAAATCCCGAATTGCTGATAGAGGCTGGCGGTCCCATGGAATGTTGGGAAACCAGCTAAGTAAAACCCTAACCATCAAAACCCCACTGTAGATATCGAGCCATTTTGCCATGCCGGAGGCGACGACGGTCAGCGGGGTGTTCAGGTACCCACTGGGACGGTCACGGAGAGCAGCGAAGAACAGCGGTCCCACCGTGCAAACTAAATTCTCTTGGATGGACTGAATCGTCGCCATCTCTTCCGGTGTGGGGCTCAAGCAAACTCCCCTTATCTTAAGGGAAACACCTCGAATCGCATCGACGAACAATTTCGATATCGAGAAGGCCACTGCAAAGATGGATGAGATGGAGCGGGTGGAATCGGATAGAAGCGTCGAAGAAAATGGAGTATTATTGTTCGATTGATCGGTTGTTGGTAGTACAGGTGGAGCTGAGGAGGAGGCCGAAACCCTAAGTTTAGGGGTTGATCGAGGAGGATCATAGTACGGTTTGGGGTTGCGGAGAACAATTTTGGGAAGTGAGAGGCGAGAGAAGCTGCTTACCTGGTTTATGCGGGCGTCTCGTCTGTGCCGATAAGATGTGTTAGGGTTAGGGTTTCGCAGGAGGAGGGTTTCAGAAGCCACCACGGAAGCCATTGTTTTCGAGAACTCAGACCACCGCTTCGTCTAATTCATTTCTCTTTTATCTCTCATTTTGTCGACAAACTAAGAAGAGTAACTCTTTGGTCCGACGTAGCTAGGCAAGGATTGGTCCAACCGCGGTTGGCGCAAATTTCCGTAACCCTAAAAAATGAGACGTGGCACATACTTCCGAGACCCAATAATCTGAAATCAGCATGATTTTATTTTTTTTCTTCCTAGCAGTTGTTTCGACAGACGAAAAATTCTCGAATCCAATGGCTATCATTTAATGAAAAATGCTCTAGATATATTAGATAGAAATCACCAATCAAGCATATTTTTAGTGTGGGTTCATATGGAGCCCAGATTAAGACTTTGATGACAGGGCCTGTCATCAAGGCCGATGACAGGGTGCAATAGTAGCCATGTGTCATACTCTTAGCGGACTCTATCCGTATGGATGCTTTTCCAATCCCTATATGGACCTACAAACAAAAAATCAGCTTGATTTGTGATTTTAAACCTTTGGATCTTTGTATCTCAAATAATGGTCAATAATGCTCAAATTTCCCACGGTTAAAATCAACCCATGAAAAGAATTCCCATCCAACGCCTAGAAATCACTAATGGGGCTGATTTTTGGTTTGTAGGTCCACCTAATGATTGGCCAAACATCCATACGGTCAGAGTCCTCTAAGAGTGTTCCACATGGCTCGTATTATGCCATGTCATCAAAGTTTTATTCTGGAGCCCATATTTCTTTCATGATTCTCGATCTCATACTCCATAGTCCAACTCAAAAGCTCAGGCAATCGTCCCTGTGAAGTTCGGAGATCCTAAGCCGAGCAAATTGGTAAGTGGGAGTCCATGTTTCTCCTATCCAACCTCTTTTTCACTTAAGGGGTCTCTATTTATAAGGGACATTAGAGATTTCCAGTTCCACATATAAACAAAGTGTTGAATGGCTTTCTTAACACGGTGTCAAAGTGTTGGATCACCTTTCTGACACATTGTTGACGTGTTGAATAATTGGTATGGGGTGTCGTCAACATGTCACAGAACATTTGCAGCACGGCATTGTGCCCAAAGGTAATTATTCTCCTCTTCATGATCCTACCTAAGTTAGTCAGGTTACACTTACATCCCAAGCAAGGGATGTTAGTATCTTTTTATAGGAGTTATGCCAACCTATCGTGAAGAGCTTGATTCCTTTGTCTGAGCTAGTGTTCTTGGAAAAGTCAACTCACCCCTACCACCAATCCCCCCTCCTATCAAAGGATTTTGATAAAGTTGGCGAAATGCACATGGTTAAAGGAATATGTGCCAACTATGTAACTCAGCCCGAACAGTAAAATGTTGTATTTTGTGGATCTCAAGGTAATACGTAAACGATTCTGATGGTGGTCATTTTTAGGTACACACATTCATCCCCCTAATACTTTGATTTGAAATAGGTCTTTTAGTTTTAGTTGAGTTAGGTTTCTTAATTTTCGTAAGACTTGGTCTCATTTTTCTTCATAAAGGAAAATTGTATTGATTAAGAAAAATGAATATAATGAGCCAAAAAAGGAGGTCAGGAGAACCTCCATAAAACATAAAGAAAAAGAAAAAGCCCTCTATTACCCCTATTCATGACAGACTCTCTTTAGAAGACCAAGTCCTCAAAGGTCAAATCTTATATATTCTTTGTAAAATTTAGACCAAAAGAAGATGAGAGACTTTATAGATAGAACAATATTGAAGATAGATGCTTCCTTGCTCTCGAAGACCCTACTGTGTCCTCTCCTTCCAAAGACCCCACCAAACTGCAAAGGCAAGAAGAAATCATAGTCTCTAGTTGCAATGAGTAAAATAGAGATACATCCAACTACTAATGGTCTCAAGATCAATTGTCGGAAGGACTCAACATAATTGAAAAGATCCAATGAGGATACCCCATACCTCTTATGCCACCCTCAATGCAACAAAAGATGATTGACAAATTCCTTTACTTCCTTGCACATAACACAATAATTTGCCATCACTATGTTCCTTTCTATGAGGTTATTAGCCGTGAGAATCTTTTTTAAAGAATCACACCACACAAAAGAATGTCACTTTGGATGGGACCTTCAGCCTCCAAATCTTGGCCGATAGAAACAAGCGTTTCTATGCAATGTTCGCAAGCACCAGCAGTAGTCTCCAAGACCTATCTAACAACTTGTAGAGCGAGTGCACAGAGAAGCCCACATGGCTTATACGACTATATAAGGGGCACTTGCCCCCTCATTGCCTCTTTCTTGTGGAGCATAGTGCTCAACATTTTTGCTAGGGGATGATGTACTCCCTACTTTCAAACATGCATTAAACTCAAGTAGCTAGTAAAAGAAAATGTCATAAAATTATTACTACTTATTTGTACAATTCTCATGATTATTATTAATTGATTTAAACATAATAAATAAAAATAAAAGAGTTAATGACGACTCATCAAGTACATCTATATAAAGAACACATAGCGATTGTCTCCCCCTCTTATAGGCTTCATATATCCAAGGGCCCATATCAACCTTTACATAAAATAAAATTTAGACGGTTGGATTAATTTAACAGGGGAATAGTCTCCCCACTTATACCCCTCTTATCAGCTTCACAAAGGATGGTTGAGATCTTATCCCCCAAATTGACTATGGATCTCAACCGCTCACACCCGATTTTGGGAAATGCTTTGTAGAGGAGTGCCGAGGGCACCGGCCACCCATTATACATCTATATAACAAAACAGAGAAGTCACTTAACCCCCCTCTTATTGGCTTCACAAAGGATGGCCGAGATCTTATCACAGCAAATGGATGGTGGATCTAAGCTACTTACACCCGATTTTGGCAAACGCTTTGTCGGAGAGTGCCGTGGGCATGGGCCACCTACTAGTATATAACTATGAACACAAATGGGACTTGGCCCAAGTCCACATGGCTTATACAATCCCTATCCATATCTACGTAAAATCACAAAAATAGAAATGTTGCAATAATACTAAAGGAATTTTTATTTTTTATTAACATTCAAAATACAAATTGGATACCTCTCAAATTCTAGGGCCCACTATTAAAATGATTTTTTTATAAGATAGGTTAATACAAATTTGACTCATAAAATTTTAGAAAATTCCCATACTTGAGAAAATTACTAAAATACCTTTAGAAATGAATTTTTCAAAATTCTTCCACAACTTTCAGATAGTTAAGAAAACTATTCTAATGAATATTTATGCTCAAAATGCGCAATTGGAGGTGTAAAATGACCAAAATGCCCATCAAAGGCAAAAGCCCTAAATATTAAAATTGCTTAGAAACTTCTAGAATGTTGTATATAACATCTTACAGTATTTTTATTTTTTTTTGATAGGTAAACTGAAATTTATTAAAAAGGAATGCTAGGAGGACGAGAGAGCGGTAACCAGGAACTTCTAAAGATTAATAGATGCTATCTATATGAGAAATTAGGTAAAGAGCCTTTAATCTTGGTTTTGCCAATATCCTAGTGCGATATAAACTCAAGAAATGACCAAAACGACAGGCCAAATGTTAGCTTATTTTCTGAAAACTAAAAACAACACCGAAGGCTTAGTTTGGGAGATGCCCCAAATTTTGCCAAGGATTGGATCAAATCCTTATCTCCGGAGCTCGGGAGTACGGAGAGGATGGTCTCGGGCCGTACACTCCTTGGGTGTTCAACCTCAAAGGTAAATTCTGGGATCTATGGATTTACTAAGTTTAGCTTATGACTTCATTCACAACTAAACCAATTTTTGAATACTTGCAGGATTGACCAAGTCTATTTGGCAAATCAAGGAGTGGGAGCCAAAAAGAAGAACACTAGAGCCTCTATTGATATCATATGAAGGTCGACTCGCGCTTTTGCTCCTCTAGCTTCCGACTCCAAGACTTCGACTGATCCTGAGTTACAAGCTTGGTTCGAGGAGTCTCAATTGACCAGGGATCATGGGCATCGATCTGCAGCTTCAAGTGGACCTATCCGATGACGAAGACCTACCTGAATTGGACACCTCCCATTTGGCCCCAAATAAGGGAAATAATATTATGAATCAATAGATATATTCATCATTTGGCCCCAAATACCTTAGCTGCCACGACTAACTTTGGAGGGCAATTAATGATAGGAAAACAATCCTAACTTACACCACTTTAGTCTCAGCCTCCATAGAAATAGAGGGCAATTAATGAGAGGAAAACAGTCCTAACCTGGGGTGAAAGCATGGTTTTAAAAACGGCGGTTTAAACGTTAGCGCCCCAAGCCCGTTTCCGTTAAAACCGTTTAAACACGTTTTATCCATTTTGAATAAAACAGCCATTTTCTTTTGTTTTAACGGCCGTTAAAATCGTTTAAAGAGCCGTTTAATTCTGAAAAATTTTGTGAAAAACGGACATTAAATCCGTTAAATTATTATTTTTTTTAATTTTCAAATTTCAAAATTTGAATTTCAGCGCCATTTTTTCCGTTTTTTTCCGTTAAAATCGTTAAAACCATTAAAATCCGTTTAATTCTGTTAAATTCCATTTTTTCCCCTTTTTGCCCCGGGCCGTTTCAATCCGTTTTAACCGTAACGCCCTCATTCCTTTTAACCGTTAAAATGGCCTCCTTTAAACCTTGGGTGAAAGTAAGAGAAATTCGATTTTTCTAAAATCTTACACCACTTTAGTCTCTCTCTCTGACCCCCTTTTCTGACCTCTCTCGGGAGTTGCGTTCTAGTTTGTATATTCCGAGAATGCAACGGTGGTTGATAGCGTTGAATTTTGACCTTTTTGTAAAAGCTCAACCACCATTGGATTCGTGAAATTCAAGGCCGAGAACATGACTCCAGAGAAGGGTCAGAAAAAGGGGGTCCCCGCCTGAGACTTTCAAATACGTGGGAAATTTTAGCTCACGTACTTCACATACACGCTAATATTCCGAATCACCAACATTAGTTTCCTCTAAATATCGTTTTACGGGAATGCAGAGATTTTTGTAGAAGCTCTATATTGTAGTTCCTTCCAAACAAAATTACAAAGAGAAAGAGAGAAAGTAGAATGCAGACATCAAAGAGAAATAATAAAAGAATCTTTGATTTATCAACAAATCTATCTAGCTTCCAATGATGTACTTGTTACCACATTTTCTGTACGACATTCTTCCATACTTGTATCAGTGGAACTCCTTTGTGTGAAAAAACCTGGTTCTTTAGGTTGGGGCAGAGATGCACTTTCACTACTCAGCATAAGAACCACAGATAACATGCTTGGCCTGTCCTTTGCGTGTCGTTGCACACACAAAAGACCCACTTGGATACATCTTAATACTTCAAATGCAACACATGAATCCTCCAAACATGCATCCATTACCTGCAAGGCCTTCCCATCCTTCCATAGCATCCATGCCTAAAACAATTCCAATTTATATTCTTGGTCATTAAATAAGTTGAACTTGCATAAGAGTAAGAAATGACATTTTATCCTTCTCACTTACATGTCCTAGGAGGTTATGATGGTTATCCGGATGATAAAACCCTCTGTTCTTCTTGCCACTCACTATCTCTAACACTAAAACACCAAAGCTGAAGACATCGGACTTCACAGAAAAGCAGCCATCTATCGCATACTCAGGAGACATATAACCACTGCATGCCATATAAATATTTGCAAGTGATGAAAATACATTCTGATGTACGCTTTTTGTTACTTACTATGTTCCGACTACTCTTCTTGTCTTTCCTTCAGTTTGGTCTCCTCCGAAAATTCTTGCCATGCCAAAGTCTGAAATTTTGGGGCTCAGCTCGTTATCGAGTAAAACATTACTAGTTTTGAGGTCTCTATGAGTATGAATGACTCTCAATCTAGAATCGTGATGAAGATAAAGTCCTTGAGCGATGCCCATAACAATGTCAAACCGCTTCTGCCAAGCCAGTAATTTGCTTTTATTTTGATCTAGGCAGTATATCCAAGTCAAAACAAAATAGTCAAGAGGGATGTAGAGATAGGTATAAATTGCAAACTCTTAAACTTAACTAAAGCACAGTGCAATCCAATTATGGTAAACATAACAAGATTTGAGGAGGCCAGGCAAACCAAAAATGATATGGTCTAAGCTTTTGTTGGGCATGTACTCATAGATCAACATCTTTTCTTCTCCATGAATGTAAAAACCCAAAAGCTTAATGAGATTCCGGTGTTGAAGTTTTGCAATCAATATCATCTCATTCTTGAACTTGGTGAGTCCTTGTCCAGAATCCCTGGAGAGCCTCTTCACTGCTATTTCTTGCCCATCTGCTAGCATACCCTGGATATTATCATTTAGAGCGACGATGATAATTTCATACAAGGAGGAGCAGTTGATTTGTACATATCTGTTTGTGTATATCATAGTCATAATTTTAGTCAATAAAACAGAAATTACCTTGTAAACAGGACCAAAACCACCTTCTCCAATCTTATTTGTGTCAGAGAAGTTAGCTGTAGCAGTTAGTATGGTAATCAAGTCAAATAAGGGTAATTCTAGATCTTCCTTCTGGCTTTCCTCATTACCTGATAGTTAGGAAAATGATTAAACATATGAATTAGTAGAAGATAAACGAAGTGATGTCCCTGGGCTACACTATAGTAACTGTGGGGTTTGGTTTCCCATTCATAAAATCATAAATAGAGTCTGTACAAAAATGCATAAATGTGGGGATAACCTTTCAATGCTAATCACCACAGTTATCTCTTAGTGAGCAAAGAAAAAACAGAGAGGAAACAAAGAATTATTAATTTGTTCAGATGATAGCAACTGCATGATCTTAAGACCCTTTTTCCATGGTTCGCCATATTTTTGTTATTCGAATTCTGTGGTTATGTTCACCTAAGTATGTCTATCTATGGCATAAAAATTTCTCACTTGGTTTGTGAGTCTGGATGACATTCACCCTAATATTACAACATTGCAGTCTAGAAGGGTGGGTCTCCTTAACCTGGAATGCAAAGGCTAATTAAACTGGTGTGTTTGGATGCAGGGGACTAACACATCAATTTCTTGTTTAGGCAGAACAGGGGGAAGGAAGTTGAGCCAGATCTTAGTTTCTTGATAGGCTAGAGCACAAAAAGAACTGCTTCCAAACATGCGCTGTAATATTGTAGCCCTTGGGACAATCACACAGTTCATCTTATAAGAATGTTTGCAAGGGTTATGATTCCTTTTACCTTCTTTCTTTCTCCTTATCTTCCAGATGATACTCCAGCCGATCAAATCCAAAAGCAGCATTGCCGATCCTACGGATAGGATCACTATCATCATCATTCGTTTATTTTTCTTATTGGCCTTGTTCATTAATTCTGCACAGCCATCACACTACAAAAGTAAATCAATTTGTTTAAACATAAAAAGTAATAAAATTTAAAAAGACTCACCATGAGAATTTTATATATTAAGAAGTGCTGATTTTCTTGCCAAAATTTGCAACTCTATTGAGAATCTAGTTCTTCTTCCTCCTGAAGAGGATGCTATAGGATGAAACATACTTTTTTGTTATTTGCTGGTTGGGTAAGTGTAGAAATAAAAATAAATAAAAAATAAAAACAGGGTTTGCCACATAGGACCCAGTATTTTTTAACCACAACGACATGTATAACAGTGACAACAGTAACATTATGACAGTTATAATGGGTAATCTAAAACCTTGTTTTGCACCTCCCTACAGTGTGTTTGCAGCTATCAGGAAGGATTCAAGATTGTTTATTGTCCTTTGGGGTCTAGCCAAAGTTGGTAGACTAGACTTCTCAATAACAAAAATCTTCCATTTTGGTGGTGAGGAAAACAGGATTCTCATCTGTCCATCCCAACTAAGAACTAACCACTAATGTAGCCAGCGGTTTCTGTTCGACATATTCCGAACCAATATGACCGAGTTGACTCAGTGAACATACCAACCAATTCAGACTACATCAAGTTAACAATAATGTCTAAAAACACTACTCTAAAGAGAATTTGTAATTAAAACATGTCTTAGCTATACCAAAATACAA